>JAHNEJ010001228.1:0-81568 GCA_022559845.1 Amorphophallus konjac | reverse complement strand
TTCTGATCAAGGCCGTTCGTCGCGTCAAGAGCTTCGTCAACACCCCGTCAAGGCTCCCCGAGAGCCAGTAAGAGAGGAACAGTCAACTGGAGTCTCCGGAACCATCCCCGGACCCACCGGCCTGGCCGTGCCTGGCAAACAGGTTAAAATGGCGCCGCTTAAAACGGTGCCGTCAATGCGGCGCGCAAAGTCTAAAGGGGTTGTTCCCCGGCGCCGTCAATCCGGCGCGCCAAAAGCAAGGGGGGCTGCTCCCCGGCGCCCTCGACCCGACGCGCCCCTCTCCACCGCGCCGTTTTAACAAAAGGGCTATATATGCCCTGCCTTCACAAAAAAAAAAAGAGGAGAGGAGATCAAGGGGGATCCGATCAAAAGAGGGAGCAGAATCAAAAAGAAAAGAAAAGGGAATTAGAAAAAAAGGGGGGAGGTCCAGGAGTGTCTTCGATCGGACGGGTTCTCTGCCCGAGCTCTAGGCGGCCCTCATCCCGCTCCACCGGAGTCTCCCGGAATCGGAGAAGAAGAACGCCCGTTCTTATCTATCGAGGTGGGTTTGTCCGCGTTATATCCGGCGAATCCCTCTGCTCCGTTTGGAGTCTCTTCTTCCTGTCAGAATGTAAGTGAAGGAGGGGAGGGGCGATGATATGAGCCTCACCTCCCCTCCCTCACGGTGATTTTCTTTCCCTTTTCTCGTCGTAATAGGATTCTTCTGTTAATGGAAACGGCGGCCGAGCGACAACGCCGGCGCCGGAATGTATACTCTCTACTTGTTTGTCTGTATTTTTTTTTTTACATGAATGAATGGAATGGAATGTGAGTCTCTGGCCAACGCCGTGCTTTTCTTTCTTTCCTGTTAGCTCCCCCTCTCCTTCTTACAGCCGATGAAACGGTGCCGTGCGATGATGCCGGCGCCGTGGAGGATGAATGCAGAGCACCGTGGGTTTCATGTGTGAATGATTTCCTTCCTGTTTCGTCTTCCCGACGCTTTATGCCCTGCTATGGCAAGGGCTACATTGATTCCCCTCCCCGGGGTTTTCTCTTCCGATCGAATGCTGGGAATCTTCATCGTGTAAGGTGGGTCAATACATGGTTTCCTTCAACCTGTCTGGGCCACCCTCGCAATACCCTTTCTGTTCTTGACCATGAACAGAGGGAAATATGGGCGCCCTTACATTCTAGTTATCATTTGCTGAATATTTCTTGACGAATATTCCGTTGCTTTATAAATGTGCGTATGCATGAACGTACGCATATCTACAGGCATTAGTTCTGGCCTGTTGGTTATGCGAACGATCTCACAGCCCCGTTCTACTGTTTCACTAGTGCGGATTGGTAACCCGGGGAGGGGGAACATCCCCCACTGTTTCGTTTTCGACAGCACTCTGTCCACCGGGGACCATCCAGCAGTGATGAATCTTCCATGGACTAATGAGTGAATAACAAACGGGCTAGTCCCGACATCTCAAATCCACAGTCCCTAAGGGACTTTGTGGTGGCCGTGAGACGCGTGTGCCCCTCGTAGGCTGGCCCTCGGGGTTCCCTTCTCTACTCGGTCGTCCCGATTCGAGTAGTGTGGTGATTCGGGTCGCATGCCCATCGAGTCACCTCACTCACTCACCGTTACCCACGGACTCGGTACCCCTAGCAGGCTAGCCCTCGGGGTTTTCCTATCCGTTTGGGTCTGCCGGCCGCCGTTGTGCCACCCGGCTTTTAGGGGTTTACTCCGCCACGTGAGTACTCCCTGCGTCTCCCCGACTATCCTTTGGGATGGGGAGATGCTGCCGAAATTTCAGCTCGAACGAGTTAATCTCGGAACAATCGCCTCACGTGAGCCCGTGACTCGGCCTTTAAATGATTCGGCACCGATTCCACGAACAATTGACTTAATAAATTCTCAAAGCCATTCAAAATCTTAATAAATCCATGAATAAACTAACGAGACTCATGTCTCCTTGAAGTCGGGTTAATTCGGCGCGTTCGTGCGCGATCACGCTTTAAAACGGCGCGCCCTTCCCTGCGCGGTCTTCCCGGCGCGCCCTTCTCGGCGCGCCCTTCCCGGCGCGCCCCGATTTCCGGCGCCGTTTTAACGGCCTGCCCCTTTACCTACGGTTATGGCGCCGTTTTAAACTTTTTACCTACGTTTCAGGGCGCCGTTTCAAGCGTTTTGATCCCTGTCTTCGCACGCACTGCACCGGGTTCGTTCCGGATCGTATCGTCGCATCATTCTAACTCCTTTCCCAATCATGGGATGATTTCTTATGCTAATCACAGAAGGATGCAAGTCCCTCAACTAATAATCATCACGTAGTTCCTTTTTCCGGCTTCGACGGCCCGATATCTCGGCAATTAATCAAAGGTGTTCCCTCCTCGTGGGGGATGTAATTAACGCCATAGCCTTTATGGTATGGCGGACTGCTGGTCCCGACCGAACCTCACATTCGCCCTACATGGGTCAGAATGAGCGCATCATAAATCGTCACGCATGTGACTGGCACGCCCGTGTCGTCAATCAGTCAGTTGATTACTAGTTAGTCAATTGATTGATCGATACGCGAAAGAAATGAATGAAAAATACCAACGAAAAGAAACGAAAGAAAAAGATGCGCTGAACAACTGCCCATGTTGCTGCTGCTGCTGTTGCTGTTGCCGCTGCCTCTGAGGACAATCACGCGCCATATGCCCTGGCTGGTCACACCTGAAACAAATCACCAGTGCCGTGCACTGCCTGCCTAGATGGGACTCGCCACACCGGGGACACGGTCCTCGCGATCCACCCACGGATCCCTGACGCTGAAAAGGGACCGACTGTTGTACACTGCCCGATGACGCCTGCCTTTTATCCTTGTCCTTCTTACGGAGACTCTTCTTGAGAAACTTCTTCACCTTCGAGCCAAAAGACACAGATCCTATCACTGACGCCGCCGGTGTCGGCGCTCCTGAACCACCCGTCGCATGCTGAAAAGAGCCCTGCTGTTGGGTAGCCGACAGCTGACTGCGGCCTGACAAGGTCTGCCCCTGGCTAATCGGACCCCGAGTCCTCTGCATATCCATCTCCAAGGACGCCGCTACACGAGAAGCCGTCTCCAAATCGGTGGCAGCGTTCGCGATCAAATGGTGTCTCAGCTCCTGCCTCAAGCCCTGCACGAACTGCGCGGTCTTCACCTTCTCATGCTCCATGATATGAGGTGCATAACGACCCAGCTCAACAAATCGGGCCCTGTACTGCAACACGGACATGTCGCCCTGGACCAGCTCCAAAAATTGACGCATCCTCTGCGTAGCAATATACTCTGGACAGTAAGCACACTCGAAAGCACTAACAAAGTCACTCCACGCAATCTGCTTAAGGGGACGTGACTGAAAGGACGTCTTCCACTCGGAAGACCACCATTCCCGAGCCGTGCCCTATAACTGGTTGTAGGCCATCATCGCCTTGTCCTCCGCAATACACCATATGGAACTGAACACCTGCTCCATCTCGTCGAGCCAACTCCGAGCCAAATCAGGGTCTGGCTGACCGCCATAGTAACGTGGATGGAACTGCATGAAATCCCTCACTGCTCGGCCTGACCCACCCCTGGTCGACGAGCCCTCACCAACCTCTCCGTCGAACTACTACGACATAAGTTGGTACATGCCACGGAAGAAATCCTCAGCCCCCGAAAACATCGCAGTATTCACTGCCTTGGTGGCCGCTGGTGGCACTCTACTCTGCTCCTCCTGCACCTCCTACTGGATCTCCTGAGCTCCATCCGATGGCCCCTGCTGAGAGCGAGTGCTCCGCCTCGGCGCCATACTCGCTCCTGAAGCAAAAGATAAAAAATACGGAAACGGCCAGGTCAATAAAAACACACGGTGCCCGATGCCAGCGTCAACTGTACATCATTACTGTGGACTAGTGGACCGCTACAATTACTTATGATTCTTAGATAATTCCACAACCGCGCTCTGATAGCAGCTGTAACGACCCGAGAATCCGATTACCGGGAAGGCCCGATAACCCGAGACTCGTACCACCACCCACGAGCCCGAAGACTCGGAAGGGTTAGAAGGATGGTGTGGAGGCTACACAAGTATCCCAAATAATTGTAGAAATTAAACAGTTTATATAATTAAGCAGGAAGTAAATTAATATTTTACATGATACATGGTCCACAAGATATAATAAAATAACAACAGTAGTCCACAACTAGTACAAAGACAAGAAAGAAAAGTACAGCTACAGGGGACATACCCCGGCTCTGACCTCTGGCACTAACGCTGGGCACCTGAACCATGCTGAGCCTCAGACGCGCTCCCCTGAAGCCGCGCCACCACTGAAACACGGTGAAAACACGCAGAGAATGAGTCTTAGAACAAGACTCAGTAGGGATCACTCGAACCCTACCTCGCAAAACGGAGAAACCGCTACGCTAGCAGTAAGCGAGTACCTCGGAAGGGAATGTCCTGTAACTACAACAATGGTCTCGCGGCACGAGAACCGACACACGCACCACGGTGAAACAGTCGGAACTCATCGGTCAACACGACCAAAAACTCAAAGGTCGAAGTCACAGAGACTGACAGTCTGTCACTCCCAACTCGACAGGAGTACCTCCCACTAGAAGCACAGTCGGTAGCGTCCCCTGACGTCTTACACCGCACCGCAGGTCTCCGCCTGGCACGATAGCCCCCGGCGGAGGCAAGGACACCGTACAAGTAACCACAAACAAGTGACTAGCTGGGGTCACGCCCGTAGGCGTGGGTCCAACCACCCCCAACCACGTGTGCACACACAGACCGTGCGTCCCTGGTTTGGCCCTCTGACCGGTTTTCCCCTCAGCCAGACTCTGGCTGTTAGACGCGGGACCCGACGAAAACCAGTCTAAAACCGTCCTTTGGGTAGCCTCTCCACCACTCCCTGGTGGGACCACTAAACGTGTAAGCAAGCTACGACTAGTGGAGGGTCACTGAAGGAGTAGACTCTCAAGTCAACGGAAAACAACTTCTCAACCGGACAAGGTACAACGACTGCCCCTCGTACCGACACTGTCTCACGATGACACAAGCCAAGAATAACACCTCCCGGGGCTACACAGTACCGACATCTGTCAGGCCGCGATCGGCACGTGGATCGAGTCCCACGCCCCCGGGACTCAAATCAGCCAAGAAAGAAACACCAGTTAGACAAACTCATTGAACGGACCACCCTGGGCCGCACAAGAGACACACGGCCATGAACGGGCCGCTCCAGGGGATGGACGGCCAATAAAGGACCGTTCTACCCCTGGTCCAAACGGATTACGAACGGCCACTCCATAGCCTCTCAAACAGAAGAACGGCTAACCCTTAGCCGCTCGTGGGGGATGGACGGTCCAATCCGGCCGTTCATCGTCCCAACGGTGCAAAACATGGGCGGCTAGCCCCTAGCCACTTGAGGGAAGGGCGGCTAGAACCTCGCCGCTCAAGGGGATGAGCGGACCCACCCAGGCCGCATATCCCACCAACGGCACAAGTGACAAACGGCTAGCCCCTGGCCGCTCATGAGGACATACGGCTAGTCCCTAGCCGCTGACCCCAAGTCACTGTGCAACGGTCATAAGCCAACGGTCAGAAAACCACGGGTTGAACGGTTGGCCTTGGGCCGCTCATGGGGAAGAACTGTCACACGACTGACCGCGCATACCCCACAGCGCTCCGAGCCTAAGAGCGGTCACGCCTGGGCTGCGCATGGGGATAAACGGGTCCTGGTTCGGCCGTTTATCCCTTGCCGGCACGAAAACGGCGAACTCACTGGGATTCACCATTTCTGGCCTGAAACAAGCCTCTATGAGGGGGAAACGAAAGGAAATCGACCCCCATGCCCCCTAGCATGATTCTACACCCCTAAAACGCAGAATCGCGGGCTAAAACGATGTATCGGGCGGTCGCTCCCCAAAGCATGGTCGACCCTTCCCAGCGCGATAAAACCCACTCTCGACCACGCCTCAGCCTACAAATCGCGAGGAAGGAACATAAGACGCTAGGGATCATCACCCTAACTTCGCTCCGCGTCGAGACGCGCCGGATCGAGCTCAAACCACGAAGAACTCCGATAGAAACCCCGTTCCTTCACGCTTCCCACGAACACCGCACGCCCACGAGATCGCCTCGCCGCCGCCCACGTCACCGCGTCGTCGCCCCGCGGCCGTCAGTAGCCGGAGAGAGGCCCGCCACGGTCACCGTCGGTCGAAGAGAGAGGGAGAGGGGCCGCGGTTCTCACGGGAGGAAGAAGAAAGAGAAAGAAGGGGGAAAAAGAAAAAAGAAATGAGATTTTATAGAAAATCTAGAAGTTCTAGAAAATATCAAAAAATAGAAAATCAAGTTTCCGTGATCCTCGGAACACACCGATCGCAACGGTACCACTCTCGTCTAGGTGAACGACCCGGTTCACCCGCAATGGAGTTCTGCAGGATTTACCGAAACCCGTACGTGAAAATCGGAAAACACGTACGGAAAAACCGCGGACGCACTCTGGGCCTCCGAAATAACTCCGGATCGCGCCGATCCGAACATGAAAGATGTCCGAAACGAAATTTCGGACACAGCGGAGTCGGACACTCCGAGAAAGCAGATCCGAGACTCAAAAGAAAGGATCCAAAAGATCCGAGATATTACAGCAACCGACATGGGAAAAGGGTAATAGTGGGATACAGTATGAAAACAGACGGCGATGAGGCGGCGAGACAGGGAGAACAGTGAGAGAATGCCAGATGGAGGGAAGGGACAAAGATGATGAGCATATCTATGGAGGGAATCGGGGGAGATCGTCTGCAGGGGATAAAGAGGGGCGGGGGAAGGAGGAGAACCACAAAATATCAATCGGTTACCTAGTAAAGTGAGAAGGAGAGATGGAAAGTGGGAGAAGAGTAGGCGGGCATAAAGGAGAGCCGATGGTGGGGAGGGGAGGGAGGGTGTGGACGAGGGAAGGGTGTGGACCAGAGGGGTAGAAACGACGATGGCAGGAGAATGGAGGAAGGGGACGATGGAATATGGTGGCAAGTGAGGGAGAGATTAGAGGATGGGGGAGGAAGGCATGGGGAGCGGGGGCCAAAAGGGGGGGGGAAGAGGACGCCAAATAGCAAGGAGGTGGGAGAAAATGAAGGGGCGACGACAGGGGAGGGAGAGGTGGGAGGGGGCCGACGGAGGAGAAAGAATGAGGAAGGGAAGAGAAGGGCAAGGAGCCCAACCTGGAGGAGAGGGAGGGGGGTGGGAGTTCTCGACGAGAGCTCTCCCCACCCGATGTTCCATCGGCGATGACGTCGGTGAGAGTTCCACCGGAGAGCTCCGACGAGGATATCACAACCTGAGACGGTGAGGGTTCCGAGAGTAGGTGGGAGCTGCTCCCACCTATCCCGAGGCAGAGAGACACCCCCTTCCCTCTCTATATATTGGTACAATCATAACGGATGAGACATAGGGGTGTGTCCCCCTTCTTACATATCAAGGTGGGCAGCAAGTATTTTTCAACATTAAAATCTATGTGTCACATGGGTTTGGACAAGTGATGGAAGATCGATCCCATCGGAACATGGGAAGACCCTCCTCAGAATATGGGAAGACTCTCCCAATCTACCTACTTTCATTGCTCTAGCATCTCCCACGTACTAATTAAGGCCCCTCAACGATACGATGCTACAACTAGGGGTGAGCACGCTTTGGTTTGGTTTGGTTTAGTTTGAAGAGAATTTTTCTCAAACTAAATCGAACCGAATTAAGACTTCAACCCGAATCAAACCAAACCAAACTACTTTGAAACTAAATAAAACTAAATCGAATTAATTCGGTTTGGTTCGGTTTGAACCATATTCATCGCCCCTTTTAGAAATTAGATTAGATTCAAACAAGAGTAGAGAAAAGTAGGGGAGAAAATTTTCTACTAAATAAAGTAAATATTAAAAATATAACATAAAAATTATAACTTGTAACAACAAGCTCCATAATATTTTCACATAGAAACTAAGAATTTCAGTTACAGTAAAATAGAAGGTGATTTGAAACCTATTTTATAGAGTCGAAAACTCTATCAGAATGACGGGAATTAGACTTTTTGAATTAAGGTTTATAATTACATATATACTTATATTAATTTGAGAAAAATATCTTTAAATTCGAGTTATTCGATTTGGTTCGATTTCCTAAACTTCAAAATCAAATCAAATCAAAAATTTTAATACTGTTCAATTTCAACTCAAATTAAAATTTTTTAAATTTCAACCCATATCGAATTGAACCAAATCTATCGATTCGATTTAATTTTTGAGTTGAACTCGAATAATGATCACCTAACTATAACCCATATATATATATATATATATATATATAATAGAAAAAGAGCTCCAGTATAAAGATCCTCATTGGTGCGTGGGAACACATTGATCTTCCATAAAGGAGCCGAATGAAACAAAAATTTAATTTATTACTTCAATAATAAAATACTCAATTTTGTAAATAGAAACAAACAGATCGCCCAAAATACTTCAATTGATACGTGCAAGAAATAGACTAATTCCGCAGTTTTTTGTTCAATTTCTTGGGCCTGCCCTACAGATGTTTTGGAAATGATACCTTGGTCGGGATGATCCAATGTTTCAATTTTTTGGAATCCTTAGAATTTCTTTTTCCCGTTCAGTTGTTGATGTTTATACCAGTCAATCATAGAATAGAAATTCTGATTCATTCTAAATCTTTGAGTTCAGAGTTCATCTGTTTATTTGCTCAATCCCCAATCATGATAAAAAAATTAAATAAAATATTTATCTGTAAATCTGTTGTATTTGGAAATACGGATATCAGATCTCTACCAAGATAACTGGAAGGTCTAACGATTAAGAATTCTACAAATATCCAAATTTTTATGCCTAATACTCCATAGATAGTTCCCGAATATCCAGGAAAAAGTAAAATATTTGATGAGTAAAAATTTTTAACAATATGAAAAAAAGGCAATATTTTTTATGCAAAAGTATATCACTAACTCTTTGATCATGATAGGTATGTAATTCACCGACGGAGCAAATGGATATCTTGATCGGTTAAAAATTAGACAGGTAAAGAAATTTATTAAGTGGAGAAACCATATTTTAGAAGCAAAACAATTATGCTCCTATTCTTGAAATAACGGTCTTTTACCTCATGTTTTACTCAAGTTAGCTTCCGCTTATTCAAGAGCTTGTTGAGCTATTAGTATTAATTTTTAATATTATTAGAAATTATTAATATTTTATATTATTTTATATTATATAATATTTATTATAATTTTTTTATTTATATAATTTTATTATTAAAAAATATATTCGTAAAAGTATTTGATAGAAAAAAGATATTTAACTTTCTTATGACGGAAGATATAACTGTAAGGAAAAGAATTCTTTTATATATATATATATATATATATATATATGACATTCATGCTTCTGCAGGGAAGTCACGGCACATTCTCTTTGGACCAGTCTTCTATTCAGAAATATTACTGTATCATAGTTCGCTTCTAGCTTTTTAATTCGTTATATTTTTTTACTCGATCGAATTCACATTGTTGAACTTAAGTTTTAGACATGATTTTATACTGTCTTAATTATTTTTTTCACTTGAATCCCAATCACTGAACTTAAATTTTAGATTGACTTCATCCTATCTACCTAGTTAATCTGATGATAATTATACGACTAATATAAGGGTAAGAAATAAGATGTAAAATAGTGTGGCACCATAGTGTTCCCCTATTCAGAATCAACTTTTATTTTTCTGGCTACTTTCTATGTAGCATGCGATTCATTGTCAGACTAGGGTGTTCTAATTCTCAAGTGAGCATTCTGGGACTATATCTGTAGCAGCCAGCTATCCATATTCATTAGGGTTGTAATTTCTCAGGCGAGTATTTGGCAACTATTCAAAATAAAGAGGTTTGGCCAGCTTTTTAATTGAGGATTCTAAAAATCAAAAGATAAAGACTATTTTACAAAATTTATTTGTGAAATAACTTATGGGTTGGGGAGAACCAGCATATATATATATATACCATATATATATATATCCACTAGTGGTTAGGGTTTTTTTTTGGGTTTCTTGTAAATGACAAAGAAGAAAGAATGTGAAAACGGTAATAGAGTAGTTGGTTTCATGATTTGTCGACTCGATCTGACTCGAGTTAACTCGGATATATTATATCGTATCTGAAAAAATTTGATACGCTGTGGACAAAGAAAAAATACAAACTTGAAATCATACGGCCGTCGGGGCAATATATTTCACCCTTTTTCTTGGCTGAAACCATTTAATTTGACCAGAGAATGATCGATCTCTTCCGCCAGCTAACTAGTCTGCCAAGTATATACATAATCGTATCTTCACTAATAAAAGACAGAAGGTGCGAGGGGCTTGACATCATCCATAGAAATATGAAGCTAATAAAGAGTCACTTAATTACACGTAAAGTATTCTAAAATAGAGATTTTTACATGAACAATATTATTAGAGATGATTTTTTTAAAAAAATCATCCCTATAAATACACAGTAATTATATCACTGGTTTAATTTAAATAGTACATAAACATAGTTTAAATGTAATTTTTTATAAATTTTATTAAAAAGAAGTGATATGCATATAAATAAATATGATATTTTTACATAATTTAAATGTATACAGAGATATGTCTGTTAATATATTTACATGGATAATTTTTATAAATTCTTATTTAATAATAATTTTTATATAAAAATCTTATAAAATATCATAAAATAGTATATTTATGTATCATGTAAATAAAACATTTAATGCCATTTTTCTCATTTCATGTCAAAATGAACAAATCTTTACAGAAAATGAGACAATTTAATTAAGAAGCTGAGACAACAGGCTAAAAAAATGAGACAATTCGGTGTATTTAAAATGTTCTATATATTAGTATATAATCATCTTTCAGTTGAGGAAGCAAACCAAAAAAAAACAGAGAACAGGCTTGCAACAAGGTCTATGTCTAAAAGAGAAGCAGATCTCTGCCTGCCCAAACCCCCACCCACACGAGCCGCCATACTCCCACTTGATATGAGGGAACTCACTTTTTTTTAAAAGAAAACTCTTCTAGCATCTAATCATTGTTAGTAAACGTAATATAATTTTTTTTTAAAAAAATAAGCATCACAATTTGAGTGCCAAGGATCCACTTTTCTGTTTACGAAGGAGAAGAAATTGTATCCACCGTATCATAGCTGATCGAGGTTGCAATAAATAAACTAGATGGGCATGACAATTTAATTTATCTATTTCCCACTACAGCGAAATACATAATTTGCAATTTCTCTTTCTCAATTCTTAACCCTACCATTGTCGGCTATTATTAATCAATATCCCATCTGTCTCGAACATCTTAAACACAACCGGCAAGAAATGCCGCTAGCGTGTTACAAGAGTCCGGTATATATTGAAAAAGAGAAAGAGCTAATTAATATGTTTAGAATAGTGCAACTTTCTTTACTAGTATCTTCAGAAAACATATGGAAAAAAAAGTAAGAATTATAATTATCCCATAAAATTTGAGAGACTAATATAAGAAAGGTAAAATTACATCTATTAATATCTTATGTGTGCTACCCTATACGTGTCTATTATTGATATTATCGTGGATATCCTCACATTAGCAAATATTGTCTAAGGGGTGCACACCCGGGTTAATTTTTTTTAACTCGAGTGTGCACCAAGTAATTTTTTAAAAAAATTTAGGTAACGTGGGTCACGAGTCACTATTACTTATCGTTAAAACACACTCTTATTTGATGATCCACGAAAATTTTTAAAAAGAAAACCGTATCGAATGAATAGTATTAAACTCAATTGTTCAAAAATTGACCCTTTTTATTTTGAATTTTTTAGACCGTCGGATCGAGACGTGTCTTGTACGGCAAGCGAAGGTGACTTACATATGACGTTACAAAATTTTTTATAAAAAAATCGTTTGCTTGATGCGCACTCCGGATGAGTAATTACACCCGGGTGTGCACTAGGCATTAATCTCTTGATCCAGTGTAGCAGGCGCCGCCAGCCCTAGCCCAACTCTCCTCCGCATTGGGTGACTTGATAACTAAGGTCACAGTCAATGAGCCGGGCCCACCCCAGAGTCAGGTCGCTGCAAGCTCGTCTAACAAGTCCGCCGTCATTTTAAAGATGAACCACAAAAAATTAGAAGATTTATAGGGTGTTTGGGAACACTTTTTTTTTAAAAAACTCTTTCTATCTTAAAAATTATGACACATCAATTTTTAACTCAATTTTTAAAATTGACAAAAATGAATCACATATTGTTCGACAAAAACATCGTAATTTTTAAATTTTAAGTAGACTTATTTGTGAGACCAAAAAAATGCATGCAACAAGGGATCGCCGTGCAGGAGATGAACAAGAAACCTGTTGCGGCGTCATCCCCGTCGGGGGCTTTTCCCCTCTCTACATCTCCTCCTCCTCCTCCCTACGCCTTTCTCCCCTGAACCGCTGCAATCCCAGGAGGAATCCACTTAAACCCTCTCGTTGAGACCATCAGATTTTGGCGCCGGAGACGTGATGTCCGCCGACCTCCCTGGATCTGGAATCACACAGTCATCCAGAAGATCGACACCATCTTGTTCCTCGGATCCGAGAAAGGCGAGCGCGGAATTGCTCGCAGGAGGCTACAGGATCGGCACATCCGACACCATAGATGCCTTCTTCAAGCGCTTGAGCCTGCGATGGTGGTGCGGAGGGGAAGGCTCCGCGGGGGGCGGGACTGCCATCTCGTCCTCCACGCTATCCATCTGCTGTGAGGTGATTTCACCCTCGAGGGATGGTCGGAGAGGCGGTGGGGTTGGGTTTGGGCGGTGAAGGCAGCGGGAATCGAGAGTAAAATATTTTGGAGGACGGGGGTGGGGAATCAAAAGAGTGCGGGGGCAGACGGCGTCATTTTTGCCGCCAGCATTCGAATTTTGTGCTTGGTGATAGCTACTCGCAGACCAGGAGGAGGAGGAGGAGGAGAGGAGAGAGGATGGGGCAGGCGGGTGCGGCGGCAGGCGGGCGACGTCGACGAGCATTCCTAAAAAAAGTGCTCCATATTTATTTTTATTTGAAAAAGGATTTGAACGTAGTCGATTTCTTCTCTAAAAATTAAGGAAGTAACTACCGAACGTCATTAAGTGAGTTCTTTTTAAATTTAATAAAAAAAGAAAAAAATAAAACCAAACACCCTATTAATTGCTTGCTACGGCCCGTGTTGGGTTTACTCCACGGGGTCCATATAAATATTCCGATTCTCAAACGATGTTTCTTGACTCGTTCTATATCATTGGGTTCTATTGAAAAAAAAATTACGCCGAGAATGAGGAAGGAGATCCAAACTATGAATTTTGATATCTGGATCAACATCTTTTCTCAAGAGTTTTATAGGATGTTTGGGAGCAATTTTTTTTTAAATCTATTTCTATCTAAAAATTTATGTCAACATAATTTTTGATCTAAAATTTAAAATTGATAAAAATAACACTTTCTGTTTGACAGTAGTGTCGTAAATTTTAAAATTTGTATGGATGTGTTTGGCAGGGGTCTTCCTCTCCCACTTGCCTCCGGCAGTGGCAGTTGCAGAGAGAGAGAGAGAGAGAGAGAGAGAGAGAGAGAGAGAGAGAGAGAGAGCTGCCGGGGGAGGGGAGGGGGCCGCCGTCGGGGGAGGTGAGGGGGCGCCGTCGGGGGGAGGGGAGGGTGCCGCAAGGGGGAGGGGAGCCGGAGCCGGAGGGGGGGAAGGGGAGGGGGTGCGCAGGGGGGGGGGAGCCGGCGCCGGAGGGGGAAACCGTAGGGAGGGGGGCCTACGCACGGGGGGGAGCCGGCGTCGGAGGGGGGGAACCGGAGGGGGGGCCTACGCAGGGGGGGGGAACCGACGCCGGAGGGGGGGCCTGCGCACGGGGGGGGAGGGCGCAGGGGGGGAGCCGGCGCCGGAGGGGGGAGTCGGCGCCGGGGGGGGCCTGCGCACGGGGGGGGGGAACCGGAGGGGGGGCCTGCGCAGGGGGGGGAACCGGAGCCGGAGGGGGGGGCTGCGCATGGGGGGGAACCGGAGGGGGGGGGCTGCGCACGGGGGGACCCGGCGCCGGAGGGGGGGCTGCGCACGGGGGGACCCGGAGGGGGAGGCCGGCGGGGCGAAACGGGAGGGGGAGGGAGAGGGAGGGGAGGGCGGACGGCGGAGTGGGTTGCCGGGGAGGGGGGCGCGGGGGGAAGGGGGGGCCGGCGGGGGAAAACGGGAGGGGGATGGAGAGGGAGGGGAGGGCGGACGGCGGAGGGGGTTGCCGGGGAGGGGAGGGGAGGGCCGCAGGGGGAAGGGGGAGGCCGACGGGGTGAAAGGTAGGGGGAGGGAGAGGGAGGGGAGGGCAGACGAGAGTGAGACGTGGTGAGTGTTTTAAAAAAAAAACCGGTCAAGTGTTGTTTTTTGTTTGAGCAAGATTTACACGGGAGTAAGTTGTCTCCTTAAAAATTAAAAGAGGTATGTCAAACAGGATTATAAGACCTCTTCCTCTTTTTTTTAAAATTGAGAGAAAAAAGAGGTAAAAAACTGTAACCAAACACCCCATTAAGAAAGAATGGTCAGAAGATGTCACGATGATACCCATTCACCGACTTGGCACCGATAGAAAAAGGATGAAATACGAAGAAAAATATGCTCACCTCGAAAGCATAGGAATGCAAACTCGAGACTTTCAGAGTCGGGAAATCTCAACGATGTGGGTGAACGATGGGTTAGTAGGTTTCTAATGAGACATCATCTTGTATGTTTTTTTATCTGGGGTTGGACACCACGTATTACCGTGTAGTAAGTATCTTTCTTTTCCAATAAATAATGATGATTAAGGCCGCCCCGAGTCGTATTCAAATTCCCATGTTTTAAAAAAAAACTCTTGTTTAAGTTATATCTCTCAAGTTTTAAACGTGATGAAAACACGGTTTATATTGTTATATATAGTCAACTCAAATCTAACTTCCATACTTACAAAAAATGAAGATCAGATGTCTTAACTGGGCTAAATTGCTTGGCCATTATTTTTGATAAACAGAAGATTTTGATCTGTTTTTATTTTTTTATCATTCAGTCAAATACCAAACGATAGAGACATGTCAGCTGTATTAAGATCAACTTTTTTTTTTTTTACTTGGACCACCCGTCGGTGCAATAAGTTATTACTCCGCCAATAATGTAGCAAGTCAATACTACCAAATTGTTTTTACTGCTACACAGTGTGAGCGAATTATGGTCAGATACAAAGATATAAATCCCCGATAGACGACCGCGTTGATTTAGCCCAATTTTGCCCCCTCCATTAACGGTCGATTAAGCAGAGAGCGACGGACGATTTGCCTTCCAGAAAGTTTTCGGAATAGTCGCGTATATAGAAAAAACCCAGGGATATATATGCCACGAACTCTTCCTTTGTTCTTTTTAATTAGCTAGGGAGCCCCCAGCTAGTTTTTTTTAGTGCGTGTAAATTTGAAATATCTTATTTCTCATTCCAAAGGGCATTATTTCGGCTTATTTATTTTGCGGAACAGTGGACAAAATAAGCACATTTTATCTTCAAAACTCGGGACCTCTGGAAGTTTCAATCACGAACCAAAGAGGCGACCGCCTTTACGTGAACAGGTGTGCTAATGATACCATTAATAATTTTTTACCCTTTTCGCTTCTTCTACGGCTTTGGCGTCAGTATAGAAGCTGAAGCCAGGACGGTATTTTATTCTCCATTTTATTATTCCTTTTGGTGTTTTCGCAACAGTATAGAAGCTGAAGCCAGGACACGTTTGATTGGGATGCATTTGGCTACTGCTATAGGCCTTGTTACTCGGGGCCGTTTGGTTGGATTTATTTGAGAATTATAATTATAAATTTTTTGGGTAAAGTTTTAAGTCGAATCAAATGCATCTTCGATCTTCGACTTTCGCATCCAATCAAAATTTTCTAACCAGAGAGAGAGGATAAATGGGGAGAGAAGTTAAAACATATTTAGGCCGTGTTTGACACTTTGACATCTCAACTTGTAAGAGAACCTTTTACATAATTTATCCATCGTACATGTCTCTGACAGATGATGGATTTCTCGTCACGAGAAATCACTATAATCCTCTTCCCATCAGCTTCAAAAGATTAAGGGGATGAGTTATTTTTATGTCTGCTTCTCTTTCTTCATGATTTTCAATCAACTCAAAAATCGAGATATATCATGAGACATTTGTTGACGCTCAAACCTTGTCGGCAATTCTTGTTACCGAAATCCCCGCCAGTGTGGTTACCAAACACAGCCTTAGAAGGTGGAGCTTTTGGGTGAATTTAGATACACATCCATCACTTAATGTCATGTTTAGTGTCCATCCAACATTTAACCCGTAGTTTAATGTCATATTCCGTCAACTCAACGTTTAAAAAGTGAGATAAGACGGGTTTATGACATGATAGATAAGGTGGTGGGAGGCCAATTTGCGGAATTGTCATGGTAGTTGTCAAATGTAATTTTTCCCTGTAAAAATCTCCGTGCGTGTACCGTGAACGAATTTTGAAAAAAATCTCACCATGACCATCCGTTCCAAAGGGGCCCTAGGGAATTCGAAGTCGATTCTCAAAGTCTTGGTGAAGCAATCAACAGTAGAACGCCTCCACGCAAGACTCAGTTTAAAATGTGATGACATTTTTCATATTCTTGTCATAGCAAACATGCTATTTACCTCGTATATTTCTACAAAGACATGTTCCAAGTGCGGTTACCAACGATTCCTGAATAGGCTTAGGAAAGTTTTTCTTTTTCTTTTTTCCCCCCCCTCCCTTGGGATGCTCTGGAGGCAAACATCAAAGAGTTTATTCTGCTTTTGCCTAGTGATTGATCTGTCCCTAGCCCAGAAATGATGCAAATGTCTCCTTTTGCACTTTTGTGCCATAACCGTAGGCTTTTGCATTTTTATGTTGCTGCCGATGAGCTAAGGCTGGGTAATACCCGTCCCCCTGCATTGATACTATATCCTTTTATTATCAATGTAATATGTTCACAAAAGAAACCGAAGCCCATGACCCATGATATAGACTATATTTTGTTTCCTATTAAATATCCAAAAATTCGGGTCTAGGGACACAGGGTTTAAAGTGAATTTTGTTTTTGACAGTATTTTGCTTCTGAAAAGGCTAACGCAGGTAGATATTGTTTGAATTAGGGCAAAATCAGACTTTTCCAACTGATTCAACGGGAGGGAAAACAACCCAAAGTCTTAGTTCAGCATATTCTATTATCTCAGCTGGAAGTATTGCCGAAATCTACTTGGAAGCTAACGTTAAATACTCCGCAACTATCGAAGGACAGAAGCGTCTCTCCAGGACAAAGGTACAGCTGTTGAATTTTCTCTTTTGGAGCATAAACACTTTCAGAATTGCTCTAATCATTTTGTCCAAAGTAGAAGAGGACAGCACATTTTCTTCCTTTAGTACCAAAAGGAAACCTATATCCATGTATTATTTTCCAGAATCCCTGCCCAATCATGGCACAACTGTCCATGGAACCTCTTATGTCTACCCAGAGTTCTCCATCCTGTATTGTTGGTAAACTAATACTCTGCTATGCCAAGTAGATCTAAGGGGTATTGTGATCCTAGGGATTCCAACTCATGTACCAACCTTAAAACTGTAGCATGATCAGCGTACAGTTGTCCCTCTTTGTAGAATCAGGAACATTGGATATCCCAAGTGAGCACTGGGTCCTACTTAAATAAAAGGGAAACATTGGCCAGTTTAGTGCTGCAGTAGTCTAGTTAAAACCTAGTTGCTGCAAAAGGTTGGAGAATTTGGACCACTGTGGGGAGTAAATGACTCTACTTAAAACAGTCCCTTCCTAGCTACTTGAGAAGGAAGAACTGGTGAAAGTGGAAGGGGAGGGTGAGAGGGGGGGAGCAGAATGTGGTGAACGGTGCTGCACCGTGGTCAGGGGGCATCATTCCTTGCCAAAGTGTGGGCATGGGCATAGTTGGTGGATTCAGTCATCATTATACTAATCAAAAGGCAGAGGGATAGGACTTAGGATATATATATATATATATATATATATATATATATATATATATATATATATATATATATATATACCTGAGACCCACGCCACCTCCCTTCATCCCCTCCCTAATTGTCTCACTTTATCCTAAGATCAAATCATTCCCACTAGAAAATCTGTCATGCAGAGACCATGCAATTTGCATGCAGAGGGGAGTGACTCCAATCAAGATCCTCCACATGCTTCTAGTGCCACTGATCAATTAGGCATCTGAAATGGCCAAGAACAGGAAAGCTATTTGCTTTTTAGGACCTACTTAGGCGGCAAAAGTCATTAGTTTAGCGAAAAGCCGTGTCAAAACTACTTAGAAATTAGTGGGGGAAGCTACTAACGATATGCTTTAGCTGACATGATTCCATTTCAAGTTTTCCGAACCAACCTTTGGCGAGGAGAATCCTTGCATTCTCTTTTATGCAACAACAGAGCAGCAGCACTAGTATATTGACACTCGCTCACAAGAGAAGCTCTTTTCTTGAATTTGGGGCCCTTCCTCCATCATTCCTAGAATATATCAAGCTCATCGTAGAGACTCACATCCAATATTTTGTCTGGATGCACGTTGCTATTACGTCCATGCTCGAGGGAAAAAAACATGAGAATGTTTCATCCAAAGGATGTAAAATTTCTGGTCAAAGCCCCTTCGCGGTGCCTTATCTCAAAAACCCAAACCCATTGAAGCTTCACATCTTATTAATGACATTGAATAACAAATATCTATTAATATTGAAGATTGCCATCTCCCTCTTCCATTCCTCTTCTCTCTCTCTTATTACGAAAAAATATAAAAAATTCTCTCCTCCTCCTCCTTCTCCCTCTTTTGCTGGATTTTGAATGGATGGTTTTGGATTGGCATAAAGACTGATGGAAGATAATAGTTTTAATGGGATCAAGACTAGTAGTAGTACAGAGCTTGTACTGTTGCGAATTGACTGGTTGGACAGTTGTCCCTCGCTGTCAATCTATCCCATGGCCATGAGACTGGCAAAGAAAAGCAGCCTTGTTTTGGCCATCTGAGCACCAGACGCGCTAGATACTGGTACTGTGCAAGGACGAGAGGGAGAGGGAGAGGGAGAGGGAGCAGGAAAAGACCTCTCCGGAGGTGGCCTCGCCATTAATTACCCGGGTTTTGAATCCTTCTTTTCGTGTAATGGGCATGGGGGGGAGGTGCGTTGCAATGTTCTATTGCTCTCTGGTCCCTGGGGGCCTTCTAAAGCAAAGGTTTTCATTAGGGTTTTAAGGGGCTTACGGAAAAGAAAGCAGAGGTGGAGATAGGAAAGAACAACTAAAAATGGGGTCTTTCTCACGACACAGATCCCTATGGAAGGGGGGGGGACGGGGAGGTTGTAGTGATCCTGCATTTGCTTACGGCAACTCATTCTTTTTGCTTTGTTTAAAGTGACGGGTTTCTGTTTCCCCCACAGTGTTTCATGTTCTTTTTTTTCTCCCCATAGTGTGTGGGTGAGGGGGGAGGGGAGAGAAGGGTATACGGGGGTGGGTTTTAGACTTCCCTCCGTGAGAGAGCTCCCCCTGCTGCTAGAAAACAAAAAACGCCCGGTTTGAATGGTGGGAAACAATAGAGATTGAGGGAATGATTACTGTGTTTGCTCCCCAATGATTGAGTTGCCTTGCGGTATACCTTGCTAGAATCTCTGGGACGTGTGAGGGAGGTGGGGGAAGGATGAAACCCATGAACAATAATAACTGGCTGGGCTTCTCCCTCTCCCCCCACATGAGCATGGAGGTCGCCGCAGACCCACATCATCACCCGAATCAGCAGGGTCATCATCCACAAGCCCAGCCGGCGCCTGCCTCGGTCTCTCCTGCGGTGACGGGCAGCTTCTTCCTCTCTCCCCACTCCGGCATCTGCTATGGAGTCGAGGGCGGGAACGGGGCCTTCTGCTCTCAGCTCGCTGTCATGCCATTGAAGTCTGATGGGTCGCTCTGCATCATGGAAGCGCTCAGTAGATCCCAGCAGGAAGGTTCGCCTCTCTCTCTCTCTCTCTCTCTCTTGCTTCTTTTCATTCCATGCTTCCGCTCACAGCTTCCAAACGAGCTATACTGTTTCTAAACTCTCCCTCTTCTAGTCTGACTCTTTTTTCCCTTTTTCCGCCTCAATCTAATGAAGGAATGGTGCCATCTCCTTCCCCAAAACTGGAAGATTTCTTAGGTGGTGGTCCAAATATGGGGACCCATCAGTATGGTAACAATGACAGGGAAGCCATGGCCTTAAGTCTCGACAGCATGTACTACCACCAAAACCCCGAGCCTGATGACGATAGGAACCACCCTTTGGACCTCCTCCAGCAACCCTTCAGGCAGCAGATTCCGGTGGAACATCAGCAACAGGAGCCGCAGCACGCGTATTTCCAGCCATTGCAGGAAGGTATGTGCTCTGGGCTAGCAGGGCATGACTTGTATCAGGCCCCACTGGAGGAGACCATGGCCGAGGATGGGATTCCGTGCTTGAAGAACTGGGTGGCAAGGCATTATAGCTCGGGGAGCGATGGGCTGGGTAACGAAGGGGGTGTTGGCCCCGTTGGTGCAATGGCGTATGGGGATTTGCAGTCCCTGAGCTTGTCCATGAGCCCTGGCTCGCAGTCCAGCTGCGTCACGGCGCCCCAGCAGATTTCTCCCGCTGCAACAAATGAGTGCATGGCTTTGGACAATATGAAGAAGAGAGGTAATGGGAAGGGTGGCCAGAAGCAGCCAGTTCATCGCAAGTCCATTGATACGTTTGGCCAGAGGACCTCGCAGTATAGAGGCGTTACCAGGTCAGTGTTGAACCCTCTAGGTGTTAGTTTTCTGAACTTGAGAAATTTGGTTATCACTCTGCGCTCCCTTTGATGCCAGTGATGGTCCTTGTTCTTCCCCTTATTGTCTATTCGGTTCTGGAGTATGGAGTTTGGTTCTCTTTGGGGCCCTCTCTAATGATGATGGTTTAGTTGTGTCTCCTATCGCTCGTCTGCACCATGTTCTTTAGCTACTAATTGTTATTAGTCATTATTTGTTCTTTTGGAAGGCTTATAGTTTATTTTGTGTACTTCAGTCTCATTATAGCTAGTGACCCCATCTCAAGTTTTGTTCGACCCAGTTTAAGAGTTTATTTTTTTTCCGCCATGTTTGTTTTGTTGTGTATTCTGTTCTGAAGACAGAGAATTAATCCGTCTTCCTCAGGCATAGATGGACTGGGAGATACGAAGCCCATCTGTGGGACAACAGCTGCAAGAAGGAAGGGCAGACCAGGAAAGGCAGGCAAGGTTGGTAAACGGCTACATTTCAAATTTTCAAGCATCTATCTTCTCCATTTGCGGAGAAAATTTCAAATAATCTGGATTTTTCTACTTGCCTGACCATCCTTCTGGCTTTTTCATGGTTATCTTGTGTGGGACGCTATTTTATAAACGTCGCGCTCTTCTGCAGTTTATCTGGGTAGGCCGCCTCCCCCCCCCCCCCCCAACCAACAGAAGTGGATCAACGAACATCCCCATTTTTTCTCTCGTTCTTTAAATTTGTATCTTCTTATAAATCCACTATACTACAAACTGACGGTGTGTTCTTAATTATCAGGGGGGTATGACACGGAGGAGAAGGCCGCCAGAGCTTACGATTTGGCCGCACTCAAGTATTGGGGACCTTCGACCCACATCAACTTCCCGGTATGGCTGCTCATTGTTGCTCTTGTTTAGAGAGGGAAAACAATTGATTCGTCTCTTCTGGGCTTAAGCTTGTTGTGGGTTTTCATGCAGTTGGAAAGCTACCAGGAGGAGCTTGAAGGGATGAAGAACATGAGCAGACAGGAATATGTTGCCCACCTGAGAAGGTAACTTGCAACTCTAATCCTATATCTGGGAAGGTAACTTGCCCACCTTTTCTTCTAGTGCTGCTAATACTTCTGTTGTCTCTTGGCTTCTCCCGACAGAAAAAGCAGTGGGTTTTCAAGGGGTGCATCTATGTATCGAGGAGTCACAAGGTATTATTTACACATTGGTCCTAACATCTTCAGTCTTTTGTTGGAACTGGACACTTAATCTGCATTGCCCTCCAGGCACCACCAGCACGGAAGATGGCAAGCTCGGATTGGGAGGGTGGCAGGAAACAAGGACCTCTATCTTGGCACATTCAGTAAGTTTGGAGAGACTGTTCTCATGCATGTCATGTCTTAAAGGGTTTTGGCTAGTAGGCGTACATTCATCGCTCGTTGTTTTAAAACGTTCGTGTGCTTGTATATTCTGTTTAAAAGTTAGGAATCTCACCTGAAATGGTGCTAAATCCTAGAATAAGCATCAGGCCCCCATATCCCTTCAAAGTTCAAACTACTTATCATCCTTCAGCCCTATGAGCACTTGATGAAGGAAAAGTCACCGGCTGTTCTTTTAGTAAGGCTGAGTCCTCAAACACTGCGAAGCCCCTCCCCAGCTGGCGTGCATGTCCATGTTCAAAGAAGAAAAAGGCGAAAGCAAGTCGAGGGCAATCATGCTTCTGCTTTCTTCCTTGGCAGCAAGAGGCTTTCAAAGTCGTGCATGCCTGTTTGTGTGCGGGCGCTGATTCAAATTCATACTTGTTATGGGTTGTGGAGCTTTTTCCGTGTTTCGCAAGCTGAGCTCTCTCTTCCAGGTACCCAAGAGGAAGCTGCCGAAGCCTACGACGTCGCTGCCATAAAGTTTCGGGGCGCGAACGCCGTCACCAACTTCGACATAACCAGATACGACGTCGAGAAGATCACGGCGAGCAGTACTCTACTCTCCGGCGAGCTCGCCCGGAGGAAAAAGGCCGAACTCGGCGACAAGGCCATGTCGATGCTGACCAGCAGCAGGGGGGAGGCTGATCTGTCTGCAGAACAGAATGGCAGCTCGGACTGGAAGATGGTTCTCTACCAGTCACCGGATGAGCAGTCACCAGCCTCTGAACCCCACGCTCAGAAGGCCACCACGCCAAGCATCGGCAATTACAGAGCGCCGACGTCCTTCTCGCCGCCCCTCCATGGCCTGATGGGCAACGAGACGGTGCAGGGGATCGACGACCCGGGTGCAATGGGGCGCACCCAGCTGAAGAGCTCGTCACCCTTCGTCACCAGCCTGAGCAGCTCCAGAGAGCAGAGCCCCGATCGGACCGGCGTCTCCATGCTCTTCGCTAGGTCCCCTGCCAAGTTCGTCACCCCTGCGCCTCTCTCCTCCTGGATCCCATCGACCCAGATCAGGCCGGCGATTCCCATGACTCAAATGCCAGTCTTCGCGCCTTGGTCTGAGTCAATCTGATGCTCAAACGTCGTGTTTGCCCTGGTGTAAAGCATCATTAGAGCAGCACCCAAACAGGAGATGGAGAAAGAAGAAAGAAAGAAAGACGGGGAAGGTGGGGAAGACGAAGGTGAGGCTTTGCAGGTGGTTTCTTGCCCATAGCCATTGGTGCGGTGGAGGTTTGGTGATTTGTGAGGGGCCAATGGGTGTGGCCAGTCAGTGTGCATGTAAACCGGTGATTGTAATTGCTTGTAAACTGCACCCTTTTGGGCCAGAAGGCCGTGGTTTTGCTGCATGGGGAGGGGATCCGGTAGTTTTGAAAGGGGAATTAAAGATCTTTTTTATTCCTTAACAATGATGGATGCTTGCAGTATGGGGTGCCCCGACCCGGTGCCTTGGCCTTCCTTTTGCCTTCTGCTAGTTAGTACAAGTACATACCAGCTCAAATGCCGCCCCAGTGTTGATGATGGTGGTCGTGGCGGTGGTGCCTTTGTGCCTTTTTGACCACCATCTCTCATGCACGTCGCCCCCCCCCCCCCGCCCCTTCCAATTAATATTCCCCCTTTTCACTTCTGAGCTTTCCGCAAAGGTTGCCAACATTCCATCCCGTTTCTTCAGAAAAAGTGGGGGTGATAATCAGAATATCAGATGGTGTTTACTATCGTCTGGGGGGGGCTTGGGGCTGTGATATATATGATGAGGGGTTTAGGATTGGCATTTGCTATTACAAACTGACTTTTTCTGTCTCAAAATATATGGGAGAAAGTCTCGCTTTGTTTGTCGGGTGTAGTATGTTGGCTCGTATATATCCAGATAGGTTGTTGGGAAAGTTAAAACTGGCACAACCTACGAAACAATGCAAGTCATTAATCAATCTCTCCTTCCTGAGAGTATTTCTCTAACAAGAAGTCCATAGGAAACTTAAATACTAGCGAATGTGGGAGCCCATGACAAACTATTTCAGAATCGTCTTCAAAACTTTTTAGTGGGAAAGAAACTACTAGGTTTATAAATTTATGCTCCAACCTTTCTTATTTCTTGTTATGGCTCCAAACCTAATGGCAGGAAGCTTAAAAAACACAACAATGAACATGCACGTCGAACCTTTGGAATTCGTGGATTCGACTCTGCCCCTTTTCTCTTTACCAGTGTGAATTAGGACTGTGTGTGTACCATGCAGCGGCACTTTTGAAACATCCCTTCTATATATCAATACCTTGGACTGTATTGTTTATAGACAGGTATAAACAGGCCGCCAGGAGACATTGGGCAGCTGAAGTTAACAAGTCCGGTGGTCAAAATCTAACAGCGGCCCTTCTGATGGGAAGAACACTCACAATACTTTTTCCTTATTCTTAGGGCCGATTTGTTAATCGGAATGTGGGCCGGCTGTCTAACTCGGAGAGAGAAATTGACGGGGTGCCCACACTCCCTCACACACTCTCCGTTAATCGAGCCCAGTCGACGAGTTTGACCTCCTAAGGTCGAACACGACGTCCGCACTCGATTAACAAAGAGGCCCTTAAAAGAAAGTAATGTTCCCTCTTCTCTCGGATCACACCCCGGGATGAAAGGTAGCCAACTAATTAATTAGCGATATGGTGCAAAATGAAAGGATTGGCAGCCAGAGATATGTATCTCCCACTGCCTCACCCCCATAACGCCTCGTTGGAAACATATGTTGTTCCCGTTCGCTACTAAACTCTGCAGAATGAGGCAACTGTGCATGGTAAAGAGGAGGAAAATCTTATCCATTGTTCTTGTGGCTGTGAACACTACATGGGTTATGGCTATTAGCCTATTACTTTTCTTTCTTCGATTTCCTTTTATCACCATGGCATTTACTCCCGGTGGTACTACACGGAGTATTAGGGACAGAGAGGATGGGTAGCCACCTCATGGGCCTACCGTGACCTGAATCTGGGGCACTGTTTGAACCTGGCACGTCCAAGTTCACATGGATTGAATAATCTCTGCCAGCTGCATCAAATGCGTGTCAGTCCATCAGAATTCAGACATTGCTAATCCCAACTGCCATTCGCAGTGACGGCCAAACTTTAACGCCAGCTCTCAACTGGCACACGGTTTAAAAGCTATAGCTTATTATTATTATAGCATTTATTTATTTTTTTTTCAAATAAAAGTGTTTCTGAAAGTTAATATTATAGCGATTTTGAAACCTAAATATGTGTGACATGCAATCATCTAGTAGTTCCGGACGTGTGGTATTAATCTCACTTCAGAGTACAACTATATTTGAAATCGAGAATGTGTTCAGAATGTCAACAGATGTTTGCTAAGAGTGATCACGTTAAAATATGTACGTACGGCTGTTTGATTATTTTCTTATAAAACCATGCTTAGTAGCGTGTGCTCTTCCCGGAGTGGAGATAATTATATGATGTGTTTCTCGCAATAGAGAGGCATTTTCATTCTTTATTACAACTCAAATTTGATGTCTTCATGTTAAACCTTATTCGAAATTTAAAGACGGGTTTTCTTTTTCTTCTTCTTTTTTATCCTAACATAGTGGTCCGGGGAGTATATCTTGTGCCGGGAGCACGAGATCAAATCCCCGCTAGTGGTCCTGCTAGCCACTACTCCTCTCGGGTTAACTATATGATAACTTCACTTCACATTTTAACCTCCTAAAACACCAGCACGTGCACAAGACACTCTTCATACTTACATACTTGCTACCGGCGCATGTATTATTATACAGGCGCCCACAACTCGGCCACATCCTCATATGTACCTTAATGACCTTTATATGTTGGATACAAAAAATAAAAATGGGAAGAAAATCTTTCACGCCGAATAAACCCAACCAAATTTTCACTTTGATAATTTTCCTCATCTGCCGAAGGCGGCCTACTAAGGACTTTATTTCGTGGAGTTTTCAAACGTTTCAGAAATTCCAAATGCAGCGTCGTGGTGGGGGGCCAACTTCCAATAATGAATCACCATGTCAACCAGTGGCCGCTGCAAGACATGCATGCCTCTTTTAAGCGCAACAGGAGGGAAAAGTACCCGTCGAACATCTACTTCAATTTAAAGAGGATCGTTTTTGGAGCTTACCCTCCCTCCCCGTTCAGCCCCCCCCCCCCCCCACGTCAATCCCCACCCTGCCATGTGGAACTAGTCCAGCTCCAATGCTCTCCATCCCTCTCTCTCCGTCCGTGTGTGGAGATAACGTTGCTCGTTGAAACCCCTACTCCTGTTGTCCTGCTCCCCTGCCTCCCCCACCCGCCCACCCCCAGTTGTCTTAACCTTTCGGGCCCCCCTTCAATTAAAAGGCACAGTCTCCTCAAGTCTGAACCACAACAGTGCGCGCGCGCTCTCCCCCCCCCCCCCCTCTCTCTCTCTCTCTCTCTCTCTCTCGGCCGTGTAGGCTGCTTACATCATATAAAATTCCCAACACATGCACATGCCCCTCCCCGACTTAAATGCAAGGACTATGCTGTCATATGTTTACTGTTCCATTGGCCACATTTCCATCGCGTTCAATAATCTCGTCTCGTGATGCCATACCCATCTCCCCTTTGAGCAATGCCTTATTTGAAAAAGCAAAAAAGACACAGACAACGGAAGGTAAGCAGCAGATCATCACGGCCTCTGGATATTTACCCACGAGGTGAGATCTCACTTTCTAGGGCTATAATACGCGATGATGTCGCATCTGATGTGGAGACCCTCCTCCATTCTCAAGTGGCGGGGTTACCCATGGCGGCCCGTCTCAGCTCTTTTGTTGGGCCATCAATGACCTCGAGCTGGTTCTGCACGTCAAATATGAAGGCTAGAGGCAGTGCCCCCTAGCAAGCAGTAACCCTCCTACCCTGCCCTTTTTTTTTCCCTCCTCCTCTTTTCCTCCTTTTGCTTTTACTTTTGTTTACTGAAAATAAAAAAGATCGATCTTGTGGGAGCCCATCCTATCATACGGTCTTGGAGTAGACACGTCAACGCCGAGGATCTAGTCGCGGATCTTTGAGGAGGCGAGGGGGAACGAGGCAGCGCTGCCACGTAGGCAGATAGCGCCGCGTCCTGGCCAGCGTTGAGCCATGATTTGACCGCGACAGGCAGCTAATCCAGAATCTAGTCGGAGATCTGGGCGATTTCCGTAATCAGTGTGTTCTTACAGGGACTGGGCCCCGCATCGGGACTCCTGTCTTTTCGCCTTCGTCTCCGTAGAGTTCCTCTTTTACTTTTGCCCGCCGGATCATAGGGTTGTCTCTGTGTCAGGTCAGCAGATCCGATTTTAAGTCATCCGGATCTACGTGACTACTCAGTCGCCCCGGACTTTTTAATTAGTTTCCAGACAGACCGAAGTTTCATGGAGGTTAGGTGATGTCAGCCGGGTACACGTAGGGCAATAAGACGCCCTAATTATCAGATTAGTTATCTACTTTGGACACTTGTTCTATTTCCTCGGATCAAAGCCCGGCTTTATTTTGCTCGAGTTGAGAGTTAAACTCTTCAACCACCTGTGGAAGATCGTTCACAACACGAATGAACAGATTGCTTTCATGAGTAGATTGTGATGCGTGAGTAAGACAAAACAAAAAACTACAATATAACGAAGAGACTTTACCCCTATTGTAAGACTCATCCTTCTGCTGCGTGAGGCATCGTTCTAAAGGGAAAAATTATGAAGGTTCATATGTAATGCAGAATAAACAATCCTTTATATGAGTTACAAGCTCATGCACGTGACCTGATGTAAATTAAACCAAATCCTCGCCTAATGACACCCACAATTTGTGGACCCATCTCATCGCTGACATTAGTTTAGCTCACCTTCATAATTGACTTTGGAGAACAACCATCCTTCCGATATTTATATTGACAGAATTATGAGAATGCTTATGTTCTAGTTCACAAGTTATGACCAGTATCAACCACCACTGCTAATGAGAAACAAAAGGGTTTATCTAGACAAGTAATTAATTTCCATCGAAGTGAGCCAAGCCCAGCTTCGTTTAGCCTCGAAAGACAATGGCTTGCCTTCCCAAGAAAAAAGAAGGGTAACGGCTTGCCTTCTGTTTGGTCATCAACCAAGTTAAGAAAACGACTGCTTAGTGCTGAGGCAGGACCCCTTCAGAGTGGAAAGGCATGGCCTGGTTCCGGACAAATATGTAGGCCTGTCGGACTGCAGGCACTGCACCCAGTTATTCTGATCCATGCAACGCAGAGGGGAGGTGAGATGTGCTTGGGCAAGCATGAAGAAATAATACGAATTAATAATAATGCAATACCACAGACTTTACAGTGGAAAGGATGGCGATGGACATTGACCCCTTTTCGTTCGGTCTGGCTTCTCTTCTCCCTGACATGTTTCATGCTACGCCCTGTGCGTGCAACTCAGTAAGACGCAGCCGTCGGCGGACGCTGGAACGGTGGTGCCAATGATTCGGCGTTTTGGGAAATGAAGGACTCGAACCCAAGTGGAACCAGACCCCCCCTGCCTCCTCCCTCCCCAAGCGGTTTTCGTGAACTGCGCCGATCAGTTGTGGCTTGCTCTAGTCTCCTGTAAGTATCTTCACATGGTATTTGCATTTTTGTGTACAGACGAACCTGTTTCTATTAGAAGAATGTAATGAGATAATACTCTGTCATTTTGTTTAGGGATTTTGTAAAAATATCCTCCTTACATATTTATTTACATAATTTATCTATCACATTTTCATAATATTTTTAATAAACTTACTAAATCCCAATATTTGCGAACATATCTAGACCATTACCCGCAGTTATATTAAAATATCATATTTAACCATCGTTAATTAAAGTTTAACTAAATTTACAAAAGATCAAAATATCTTAAATCTCTCCTAAATTATTTCTCCCTCCTCACATGCCTCTCTCTTTATCTCAATTCTCTCCCTCTCATTGGCAAAATTTGCCCATCAAAATTACTCTTTTTATATAGGGATATTTCTGTCTAAAAGTTTAATATATGGGAGAAAATTAAATATTCTTTACACTTTAAACAGATGTGAATTAAAAGAGTATTCTTGGCAATGCAATTGATACAAAAGTTGTCATTGAAATTTTTATGTATGCTTCAAACACTTTTATTTTTAGTATTTAAGAAAACTGCTAACATGCTGTCGAAAACGACAGAATACAGAGCCTGAGAAAGAGAGATGAAGCTTGAATACAAAGCCGGAGAAAGAGTAACCTGGATATCCAAGGATGAGTCGAGCTTTAAGATTGTCATTCGTTCGCTCAAGGGGTTTTTGAGTAACTCCGGGGGCCCAAGAGTCGCCATTGTCCGCATAGGGTCGATCTTCAGATGTCGATGAGTGCGATCCTCAACTGAGCTCCACCTAGTTTGAATCTTCTAGTCGATGTGACGCGGCGGCGACGTGGAAATAGATCGACGGTAACTCCGGGACACGAACGGGACTGGATAGGATGCTACCTCGAGCAGCTTGACCTCACGCCAGACGGTCTCACACCGGGCAACACTCAGACTCACAAAATGAGAAAGAGGGAAGGAAAGGAAACACAAAGGGGATGGCCCTTACGTGATTGCAATTCTTAAACTTTCATTCATGCCTTAAACCATTACATGAGCCTCCTTTATATAGGAGGAGGCTATAGCAACCACACCCATAATCTTTTACAAATAGCATATATGTCCTTAGCCTTATAAAACAAACTCACCTACTTAACTTTTGACTTGGGGGTTTTAACCAAATAAAATACACAAAACATATATGTTTATTGACTATGACTTAGCCTAATAAGACGAAAGTAAAAATATATGTACTAATACACAAATACGTACAATACAAATACACAAATAAATATTATGCTCAGGACGCCGAGTATTCAAATGAGTCATCGAGCCATAAGCTCGGTGCAGTGGCGGTGTGGAGTCGGCTCCGAGCATTGGGCCCGGTAGTGGGCCCGGTGTCCCCACCAACCCTCCCGGGGTGGCTGGAACTCGACTCCGTTGAGTAAGGGGGGACACTGCTGTGGTAGTGCTCCAACAGATCTGGATCGAGGCGTTGGAGATCTTCCCGGCTGATCTAGAAATCATCAGAAGGTGGACGATCCCGCCAGCGGACAAGGTACCGCTGGTACACCCTGCTCCGTGTAGTGGTCACCTGCTCATCCAGTATCCTCTCAATGTGCTCGCGCGGTACTCTCGAGGCTGTGGGACGCACAGGGGTGGGCTCACTCTCAATGGGAGGAGAAGGCTCGAAAGGGTCACTAGGAATCGCTGTGGGTTCCTTGTAGGCCACTAGGTCTGCCACATTAAAGGTCGAGCTAATCTCATATTCGGGAGGTAAGTTCACAACATAAGCATTGGAGCCAATCTTCTGCAGAATTGGGAAGGGTCCATCACCACGGGCTTGCAACTTTTTAACGGCTCCCGAGGGGAGTCGTTCGGGTCGAACCCGTACCATAACCATGTCACCTTCTTGGAATTCATGGTGACGCCTATGCGAATCAACCAAGCGCTTGTAAGTTTCATTACTGAGGTTTATTTGCTTGCTAATTGACTCATGCAAACTTGTGACATGCTGTGCAAATTCCTCAACTGACTTGGATGTGCTAGACTCGAGTGGAAGGGGAATGAGATCCACATGTTTCCTAGGTTTGTAACCATGCACGACCTCAAATGGACTCATACCTATGGACCTATTGACGGAGCTGTTATATGCAAATTCGGCTCTGGGTAAAAGAAGATCCCAAGTGCCCGAATGATCCCCTACGAGACACCTCAAGAGATTCCCTAAACTCCTATTGACGACCCCTGTTTGTCCATCGGTTTGTGGGTGATAGGCAGTGGAGAATTTGAGTTTGGTGCCAACTAGGTGCCAAAGTATCTTCTAGAAGTAACTAGTGAATCGGACATCTTGGTCAGACACGATGGTTTGGGGGAGACCATACAGACGCACGACTTCATCAAAGAATAAATGGGCTACTCTAGATAAATCAGATGTTTTAGAATATGCAATGAAGTGGGTCATCTTAGAGAACCTATCAACAATAACAAAGATGGAATCATGCTTGTGAGCAGTGCGAGGTAAACCAAGGATAAAATCCATGCTCACATCAACCCATGGCCGATCAGGAATGGGGAGAGGAGTGTAGAGACCAGTGTTCTGTTTGACCTGTTTGGCCATTGTGCATGTCCTATACTGGGCTACAATCTTAGCCACATCTTTCTTAAGGCCAGGCCAATAAAAATGCTCCTCCATAGAATGGATGATCTTGTTGCGGCCAAAGTGACCAGCAAGACCTCCAGCATGTATTTTCCAAATCAGGAAGTCCCGAACAGAAGTCCTCGGGACACATAGTTGCAGCCCTCGAAATAAAAAACCATCCTGAAGTAGATAGTCAGAAAAGGCTATCGAGGGTCCAACAGACAGAGCAGAGTAGGCATGGCCAAAATCAGAACACTCTCCATAGAGTTCCTTCATGCGGTCAAATCCGGTGACCTCTACCCGAACAGTGGAAAGAAGGGAGACTCTTCTAATCAAGGCGTCGGCCACCTCATTTTCCTTTCCAGCCTTATGTTTTAGGACAAATGTGAAAGACTGGAGGAATTCTACCCACCGACCATGCCTAGGGTTTAAGCCCTTCTGAGAACTAAGGAATTTCAGAGCCTCGTGGTCCGAATATAAGACAAACCCTTGAGGTAAGAGATAGTGTCTCCAGTGTTTGAGGGCTTGGACCACGGCATAGAACTCCTTATCATAGGTGGAGTAACGAAGCTTTACATCAGAAAGCTTCTCACTGAAATAAGCCACGGGGTGACTTTCCTGACTGAGCACTCCTCCTATTCCTACGCTAGATGCATCATAGGATATCTCGAAGACTTTGTAAAAGTCTGGCAGGCGGAGGACATGGGCTTTGGTCATGAGCTCCTTTATGGCACGAAAAGTCTGGGAGGCGACTTTGGTCCACTCAAAATTCTCCTTACAGATACAATCTATAATGGGTGCCATAATTGTGCTAAAACCCTGAATGAAGCGTCTGTAGAAAGTGGCTAGCCCATGTAAACTTCGAACGTCATGGACATTCTGAGGCTCTAGCCAGTCTACTATGGCTCGGACCTTGGATTGGTCCACAGACACTCCATAACTTGAAACCACAAATCCGATAAAAGTGACCCGGTCTGTCATGAATTCACATTTAGTAAGGTTGACAAACATGATTTCTCTCCTCAAAGTCTCGCAAACTTTCCTCAAATGGTGGATGTGATCCTGAGGGTTGTGGCTATAGATGAGAATGTCGTCAAAGTAGACGACAATAAAGCGACCAATGAGAGGACGAAGGACTTCTGTCATAAGCCTCATGAAAGTGCTTGGGGCGTTGGATAGCCCAAACGGCATGACAAGCCACTCATACAGACCTTCTTTTGTTTTGAAGGCTGTCTTCCACTCATCCCCTGGTCGAATCCGGACCTGGTGATTGTGAGCGACGTCACGCGGTTCGGGGAAGAGCGGAGAAGACGCGGAGCGCGCGGGCTCCTCTTTCTTTTGGTGTTTGTTTGCTGCAACACAGAAATAAGAGAAGAGAGAGAAGGGGCCACCACGGGAGATTGCTCCGGCGGGGCGAGCGGGACAAGTGTGATATAGCAAGATATGGGGGTTAAACGGCCATAGCGGGAAGCGACTCGCCGCGGCCTCGGGGGGACGGGAATGGTGCAGAAATTAAATAACAAGAATTGAAACGGCCATTGGGGAAGTGACTCACCGCGGCCTCGAGAATATCAGCTGATGATAAGATGGCAGGATATAAAGAGAATACAAAGAGCGGGAATTTAAACGACCATTGGGGAAGTGACTCGCCGCGACCTCGAGAACATAAACAGATAAAAATATAACGTATGTGAATTTAAACGGCCATTGGGGAAGTGACTCGCCGCGGCCTCGAGAATATGAGCAAAATATAACAGAATTTAAAGAGAATATAAGAACGGAAATTTAAACGGCCATTGGGGAAGTGACTCGCCGCGGCCTCGAAAACAAGATGTGATCGCCAGGGGCCGAAAGACCCCAAAATAAGAAAGTGATCGCGCCTACCTCAAGAGCGGGAGATGGCGGGTTACTTCTTCCTCTCCCTTCGGCCGGCCGACGGAGAGGGCTTTCCTCGGCTACCCTTGCAAAACAACGACAAACAAATGACAAGTGGATTAGAAAGATGGAGGTGTAGTATTCAAATCCTTGCGATAAAAATAATGAAATGATGGCAAGACACACACCTGGTTGGTGTTATCTTTTAAACCCCTCTCGGACTCGAGTAGGAGGAAAATGAGATGATGGATGTAAGAAGTGTATAAGAAAAGGCGCCCTTATGAAGGGGGATAGGGGATGCAAGATGATGAATGCAAAAGAACTACGAAGAAAAGGAAAGAATTGGCTTATTGGATGTGCCGATGGTGAAATCCGACGGAGTTCCGGCAGCGTGGGGACGACGTGGAAGCGCGGTGGATGAAGACGACCTTCCTCTCGCGAGCGTGAGCACCCGAGAAGCCGGCAGAACCTCCACCTATAAAAGAACCCACGGGTTAGAAAATGACTCCGTAGCCTCTGGGCTCCGGCAGCCTATCGGATCACTTCGAAGCTCTCTCAGAACTGAGGGGGTGGGCCTCTATTTATAGAGCTACGGAGGGTGGAGGCGTCCAGGACCCTGGACACCTCCATCAGAGCCGAATTAATATTTTATTCTATTTTTATATATTTTTTTGGAATACTTTTGTGGAGGCGTCCAGGGACCCGGACGCCTCAAACAGGTCCACCGAATACCGCTGACGGCCGCACGCGGTTTGGCACAACGCGTGATTTTGTGAGCGGCCCCTCGTGATTCAGAAATGGGCGCGTCCAGGGGCCTGGACGTCTTCAAAATTTGGATTTTTTCGCACACGACAAACTGTCGTTCGGTGGCCGGCGCCCGTGAAGGAGTTGATGGAGGCGTCCAGGTGCCTGGACGCCTCTAAAATATATATTTTTTTATTTTTCTTTTGTCTTTTATGCCAGGGCTGGCATGATTTTTTTACATTTGTTTTTATGGAGGCGTCCAGGGGCCTGGACGCCTCCATTAATATATTTATATTTTTATTTATTTTTTTTGGTTTTTTTTATGCCAACTGGCATTTTACACACATTTTTTATTTTTGTTTTTTATGGAGGCGTCCAGGGGCCTGGACGCCTCCATTAATATATATATATATTTTATTTGGTTTTGGGCCCTGAGAAAATAATAGAATAAATTAAAAAGATGGGGGCGTCCAGGGGCCTGGACGCCCCCATTAAGACCCACCCGGGTCCTCAAACGGCGGCCGCTCGACAGACACCTTCTTGGTTCCGGAACCTCTTGATGCGTCTGACTGGTGTTGATGCCGTCCGAATGCCGTGACGAGACGATTCTGGATGCCGAAAAAGGCAGAAGAAGACCCAAGAAAAGGAAGTACTCAAGTGATTCGAAATGCGTAAGCCGTCGCGGGGCGTCGTATAGTAATATGGGACTTTCTCAGGAGACGTCAAGAATGGCGTGTCTACAGCTGCCCCGCCTTGGTGTCTGCTTTGCAAGGGAGCGACACGTAGTGGAATGGTATCGAAGTGGAGTGAAATGAAGTGGGAGCGGACTGATAAGTTGATGCCAAGGTGTGATGAGACACGCTTTTGACGTACTGTTTGGAATTTTTCCTGGAGTTTCAATGAGGTGACCTTGAAGGAGGTCTTTCAAATTTTGACGATTGCTTGGACAGAGATCAAATAAGGGAGGGTGAGATGTGCGCTCAGGCACGAAACAAAAAGAGACCAACTTCTCGGTGTGGAAGTACCTGGGTCATAAACCGGAGGTTTCACCTTTGGAGAGCGGTTACCAGCCAATGTGAAAGTGCTGCGGCCAAGGTGGGTCAAACAAGGTCAAAAGTAAAGGAATATCTGAGGGTCTGTCCAAACAAGGGTCTCCTTTGGAAGAGCAGCGTAGGGCTGTCTCAAGGAAACTCAGTATTTCATTCGGAGTGGAATATCTCATATTTGTGGGAATTGAAACACAACGGCTTTCACAATCGATCACTTGAATGATCTTCCGCAATAAATCAAAGTCATATATGAATGCATGCTGGGTTTAAAGAAAAATTTAAAATAAACTAAAATAGAAAATAGCCAAGGATAATATTGTCAACTTGTTAAGAACGGGTCAGGATACCGATCCGGTGAGCCGACACTGGGCTGGGGCCCGTTTATCCACGCACCAACTCACTGAATGGAACCGTCGTCCCCATGCTACCACAAATTAACGGCCTATCCGTACAACCTAAATTCTTCTGGGATCATCACCGTTTTTGTTGAAGGGGAACTCAGATCCCAGATTCGTTCGGGCCGTAAGGTCCTTGACATGTTCTAGTAGCGTAGGTATCATATACTACGATGCATGACATGGTGGGACCAACCATTGAAAGGTGGGACAGGAGATAGGACAAAGATGTCCGTTAGTAAAACCTGCACAGGCCAGCATGGATTAATAACATCACAAAGTAGCAGAATCGCACCACAATGGGAAGGAGATCTAGTCAAAATCCCGACATTGACCGCTGATGTGACATGTTCTGTCCTGTAGCGATCTTCCCTTCCTATAAGAACTCCCCTTAGACTAGTTCATTCAGATGCACTAAGGTGGGTTTTGGAAGCTCAGGAGAGGAAGGAGAGGAGAATCTAGAGATTTCAGGATGGAAGTAGAGTCTTCCCACGTTACGAAGAGGAGCAGGCCTAGCAGCGAGATCAGGCGACTCTCCGACCTCGAGGGTCATCTGAGTGGGACGATCATGTCGCATATGGTAAGCTGATTCATTTCAAATTTTTTTCACGTGAGCCTTCTTCTTACTTCCTTCATTTCTTCTTCTTTCTTTTCTCTTCCAGCCATATCCACTCTTCCCAGGCCCGAGGAAGTTTTCCAAACTGCCATGGCTTTCAAAGCTAACTTCCAACATCTCCATCGGCATGAGGGCCATACTCTCGAAGTGGCATCTGCAGGGGCTCCTTATTCACGCCAAACACTACGAGAAGATTCGTATGGACTGGGCGGCTATGGGCGCACTAGTGGAGATCTGGCATCCCCAGACCCACACTTTTATCTTCCCGACCTTCGAGGTTACCATCCTCCTCGAGGAGGTGGAACTTCTGCTCGGATTGAAGAAATTCAAGAGTGACGGAAAGGTGAAGGCTATGCGGATGCTGACACGGGTGACTTCCGAAAGCGTTCTTGGAAGCTTCATGCCGCTCGACGCAGCTAGAAAGGTCCGTACTCAAAATGGGATCGATCTCCAAAAGCTTGCGGAGTGGGTCATGGACGCCCTGAGAGGGTCACCAGACGATGACTATTTGGAGGGAATCATGAAGGGGTTCACTATCTGTCTGGCGGGTGCTCTCTTGTTTCCTTATACCGACAACATAGTGGAGGAGGATCAACTAAGTGCCATTCGCGGGATCTGGTGTGGAAAGAGGGTGGGACCCGCCGTCCTTGCCTATCTTTACAATGGCCTTACTACCTCGAGCATGGGTAAGCCTCCTTTTGGTTGCGCACTTGTCTTGAATTGCTGGCTTGATTTGCACTTCAAATTCGACCACCGCGAGGGAATGCCAACTGCTTCGAAGCTCTTCCAACAAAGCCCGCTTCACCACATAGCCGACGTGTTAGGCTTCGGTGGTACTGTAGTGAACCGCGTTCCGTGGCTGAAGAAACGTGAAGACTGGCAGTCTCACTTCCGCACCGTGACACAAGGCTTCTTTACTTGCGCACCGGCATGTTTGCTTTCGCTAGATCTCCTCATGAGGCATTCTCCCGAAGTTGATCTTCAACTGATCGGCGCGACCGAGTTCATCCTTTATAATGCGCATCGGTGCTGCCTCCAGATTGGCATCCCACGCCATTCGTTCCCGCCACCGACTGGCGTCGTTCCTTTGAAGAAAAGGGAGTTGGGCACTGAAGCGGACGCGAAAGAAGCGAAGGCCATTAAAGCTCTCTGGAAGACAAGTGTTTCGGGAAAGGCCTTAGCGCACGTGGTGGAAGAATGCGAGCCGTGGAGGGCTTATGTAACCGAACTGGGGAAGTTAAGGCCTAAGGCGCCTAAGCCCCTGATGTAGTTCACTCTGCTTTCTGATGGAATAAAATCTGGCATTGATGTTTTGGGACCCCCGTCCACTTAATTATTATTATCTTTTTTTGTGGTTTTTCTTTTTCTTTGTGTTTTTTCTTTTGTTTGGATTATATACATACTCTTATCTTTTTTACTTTTATTATATATATATACCTTTTTTTTTGAAATATTTTTATTATGGGGGCGTCCAGGGGCTAGACGCCCCTAATTTTATATTTTTGATTTTTTAGGTTTTTTTGTCTTGGGGTCGTCCAAGGGCCTGGACGCACCTATTTTTTTATTTTTGATTTTTTTTAATTTTGTTGATTTGGGGGCGTCCAGGGTCCTGGACGCCCCAACTTCTTACTTAATATATTTTTTTAGTTTTTTTTATTTTGGGGGCGTCCAGGGTCTTGGACGCCCCCATGTTTTATTTTTTGGTTTTTTTGTTTTTTTTTTTGTTTTGGGGGCGTCTAGGCACCTGGACGCCCCAATTTTTTGAATTTTGAAAAAAAAATAAAAAAGATGGGGGCGTCCAGGCGCCTGGACGCCCCAAAGAGGCTGTATTCTATATATATGGGGGGGCTCCCCCCCTTTGCTCAAGTACTATTCATTCAAACCGCCCAGTCAATCCAGACGACCCATTCTTCGTCCCAATGGAGCGAGGAGGATCGAGCCAGGGTCCACAGAAGCGGAAACGACGGGCTCGTCGTCCGAGGAGGCTGAGGGATGATGCCGAGGAGGCTGCTGCGGCGGAGGAGATTGCCGCGGGTGAGGAGGCTCTTCCTTTGGCCTTGGAGGCTGCAGTGGACGCTGGCGACGCGGCAGAGGACGAGCACGATCCGGTAAGCCCCTTAGACCTCCATTCTATTGGTTCACTGGGTTAAAAGGGCGGACGAGAGGCTGTGTGAAGAACGCCGGGTGTGAGGGAAGGAGGCGTCCAGGGGCCTGGACGCCTCCACATTTTCTTTTTTGTTCCTTTTTTAATTTATTTATTTTCGTAAATAATAAAAAGAATTTAAAAAAAAGGAGGCGTCCAGGGAATGGGACGCCTCCATAATAATATATATATATATATATATTTTTTATTTATTTTTGTTTTTGGTTTTTTTAAAAATAAAAGAAAATAAAGGAAATGGAAAGGAGGCGTCCAGGGGCCTGGACGCTTCCACAAAAAATATTTAAAAAAAGAAAATAAAATAAAATGAATAAGTAGTATATGCAGTGTTATTGTTTAATATTATTCATGATGCTGATATATTTTTTATTGGTTTTGTGGTGTGCAGGGTGTGATGAAAGGACGGATCAGCTGGTCCCTAGTGGTGGCAGCATACCGTGGGCTGCCGGACTTCCAGAGGGCGCGTGTGGACGCCATGGGCTTTGGAGCTTTCCTTAGGATCGAGCCCTTCCGGCTCGACCTTCCTCTTATCCAGGCATTGAGGGAGCGGTGGCACGCGCCGAGCCGGGCGTTTCTGATGCCCTGGGGGCACATGGTGCCGACACTCGAGGACGTGGCTCGGATCACCGGGCTACGTGTTGACGGAGAGGCGGTGAGCGGGGTCACCTACCCCGACTACCGAGAGAGTGCCCTGGACCTGCTGTGGTTAGAGACGAGCGTGACTGATAGAGACAGCAGAGTAGTTGGCCGAGTGTAGATCATGGAGGCGCTCGAATTCGTTGACCCGCGCCAGCGGGTTAGCGAGACTAGAGCGGAGTTTCTGGCACGATTGGAGGGAGATGCCCGTGCAGCTTTTACCCAGGACCCGAGCGAGAGGGAGCTGGTGGATCTAGACCTTCGGAGGTTTCTTTTCTTCTTCCTGGGCCGCCTTCTGCTGGGGACGAAGGGGGATGGCATCCACTGCCGTTTCCTCAGGATCTTGGCGGATCTGGACAGAGTGGGACACTACGCGTGGGGAGCGGCTCTGCTTGCCCATTTGATTGCTGATCTCTCCCAGACTTCGGAGAAGGAGACGACAGTCAGTGGCTTCGCACCTTTTCTCCTGGTAAACATTTTATTTATGCATTCCCACAGTTAAATATGCAATTATTGTACTAATGATGTATGATGGATGCAGGTGTGGAGCTATTACTATTTCCCGATGGGGAGGGCTAGGCATGGGAACAGGAGGGCCGTGCCTCTGGCGCGGCGGTGGAGGCCGGTCGTGGTTACAGCACCCCACGGCTACCAGCTGGCGTCGCTTCGTCGGGAGCTGAGCGAGTATCCCGAGGCCATGGTATGATGCGTATGATTTTTTTGTGTTTATGCATGTGACTGAGTGGTAACTAACATGATGTATGTATGGTGATGCAGGTGGTGTGGAGACCCTACCTGGGCATGGGCGACGCTGGCCAGCCTTGGGTTGTAGCGGGTCTTCCTCGTTTCAGGCGGGACGTGTGGGTCCATTGCCTGAACGAGATCGAGCCGCTTCGGCTGAGGCTGGTTATGAGGACGTTGGGGCTGGCCCAGGAGTGGGTTGATGTAGAAGAGCCGGCCCGCATTGGGCGGAAGACCAAGGAGAAGGTGAAGGTTGTGGACTGGCGTATGCGCTTCCCAGCACAGTACCAGGACTGGCAGCAGGGCGGGGTCCCAGTGGTGTCCCATGTACAAGACAGTACTGATTACCTGAGACGGTACCGGGCTACGTATGGGGACCGCCTCTTCCTTGGTGGTATGGCAGGGGTAAGTGAAATGAGAATGCATCACTCTTTTATATGTATATGCATGTGGTACTAACTTACGTGCAATGCAGGATGCTCGTGATACCATGATCGCCGACCTGCGGGCCCAGTTGGCGGACGCCAGGCGACAGTTGGTGGCCATCCGACAGGAGTTGGAGATCCTGGTGAGTTTATGTGATGCATTTTTTTTTTGCGACCTGGATTTTTTGATGCTTAGCCTTTGACTGACGTTTGCCCCGTGTTTCAGCGGGCCCACCAGACAGCGGCAGTCGGGACGGCTGGTGGAGCGGGTTCCAGTTCGCGGGGCCCTCCTCCGGAGGTTTCTGCCCTCCAGGAGCAGCTGGCGTATGCGGTGGCTCGGGCTGAGGAGGCCGAGCGTGACCACGAGGCTCGAGTGAGCGTTTGCCTGACCTCGACTCTCCTTCTGGCTGCCCTCCTTCTATCACTGTTCTCTTACGGTGCATGCGTGCTTTGACAGGTGGCCGAGATTCGGGAGGCCCTGGCGCGTGCTATTCGTGCCGAGCAGGAGCGCGACGCTCGGGTGGCGGAGCGTGACGCCCGGATTGCAGAGCTGGAGGAGGTGCGTCGACGGGAGGCTGAGGAGCTCCCTCGCGACGTAGTGGATCCGCGGATCACCCTCGAGCTGTCGAGGAGAGAGGCGATGCGGGAGAGAGAGGAGAGGGAGAGGGATAGGGAGAGCGTGGAGAGAGAGAGGGAGAGGGATAGGGAGAGAGAGAGGGAGAGGGAGGAGCGACAGCGGGATCAGACCGAGAGGAGGGCTCTAGAGGCCCAGCTGCTGGAGCTCCGATTGAGTCTCGGCACGGCGGAGGGGAGGCTTCGGGAGAGCGAGGAGCGGTACCAGAGGGCGAAGGAACGCGGGGCGCGACTTCGTCAGTCCGGTTCTTTTTCCATGGGCAGCTATCTGGTTTCTTCGACCGAGGAGCGTCGTCGCGCCTTCGAGGCTGGAGTGCCACCGCAGGGCGAGGCGAGCGCGGCTTCTCAGGGTTCGCAGAGGCCCCCTAGGGATCCCCGGCAGAGGAGGGAGGAGAGAGATGACCAGGAGGGTGATGGTGAGAGTTAGAGAGTTACTTGTACACGTCACCCTTCTCACTGTATGATGTACTTTCGGCTATTATATGAAATGAAAATGGCTTTCTTGTGTTGTGTGTACTTTTCTCTCTCCCACACTTTCTTCTTTGCACTGAGTTGTCCTTCGAGGCACGCTCCACGAGATCTTACCCTGAACAGCGGGGAACTACGCTTTGCACGGGGGGATTCTGTTTCCTTTCTCCTCCTTTTGGGCGCGTCCAGGCGCGAGGACGCGTCTTAGTCCTTGAATTCAAATTTAAAGCATCGGGTGGCCTTTCTTCTCCCGTGCCTTACCCGCAAACGAGCCCGCCTTCTGTCGAAACTCGCTTGCCCCCTTTTCGTCTTCCTCCTCTTTTGATCGATGGAGTTCGGTGGGCCTGACCACGGTGAAGGTGGAGAGGGATGCGGGACCCCTCGCCCAAGGAGGGACGCGCCCGAGCACGGAACGGCATCCATGGAGGAGGAAGGGCCGCTTCGGGCCCCCGAGGGACCCGAGGGGCCCGATGGCATGGGAGGAGGTGAACACGGCTCGGTGAGTGCTTGGTTTTCCCCTTCTTTGATCCATTTTGAGTTTTGAAGCAAGCCGTGCGAAGGGGGAAAGGGTTCGGCTAGTGTCGCACTTAAATGATGGACGCGTCCTAGACAGGGGACGCGTTATTTTTGACAGATGTGGGACCCCTTTCTTGGTGCAGGACATGGCAAGGACCCTGGGCCTGGCCGATGAGTGGGCGAGTGCGGACGAGCCGAGCCGCGTCAGGAGGGAGAGTCGCGGCAAGGCGAGGCTCGAGGACTGGCCCGTACGTCTCCCTGGACAGCAAGGGGGTGTACTGGTGCAGGACAGTGCCGACTTCCTGCGGCGGCAGAGAGAGAGTTACGCGGGGCTTCCCCAAGCTGGGGACACGCGTGGCATCGGCGGCTCGCGCGCCCAACTGTCAGAGACTAGGCGGCAGCTGACCATCGCTCAACATGAGATGTCGCTCCTGGTAAGTTACGTGCCGCACTTTTAACTTCAGATTTTGGAGTTTCACTAACGGCCGTTGTTTATTTTGTTCTAGCGTTCCCAGCAGACAGCGACGGCGGGGATGATTGGTGGCGCATCTTCCAGTTCCTCGGCCCCTTTTCTCGAGATTGCCTCCCTCCGGGAGCAACTTGCCGGTGCGGTGGCCCGCGCGACCCGGGCGGAAGAGGAGCGTGACGCCTGGGTGGCGACTGTAGCGGAGCTGCGACATCGTGGTGAGGAGAGACATTCTCCAGACATCCTGGAGTTAAGGGTTCTTCTGCAGATGATGAGGAGAGAGGCAGAGAGAGAGAAAGTCGAGAGAAGGTCCGAGCGACAGCGGGATCTGACCGAGAGGAGGGCCTTGGAGGCCCAAGGGAGGGAGCTCCAGCTAGGCCTTCAGGCCGTCGTGCAGAGGCTAGGAGGGATGGAGACGCGCTACGAGAGAGCGCGAGAGTTCGGGGAGCGACTCCGCCAGTCCGGTCGCTTTGCCGCCAGTGGCTTCTTCGCCACGCCAGGGGAGGAGCAGCGAGTCACTGCTGCGGAGCAGGCGCCCAGAGGCGAGGCAGGTGCTACTGCACGGGGATCCCGGAGGCTTCTGAGGGACCCTCACCTCGGGGGAGAGGAGGAGAGTGCCCAGAGAGATGAGTGATGGTGAGGATTGGCGAGCTAGTGGACCCGCCACCTCTCTATGATTGTAGTGTTTGTGACAACTTATGTAGAATTATGAATGGAATGATTTGATTTCCTGCTGCTTGTTTGTTCTCTTGTGCGTTCCTTCTTCCCTACACTTCCTTTCCTTTGCACTGTTCCCATGTGATGGGTCTGCCGAGACTCCGCCCCGAGCGGAGAATCGCGTCTTGTTGTGACCATTTTCCACGGGAATCTGCCGTCGAAGTCAATAATGATGGCCCTAGTTTCTTTTCCCGAATGCTGTGTCAAATTTTGCGGACGTCCTCCAAATCATGATAGGGTATCCCTAGATAACATAGGGGCTATTCGTCGTATTCTTCGTCCAGTCAATCACCCTGTGCGCGCGGTGAAGTGACACACGGGACCGCATGGCAGGTGCCTCATTGCGAGGGCTATCATCAACAGGTGATGGAGGTAATCTTGGCCCGCACTCCTTCTGTTTCTATAAATTCTTGTCCCTTTTATTTTCCCAGGTATATAGAGAGCTAACTCGAGGAGCACAAGTTCTCACGGGAGAGGAGGAGTTTGAAATTCCGAGGGTTGGATGGAGGGCGAATCTTCCCATTCCTCGAAGAGAAGCAGGTCCAGAGGTAGTAGTTCCAGGAGGCTTTCAGACCTTGAAGGGCACTTCAGCGAAAGGGCCCAATCACAACTCGTAAGCCAAGTTTTCTTGCCCTTTTTTCCAGGAGTCTATATAGGATAAAGTACGCAGAACGGTTCCAACCTCGGGGACTTGTGGAGGTAGGTTTCCCCTTTTCTCTTTTCTTCTTTCTCCTTTTCTTGGTTTTCTGGTGAAAATGCTGACTTGTAAGGCTGCAGGATGTCCGGGATGCCATGATAGCGAATTTACGAACTCGCTTGGCAGAGATGGAATAACAGTTGGGCGATGCCCGCGGAGCTACGAGCGCCTTGGTAGGTGTATAGTACGTTCCTAATTAAAACCCCAGATTCCAGATATTGGCTGCTAATTCACGCGGTCGTAGCATGCCCAGATTGGCGCGGCTTCCCCAGCGATGGGAGTGGGTGGTGCCTCTTCCAGCTTGTGGATTCCCACCTCAGAACTTGACTCGCTTCATGAGCAACTTGCTCACGCCACGCAGCGTGCTGCGGAGGCAGAAGGGATGCTCCGTATACAGGTAAAAGTTTCAGTGTTGAGTTCTCTTTGTTTACGCCTTATTGCGTATCTGAGATGGTACACTCGGCAGGAAAAAGAGACGGAAGAAGTGCTTGGCCAAGCTGCGCAAAAGGAGGCTAGGATAGCAGAACTGGAGAGGGAACTGCGGCGTCATCATGATGACGACTCCTCTAGGGATGCTGTGGAACTGAGGATCACTCTCCAGTTGGAGAGGGAAGATCGCGAGAGAGAGCGTGCAGAAAAAGAAAGAGACGCAGAGAGAGAAAGAGCCAACAGATTGACTGAAAGGGAGGAACGAAGGGCCATGGAGGCCCAACTATTCGAACTCCGAATCAGCCTTGGTCTTGCTGAACAGTGACTGAGAGATGGTGAGGAGCGCTACCGAAGAGCACGAGAGCGTGGCTTTCGTGTTGGTAGCTTCTCTGCTGCTTCCGTAGATCAACGCCGAGATGCGGGGATAGGAAGAGGAGTACAGAGCGATAGGAGTACCGCTTTTCGTAGTTGGGTAGCACCTTTGAGAGTGTTTTGCTCCGAGAGTAGTGGGACGAGTAATGCAGAGAGAGAGGGCGGAACTTGATGTAATTTTTTTGGTTATTGGAATAAAACACAAGGTTTGGTTTGTTTGGTTTTCACCTTTGCTTCTGTTGCCCGAATCCCTGCACATATCACTGAAACAAACAAATCAGAATTTCTGTTCTGACTTGGCCCCTTACTCAATAAGCAAATGGTCACTGTGACTGTCCTTGATAACTGGTCAAGGGGCCAAGCCTTTATTTAAGGAAGGCGAGAGAAAGATGATACGAATGCAAGCGGTATTAAAAGTGAGATGCTGCACGCAAATGTTAATCATGCAGAATTGATTTGTTTTCTTTTTTATATTTGGCATTTTTTTTGTTTTATCATAAAAAAGATTTTTTTTATTTTTGTTTGCAAATATGTACATTTTCTCTTTTCCATTTTTTTGTTACTTTTATCATTTCAATTTTTTTCTTGCTAACGCCTGGCAAGCACCCAAATGGCACCTAACCTACGTGAGAACAGAGGTTTCTTACTAACCTCCCAGGTATCCTAAGTGTACATCTAGGTTGATTTGGGCCTCTAGACCCCTCGAATGATGATCCCGCCGGCTAAGACTTATCCTGATGATAATGCCGTCATGCCATGCTTAGGCTCCCAGTCGCTTCCGACCACAGGGATTCACCCAAAAGGTGTTCGAGGTAAATGATTTACCCGACCCGGGTCTGTTTCCTCACAACTCTAGATGGTATATGATGGAACACCCTGGAACCCTAACGACCAACCGCGCGACGCTGACCCGGAATCAGACGCCGTCGCACCCATAGGTGACGCGCTTGCATTGGCCTAAGCCCGAGGTTAAACAAGAAGACATCAAGGTGGTAAACAGGGGTCTTGACCAGCCAGAAACACAGAGACTCCTTCGCAGCGATAGCTTTTACTTTTCAAAGTAGGCAACCAAATGTGTATATTAAAATAAGGTCGCAGACCCTAGGCAGTTTTCATCCTTCAGAAACTCCATCGAACCTTCATCTTTAGAGGAAGAAGGAAGAGCGCAGGGGATAAACCTCCTGAGAGGACCGGCAAAACCGTTAACCCGGCGAGCGAATAAGGGCCCATTAACTCTTTCCTTTCAGACAACTTCGGACCAAATCTCGAGCATTTACATTCCACGGCCCCTTTTTTGGATTCAGACTTTTGCTTTGAGGGGTTCCGTTTATCGCAACAGGCACGGTCACGACCAGGCTTTTCTCTTGATTTTGATTTTGTATTTCTTTTTGTGAGGGAGATATAGTCGTTTGACGTTTGTGGGCTCCCTTTTCGTATGCCTGCGGGGACACTGCCCTCTTCTCGTGCTCTGATCGATGCTCGAGGAAATGGATGCTACTGCGGGGACACTGCCCTCTTCTTGCACTTCAGCGAAAGGGCCCAATCACAACTCGTAAGCCAAGTTTTCTTGACCTGGACGCCCCCATTAAGACCCACCCGGGTCCTCAAACGGCGACCGTCCGGCAGACACCTTCTTGGTTCCGGAACCTCTTGATGCGTCTGACTGGTGTTGATGCCGTCCGAATGCTGTGACGAGACAATTCTGGATGCCGAAAAAGGCAGAAGAAGACCCAAGAAAAGGAAGTACTCAAGTGATTCGAAATGCGTAAGCCGTCGCGGGGCGTCGTATAGTAATATAGGACTTTCTCAGGAGACGTCAAGAATGGCGTGTCTACAGTGGTAGCCACTTTTCAAGTCAATCTTGGAAAAGATGGTCGCTCCACTCATCATGTCAAGGATGTCATCAAGACGAGGAATGTGAAATCTATACTTGACAGTGATCTTATTGATGGCGTGGCTGTCAACACACATCCGCCAGGTGCCATCTTTCTTTGGTGTGAGCAAGGCAGGAACAGCACATAGGCTCTTGCTCACCCTGAGGAAGCCTTTTTGAATAAGGTCCTCAACAATTCGTTGGAGCTCAACATGCTCCCTGGGGTTTAATCTATAGTGGGGAAGGTTGGGTAGGGTGGATCCAGGGACAAGATCAATGGCGTGTTGAATATCACGCATGGGAGGGAGTGTTGAAGGCAAGTCTGAAGTCCCACGATTAATGACACCCAAGAGGGGGGGTGAATTGGGTATAATCAAAAATTATGAAAATTGATTACCGATATAAATAACACTCACACAATGAGGACTACAAGCACGAGGGGGTCAGACGAAGAACAGATTTAAAGCCAACAACAACAATCTTAAACGGAGGTTCTTGGGTACCAGGCGGAGTTCAGGAATCTAAGGATTCTCTCACACAAGATATATTCCTTCTGATGAGACTAATCACATCAGTCAGAGGATACCTTTCAATATACCACAAGATATCGTAGATGGAAAGACGAACGAGGATCCGAGCACTCTTCCGATGCACACACAAAGCTAGCTAAGAGAACAGAAGGAGATAGAAGAGAGGGATCAAACCATACAATGGACAACAAATTTAAGGTGGTTCGGATGCAGCAACAGCAACCTACGTCCACCCCTCACAAGGTGAGGAACCACACACTATCTTGTTTAGGAATACAAGATTGACACCACACACACACAACCACACGTGAAGGAGTTAGAACCCTTACAAGGGTGCTCAAACACACACACACACACGAAGAGACAAGCACAAAGATACACACGTGTACACGGATCTATAAGGATCCACACACACAAAAGATTTCGAAGAGGGAAGAAAGGCAAAACCAGTTTGAGCACAAATTGAGAATGAATAATGAAGAGTAAGAACACAAGACAGCTCCCCCTTAATGATTGACGTAGATTCAGGATGCAGCTTCCTCTAATTTTGATCTGCTCTTGATTTGGATGAAGATTCGAGCTTGACCTCCTTTGATCTTTGATGAAGGATTCCCACGGATCACTGTTCACGTGAACAGTGCAAGCACTCTCCCCTTGTTCTATCACTTCAGCATTAGGGTTCACTTGCCCCTTGGAAGAGATCTTTTATAGATCTAGGAAGGGCCTGGGACAAGTCCCAAACCAGATCCACAATTCACTCCTTGAATGCTGGACTTTACATTAAAAGAATGAGGGAGAAAGACTTCACTCGAGCTTGGACAAACAAGTCAACAAAGGGGGCTTTCGAGGCTACCGGTTGACCGGAATCAGGGAGCCGGTCGACCTAAACCTGTAACAAATAGGAATTTTTGATTCTGGCAAAACCGGTCGACCTGAACGCCAGGGGCGGTCGACCGAAAACCTGTAACCCGTTGATCACTTGGGTTCTGGGAAAACCGGTCGACCGGAAATCCTGGGGCGGTCGACCGAAACCTGTAACAAGGAGAAAACTTCAGTTCTGGAAAAACAGGTCGACCTATCTTTGAGAACTGGTCGACTGAAATGGTCCTGGCCTGCAGAGATGAGTTGTTAGCCCAGTAAGACATATCAAAACATAAATGTCATTAGATGAAAGATTGCTTCATGCATTACGGAGTTAAGGATTTAGATAACACAGTACAACTCCATGGGAAGACATTTATGCATTTGCCTCCTTTGCTCGAGCTTGAAATCAAAAACACGGATGACGATGAAATCATAACCCTGAGTTTTGTTATCATCAAAATCATTCGAGGAGACTCAACAATCTCCCCCTTTTTGATGATGACAAAACAAAAAAAAAACATGTCAGGGATGGATAGAGTTCTTCAAGCAGAAAAGGACAAAACAATCCAACCAGAATCATTCCAACCATTTATATGCGCTCGATGTTGGAGATGTAATAAAAGATAGGAGAAGTGACCAAAATAGATAACAATCAGCAAGTGCCTGGCATTGTTTCATAACAAGGTTGGAGTTACATGACAAGATGCAAATGCAAGGACACAAGACTCACAGAATGCAAACGAACGTAGTGCCAAAAGACATACAACCAAACAGACACACAAGCACACAGCAGGCATAAAATAGATAGATAGACAAGGTGAAATAGCTACTTCTCCCCCTTTGACATCAACAAAAAGGGGAGTGGGATACAGAATTCGTGGACAGGAAAGACACAGTGGGGACACAAGGTCAGCTAAGAGGCAGGTGGATCAGGCGTCCCCTCAGCAGCATCATCACCCGAAGCACCGATGCCATCATGAGCAGCAGGAGCAGGAGGAGCAGGAGGAGCTTCACGGTTAGCAGGAGGCAAGCGATCAGAAATGCCATGGAGAAGGTCATCATAATGAGACAACTGTGAATGCATGTGAAGAAGTGATTGATTTGTAATGCGAAAAGCTTCACGGTTATCTTCATGACTGGCATATAGGGTGGCCAAGTGGAGAGAGATATCATCCAGAGCAAGGAAAACACCATCCATTCGTTCAGTCATAGTGCCCATGAATGTGTCCATCCGGTCAAGGGAGGAGTGAATCCAGGATTCCAAGCCTAAGACACGACCCTCAAGAGTCTCATAGTCCGCCCTAGTGGGAGGACCAACACCCGGAGTGGAAGACTCCCCTTGAAAGAATTGTGGAGGAGGTGGCATCTCATGGTCCGCAGCCTGCACGGGAGGCTGATCCTCCACCTGAACTGGAGGGGGTGCATCCCCAAGGTCCGGCTGGTCCGGCTGTAACGGTGGAACTGCAGCTGGAGCAAGCTGTGCGACATATGTAGGAACATCTCTAGTAAGCTCACCATCATCACCCCAGTAGTATCCAAGATCGAAGAAAATCTTGTGTTCATTATAGATATCATCTTGTCGAACTTGGAGTGATCTTTCGTTTGTCAAGTCTATCCCAGCATAGATAAAAACACCCGTCAACTGTGTAGCATAGGGTAAGGACCGGCTCAAGTTGGTGCGGCAAGAACTGATCAAATGTGTCATGAGTCGACCCATATTCACTAAATTCGCATTCATGATATGGTAAAAGAGGAACTTATGGACTGTTGTGACTTCATTGCGACTGCCACTTTTAGGATAAAGCACGGTGGTGATTATGTGATGTAGAATGCGCTGCAGCGGTGGGAAGTAGTTGGCGTTCAACTGAAGGCGATTGCTTACACCTTGAACAAACTCACACCCTGTCATGAGGAAGAAAGTGTCTGGCATTTCATCATGACCCCACGATATGTCGGCACCCCAGTCCGAGACTCCCAAGGCAAGTTGGAAAAGTTCAGGTGCAATATGTATCTCCGTGGCCTGAACAAAAGTATACAACTCTCCATTTCTCTCAACCAGGTTGCCATAGAATTCCTGGACTAGGTTCGGATAGTACCTAGTATATCGGGATGCAAAGTCTATCCAGCCATCCTGAACGGCAAATAGAGCAAACAAATCTGGTAGAAGCTCAGTCACCTCCTGAAAGTCAACCAGTCGAGGGTTGATGATGGGCCGAGGAGGCAGACGGGCTGCTGGACGTGGTTCTGGTGCCCTCGGTGGATGAGCAGGGGCCTCCCTTCTCTGGCCGCTGGCTTCCCCTAGATTGGAACGCCGAGAACTCCGTCGGGGCGGCATCGTTGGCTAGGAATCCGGCTGTGAAACCCTTCGAAGAGAGGGTGTCCGGCCCTTGGTATGGGAATGGACGAGAAGAGCACTCTTGAAACCCTGGAGGATACTTTCCAAGCTCTGGAGTCAGGGAGAGCAGGTTGCGGCAACACGGACGACAGTAGAGAGTGCGTCCCGGAAAAATGACAAATCCGCCGGAGGGAGGACGGATGGATGGGAGATGGAGATTTAGGTTAGTGGAAGAGAGGTGGTGTGGTCTAAGGTTTAGAAGAGGTGTTGGAAGAGGGATAGATGGGATGGAATGAAAAGAAAAGGGGGTGCGGGCCCTTTAAAAAGAAGGGCGGTCGGGTCCCGGTTGGGCCGGTTCGCCGGTTTCGGTCGACCGGGACGGGTGGGCCGGTCGACCGGAATGGTCGATTTCCTGCCCCCCCAAAAAAAATTCAGAATACGGAAAAGGTAGACGATCTCCAAAGCTGCTGCCTCAAGTGAACTCCATGTACAGAAAGGTATAGAATCCCCCTTTTTTTATAATTTTTTTTATTTCCTTTTTTTAAAAAAACAAAATATGGGGAAAGAGAAGATGACTTCTAATGAATCAACTACTGAGGTTGGTCTGAAGGCTTCCCCTCAGTTGCTACCCAGTGACCCAAGGTCATTGTCCACATTTATTCAACAAGGAGTAAAAGGTTCTAGAATTAATTCAAGGAGGGGTATATATATAATTATAAAAGCATATACAAGCATGCATGCAGGAGAATATCATGCAAAAAGAAATACACACACACAATAGGATGATGCATGACATATTGTTTACCCCCAATGATCCTGAAATGCATCACTCATTCTAATGCAGACTTAAGGGTGTATGCTCTCGCCCTTGCACATGCCAAGTTCCCTTCTAATCTTGTTGAATTGCTCCTGGTTTAAAGGCTTGGTGAAGATATCGGCCAGCTGGTTATGGGTATCAATAAAATGCAGCTCGAAAACACCCTTGCCTACATGATCTCTTAGGAAGTGATGACGAATGTCTATATGCTTGGTCCTAGAGTGTTGAACAGGGTTTTTTGACAAGCTGATGGCACTAGTGTTGTCACATAAAATTGGAACACAGTTTATTACAACATCCAAATCAAGCAGTTGATTTTTGATCCAAAGTACTTGGGCTCCACAACTTCCGGCGGCTACATACTCAGCCTCGGCCGTTGATAATGCTACTGAATGTTGTTTCTTGGAGGCCCACGAAACTAGGCACCCACCAAGAAATTGACAGTACCCACTAGTACTTTTCCGATCGACAATACAGCCAGCATAATCAGCATCTGTATATGCAATCAAGTCATATGAACTGCCGATTGGAAACCACAAGCCAAAGTCTAGAGTGCCAATAAGATACCGAAAAATTCGCTTAACAGCCATAAGATGGGATTCCTTTGGGCAAGATTGAAAACGAGCACATAGGCACACACTGTACTGAATATCTGGGCGACATGCTGTTAAATATAGCAGTGATCCGATCATACCTCGGTATAGTGTGGGATCGACTGGTTTACCGTTTTCATTTTTGTCTAACTTGGTAGTTGTGGCCATTGGAGTTGACATGGGTTTTGCTTCTGCCATCCCAAATTTCTTTAGCAGCTCCATCGTATATTTGGCTTGGTTTATGAAAATCCCTTCGGACGTTTGCTTCACCTGCAGTCCAAGGAAGAATGTTAGTTCACCCATTAGACTCATTTCAAACTCGCCCTGCATCATTCTTGCAAATTCATTACACAGGCCGTTGTTAGTGGCTCCAAAAATTATGTCATCAACGTACACTTGAACCACCAATATTTCTTTACCTGATTTTTTAGTGAAGAGTGTTTGGTCAACATTACCTCTTTTGAATCCATTTTGAGTCAGAAATGAGGTGAGTCTTTCATACCATGCCCTTGGTGCCTGCTTAAGCCCGTACAATGCCTTCCGGAGCTTGTACACATGTCGTGGGTGCTTGGAATCTTCAAATCCTGGAGGTTGATCTACAAAAACATCCTCCTTGATGAACCCGTTAAGAAAGGCAGATTTAACATCCATTTGAAACAGTTTGAAGTTTAATGAGCATGCAAAAGATAGTAAAATCCGAACTGCTTCTAGTCTAGCCACTGGGGCAAAAGACTCATCAAAATCAATTCCCATTTCCTGGCTGTATCCTTTGGCCACGAGCCGTGCCTTATTTCGGACGACCACACCTGTATCATTCAGTTTGTTTCTAAAGACCCACCGAGTCCCTATCACAGGTTGATCTCTGGGACGGGGTACAAGTGTCCACACTTCGTTTCTCTCAAACTGATGCAGCTCTTCATGCATGGCTTGAATCCAAAATTCGTTTCGTAAGGCATCAAAGATGTCTTTCGGTTCTTCTTGTGAGATAAGAGCTATCAAATCTTCTTCTTCTACTTGCCTCAATGAAGCTCTGGTTCTTACTCCATCCTGAGGATTACCGATGACGTTCCCGGATGGATGATCCTTTGAAAATGTAGAGGTGCTTGGAAGGTCGGGATGCTGTACTTGCTGCTCCTGCAGCGTCTTGATTGAAGGATCTTCACTTTCTTCACCCCTGCTGGACATTTCTTCCTTAGGTTCATCTTCAGCTTTTGGTGTTCCAACAATTGTTGAGCTTTTAGAGACTTCTCCTGTATCCACAAGTTGGACAGATTGGTTTGTCATTTTTGGTTCAGATTCGTCAAAAATTACATGAGGACTTTCTTCAACAACCAAGGTCCGTTTATTAAAAACTCGATAGGCTCTAGAATTCAATGCATAACCTAAAAATATTCCCTTGTTACTTTTCTCATCAAACTTCCCTAGATTAGACTTACCATTATTCAGAATGAAGCAAGAGCATCCAAAGGGTTTGAGATGGGAAATATTTGGTTTCTTACCTTTATATAGCTCGTAGGGAGTTTTCTTTAGGATAGGCCTTACCATAGCCCTGTTGATGATGTAGCATGCCGTACTTACTGCCTCAGCCCAAAAGTATTTTGGTAAAGAGTTTTCACTTAACATGGTACGTGCCATGTCTATCAATGTTCTGTTTTTCCTCTCTACAACTCCATTCTGTTGAGGCGTCCTTGGTGAAGAAAAGTTATGTGTGTATCCCTGCTCTTCGCAGAACTCACTGAAATCTTGATTCTCAAACTCTCCACCGTGATCACTCTGAATAGTAGTGATAGGATAACCTTTATCATTCTGAACTTTCCTGCAAAAAACTTGAAATTCCGTCACGGCATCATTTTTATTGGACAAGAAGAGCACCCATGTAAATCTGGAATAATCATCAACAATCACAAAACCATAAGATTTTCCTCCTAGGCTGGAGGTCCTGGTTGGACCAAAAAGATCAAGATGCAACAATTCCAGAGGTCTAGCAGAGGATACAATATTCTTATTTTTGAAAGAGATTCGTGTTTGCTTGCCTTTTGCGCAAGCTTCACAAACTCGATCACTTTCAAACTTTAATTTAGGCAATCCGTTCACTAAATCATGTCTAGACAACTTGGAGATTACTCCAAAACTAGCATGACCCAATCTTCGGTGCCATAACCAAGCATTTTCATGATTGTTTGCTGACAGACACAAATCATCACAGGAGACATTATCAATATCAACAGTGTAAACATTGTTGTTTCTATTTCCAATGAATTTTATTTCCTGAGTGCTTTGGTTCATGACAATGCAGTGAGTTTCATCAAAAATGATTTTAAAACCTTTATCGCACAGTTGACTGATGCTTAGCAGGTTATGATTTAGACCTTTCACCAAAAGTACATCTTCAATGAGAATTTCAGAATTCTTACCTATGTTGCCGATCCCGATGATCTTACCTTTGTCTTTGCCTCCAAAGACCACAGAGCCTCCATCCTTATCCTGCAATGATGAGAACACTTCCTTGTCCCCTGTCATGTGCCTTGAACAACCGCTGTCTAGGTACCACTTGCTCCCCCTAGCTTCAAGACATATCTGCAAGAACGAAGATTCTCATGCAATTATTTTTGGTACCCAAACTAGTTTGGGTCCATAAGAGTTAGTCTCATTCTGTGCATATCTTTTCTTGACCCTAAAATTGTGATTCCTGGACAAGTTTTGCCTGACCCAACAGTTTGCGATGGTATGACCAAATCTATCACAGTGATAGCAGTTGACTGGAGCAAATTTTCTTTGAGGTTTTGGTGATCTGGATTGCATACGTTTGGATTGTGTGTTGGAAGATGAGACGTGGTTGTCCCCATGCACAAATGATGTGATAATCTTATGCTCAAAGGATTTTTTATTTTCAGGAGTGTATCCCAAACCTTCCTTTTGGAAGTTAGCCTTAATTCCCAACAAGTTGTCTAGGTTTTGTTTTCCTTTGACAAACCTAGTCAAAATGGACTGAAGTTCAACCACTTCCTCACTCAAGATCCCATTTTTCTTCTCAAGTTCTGAATTTTCGAACCTCAGAATTTCTCCTTCCCTTTTTAATGTTTCACACACTTTTTCAATCTCAGCCATTTTGCATGCCATCTCTTCTTTGTTTTTTTCACTGTCTGAAATGATTTGCAACAGGTTTTCTTTTTCTTCGACTAGCTCGAACCATTCTTGTTCCAAATTCTCAAATTTAGCGAAAATGTCCTCATCAATTTTTTTTAAATCTTTATTTTCAGACCTGATTTTTTTATATTTCAAGTAAAGTTTCTCATATTCAGATTCCCATTGTTCATTCGAAATGAAGTCAGGGTCAGAGTTTACCTCTGGAGATTCGTCTCCGTGTGCCATAAGACATAGACTTCCCACCAGTTCTTGAATTTCCTCATCGGATGGTTCATCTTCCTCATCGCTCCACGTAGCGACCATGGCCTTGGGTTTCTTGAAGATGTCCTTCTTGAATTTCTTTTTCAGATCTGGGCACTCACCTCTCATGTGCCCAGGTTTCTTGCATGCATAGCATATAATGCTGTTTGGTTTGCTCGACTCACCTTTGGGTTGAATGGGCTTCCTTGGCCCCTTCCTGAAATTTCCCTGAAAGTTCTTTTCTTCTTTAGAAATCTTCTCACTTGTCGGGTGATCATTGCAAGTTCTTCTTCTTCATTGCTTCCATCGCTGGTTTCTTCTTCTTGAGAGTCATCATTGGGTTGATGAGCTTTCAATCCAATCACCTTTTTCTTCTTGATATCTTCTTCGGCTGTCCTTTTCATATTTATCTCATAGGTCATAAGTGACCCTATGAGTTCATCGAGCGTGAGTGTGGACAGATTTTTTGAATCTTCAATGACGGTAGCCTTTGTGTGCCACGCGGGAGTGAGGGATCTCAAGACTTTCCTTACGAGCTCAGAGTTGGTGTAATCTTTCCCAAGGCTTTTAAGGCCATTTGTGATCTCAGTTAGCCTTGCAAACATTTCTGAGATAGTTTCCTCCGGCTTCATTTTGAACAGCTCGTAATCGCTTACGAGTAGATTGGCCTTCGTCTCTTTGACCTCCGAGGTTCCTTCATAAATGAGTCGCAATTTGTCCCACATCTCTTTGGCTGAGCTGCACATTGATACGCGGGAGAACTCATTAGGATGTATGGCACACTGCATAATATTCATGGCATTATAGTTAACAGTGCATTTCTTAATTTCTTCTGGGGTCCATTTTTCTTCATCAGCCCCGAGTTTGTAAGGACCTTTGTCCACAACTTTCCACACTTCATACTCTTGAGCTCTCAAGAAGACATGCATTCTATTTTTCCAGTACGAGTAGTTCGAACCATCAAAAAAAGGAGGTCGGCTGATGGAGTGACCCTCAGGTATCATTCCCTTGTTAGCCATTGATCTGGATCTTACTCAAGATCGTTAGATCTGGAAGGAAAAAGAGCCTTAGCTCTGATACCAATTGAAGTCCCACGATCAATGACACCCAAGAGGGGAGGTGAATTGGGTATAATCAAAAATTATGAAAACCGATTACCGATATAAATAACACTCACACAATGAGGACTACAAGCACGAGGGGGTCAGACGAAGAACAGATTTAAAGCCAACAACAACAATCTTAAACGGAGGTTCTTGGGTACCAGGCGGAGTTCAGGAATCCAAGGATTCTCTCACACAAGATATATTCCTTCTGATGAGACTAATCACATCAGTCAGAGGATACCTTTCAATATACCACAAGATATCGTAGATGGAAAGACGAACGAGGATTCGAGCACTCTTCCGATGCACACACAAAGCTAGCTAAGAGAACAGAAGGAGATAGAAGAGAGGGATCAAACCATACAATGGACAACAAATTTAAGGTGGTTCGGATGCAGCAACAGCAACCTACGTCCACCCCTCACAAGGTGAGGAACCACACACTATCTTGTTTAGGAATACAAGATTGACACCACACACACACAACCACACGTGAAGGAGTTAGAACCCTTACAAGGGTGCTCAAACACACACACACACGAAGAGACAAGCACAAAGATACACACGTGTACACGGATCTATAAGGATCCACACACACAAAAGATTTCGAAGAGGGAAGAAAGGCAAAACCAGTTTGAGCACAAATTGAGAATGAATAATGAAGAGTAAGAACACAAGACAGCTCCCCCTTAATGATTGACGTAGATTCAGGATGCAGCTTCCTCTAATTTTGATCTGCTCTTGATTTGGATGAAGATTCGAGCTTGACCTCCTTTGATCTTTGATGAAGGATTCCCACGGATCACTGTTCACGTGAACAGTGCAAGCACTCTCCCCTTGTTCTATCACTTCAGCATTAGGGTTCACTTGCCCCTTGGAAGAGATCTTTTATAGATCTAGGAAGGGCCTGGGACAAGTCCCAAACCAGATCCACAATTCACTCCTTGAATGCTGGACTTTACATTAAAAGAATGAGGGAGAAAGACTTCACTCGAGCTTGGACAAACAAGTCAACAAAGGGGGCTTTCGAGGCTACCGGTTGACCGGAATCAGGGAGCCGGTCGACCTAAACCTGTAACAAATAGGAATTTTTGATTCTGGCAAAACCGGTCGACCTGAACGCCAGGGGCGGTCGACCGAAAACCTGTAACCCGTTGATCACTTGGGTTCTGGGAAAACCGGTCGACCGGAAATCCTGGGGCGGTCGACCGAAACCTGTAACAAGGAGAAAACTTCAGTTCTGGAAAAACAGGTCGACCTATCTTTGAGAACTGGTCGACTGAAATGGTCCTGGCCTGCAGAGATGAGTTGTTAGCCCAGTAAGACATATCAAAACATAAATGTCATTAGATGAAAGATTGCTTCATGCATTACGGAGTTAAGGATTTAGATAACACAGTACAACTCCATGGGAAGACATTTATGCATTTGCCTCCTTTGCTCGAGCTTGAAATCAAAAACACGGATGACGATGAAATCATAACCCTGAGTTTTGTTATCATCAAAATCATTCGAGGAGACTCAACAAAGTCTTCCGGGAAGATATCTTGGAAGTCCTGCAGGAGTGCCTGGACTTCAGGTGGGATGGAGACTTGAGACTCCTTAGGAGTAATGGTGACGACAACAGTCCAAACAGGGGCACCCTCGACAACCTCTCTAGTCATCTCACGAACACCTATAAAGTTAAGGCGCCTAATCGGGTCACGGTCAACCTTAGGGGCCTTAGGGATGGATATGACAGGTGTGGGAGAGGAGGGCATGAGAAGCTTCCCTTTGGTGGGGGTTGGGACATTCTCCTGAATTTTGGGGGATGCAGCGGATGTGGAGGTAGGACTCTTTCCCGGGGCCACCTTTGGGGGTGTCGGGCACAACTGAATCCTCTTTCTATTGTGGCAGAAGGAACATTGATTGGACCGACCGAATGTAGTAAGGTCTACATCGTAGATCCATGGCCGTCCTAGGATGATGCTCTCGACCTTCATAGGCACTACATCGCATAGGATTTATCCTTGGTAGGACTGGAACTGGATGGGAATGACACATGTAGTGGTGACTGGGATAGACGTGTCGTCAACCCAAGCCACGTTGTATGACCTCGGATGAGGATGGGTAGGTAGACCTAGACAGGAGATAAAGTCTGAAGAGACTGCATTGATACAACTCCCGTTGTCAAAGATCACCTTGCAGGGTTGAGATTTGACCATGATGTAGGTTTGGAAGATGGAGGTTCAACGCCAGTCGTCCTCCTGTGGGTGTGCGAGGATGTAGCGAACTACACCCAACCGTCCACGGTCATAACTTTCAGCAATATTTCCCACTTGCACGTACTCGGCATGCATGCTATCAAACCCCACATCTAATTCCTCAAACTGGGCAATGAGATTAGGGTCAGGCTCATATCTCTCAAGGGGTTCTTCTTCCTGAGGTGGAAACTCCACAGGCTGGGGGTCGGTGATGACTAAGGCTCAGGTGGGGAAGTTGGAGGCAATATGCCCTAGGTTATGGCACCTAAAGCAACGAACTCCCGAGACAGGGACTGGTTGGGAGGTGCTAGGGATGACTCCCTTTCCCTTGTCATCTCTCCTATCAGTTGGCGGAGTGAACTCCAGCCTGGGCACAGCAATGGGTGCAGGTAAGGGGTTCCGTGGGAAAGGAGCAGTAGGGGCAACGGCCCTAAGTGGGATAGCAGTAGGGACATAGGAGGTGGAGGGGCCAGCTCTCTCAGTATAGCGGACTATGGGGTTTCGGGGTTCAGGTTGGCGGTAGATGGGAACCCGAGGTGGGACCACCCTTTGAAACCTCTCAACATCTCGTGCAACCTGGTAAGCGTGCTCGAGGGTGTTAACCTCCCGCAAGAATAATTCTCGCTGAATACTCTCGTGTAGGCCAGCCCTAAACCGTGAGAGGGTGACAGAGGCATCCTCCATGACTCGACTCCGAAGGAAGAAGTCGTCAAATTTGGTGATGTACTCGTCCACAGACTTTCCATCTTTGGTGAGTTTCTGCCATTGGTCTAAAAGATGCTGATGGTAGAAAGGTGGCAGATACTTTTCCCCCAATTTCTCATTCATTTCTTCCCACGTGCTTATAGGCTCCTCCCGTCTCCTGGCTAGGAGATTTTCAACGTTACACCAGTAAGCTTTGGCTTGACCTAGGAGTTTCATTTTGGCAAACCTCACCCTGGTAGCAGGGGTCATGCGGCGATGCCAGTCAAGATATTGGTCCATCCCGGTCTCCCAATCAAAGTATGTTGCAGGGTTTAGGGACCCATCAAAGCTTGGAGCGTCAATCTTGACGTTCCGTAGGATGATATCCTCATCGTCGTGGTCTCTCTCTCGAGGCGTACGGGCCTCTTGCTCTCTACCTTGGGGAGCCTGTGAAGTCCCGCGATCAATGACACCCAAGAGGGGGGTGAATTGGGTGTTTACGAATTTTATGGAAACTTTTCACTTTTTACAAAATATGTGATACAAAGCTAGTTAAGAGATCAAAGCTATTTGAACACAATTTGGATTTATCAAACTATATATGATAATGATATAGATTATGCAACATACACGGGGATAAATCCAAACAAACAGTTTACCCTAATACTCACGGAGAATGGAGGTAGAAGAAATGGACCAAACCATATAAAACAAACCACAATGCACAACGGTTTTTAAGGTGGTTCGGATGCAACGACGGCAGTCCTACGTCCACCCCTCACCAAACCCGGTGAGACTTCACTCGGAGATAAATCCCCAAACGGAGACGACGCTCCAACCACACACGCAGGATGACGCCTGCACACACACACGGGGATGCACCCCAACACACACACACACACACATGGAGACGAGGTCTCCAACACGATCCGACAGAAGGATCAACAACACACACACACACTGCAATAGATGCAGCACTCCACACACTGAAAAGACCAGATCTAAATAGATCCACACACACACACGTAGATCTAGGAAGATCTACGCACACACGAATGGAACACAATGACCACACACGACCACGGATCCACAACGATCCACACACACACGAATGTTTCCAGATTGTGAAGAAAACAAATATAAAGCCCAAAACACAACAACAATGAGGCACAGTTTAGAAGACTCCTGATTTGGCTTCCCTTGAGTGTATGATATAGAGCTTGGAACGATGCTTCCCGCTTCACTTGAATGGCTTCAGATTAAGCTTGAATGGGCTTGGAGTGGATGTAGAGTTGCTACACGAGGTACTGTTCATGGAGCTACAGTACCTCTTCTTCCTCCTTGGACAGTCTCCCCTTGAGCTCTCTTTGATTCACTTCATCAACTGCATCAACTTGGGTTTCTAACCCTCTTGTATTGGTTTTATAGACTTTGAATGGTCTATAGACAAGCCCAAGACCAGATCCACAAATCATGGGTGATTAGGTGACTTTTGGATTAAACAAATCCATGTTGAATGGCCCTTTTCGAAGTGAAAACAAAAGTCAACAATTGATGGCTCGGGATGGCGGTCGACCTACAGCTTCTGGCGGTCGACCTCTACTGAGAAATACTGTAGATTGGTGAGCCCTGGGATTTTCGGTCGACCGCTACTGGCTGGCGGTCGACCTGCAGCTGAAAGAACTGCAGACTGGCATTCCTGCTGGGGCGGTCGACCGCCCCTGTGCTGGCGGTCGACCGCCAGCTGGGCAGACCCCGGTCCGTCCAGGGTCGGTCCGTTAGCCGCTTCAGCTCCATCGCTTGTGTCCATTAGCATCATGTTCATGTCTGTAACTTCATCCTTGTTGGTCTAGAAAGTACCAACTGAATCTTTGTCTGAACATGCATGAGCCTGTACATACTTGCTACATGAACGTACAGACATGGTAGCTTGATGCACGAACACACAGAAAGCAATGTATAGATTTTACGTTTGAAGCAGCCAGCCAATGTACAGACTTGTGTTTGTCCAATCAGCCAACATACAGACTTCGTGTTGCAGCAATCAACCAACGTACATACATTGTGCAGCCAATGTACAGACTTTATGTTTTGCTAGCAGCCAACGTACAGACTTTGTCCAACGTACAGACTTCGTCCAATGTACAGACTTTGAGTTTGTGCTAGCAGCCAACGTACAGACTTTGTCCAACGTACATACTTCATCCAATGTACAGACTTTAAGTTTGTGCTAGCAGCCAACGTACAGACTTTGTCCAACGTACAGACTTCATGTTGTGCTAGCAGCCAACGTACAGACTTTGAAGAATGTATAGACTTGCTGATGTATAGGCTTGCTGATGTATAGACTTGCTGTGTATAGACTTGCTGATGTATAGAGTTGCTGCTGAAGGATGTACAGACTTGCTGTGCACTAAGCTGATGGATGTATAGATTTGATGTGCCTGCAACAGGACGATGTACAGACTTTGAGTTGCAGGATGTATAGACTTTGCATGGCAAGCTATGCAACCAATGTATAGACTTGTTAATGAAGATGCATGGAGAATGTATAGACTTTGCATGGCAAGCTATGCATCCAATGTATAGACTTGTTAATGAAGATGCATGGAGAATGTATAGACTTTATGAATGAACCAATGCAAGATATGAACAGTGGTATGCACTGATGCATTGCTCATGCACACAACCTGTTCGATGAAATGACTAACTGCTTAAACAGATACACAATGACATCATAAAGCAACCATTGATACTCATAGTGTTTGCTGACATCAAAAGCACAGGGGCACAACAATCTCCCCCTTTTTGATGATGGCAACACTATGAGTCACACGGACTCATGTCAAACTATTCTCCCCCTTTGACTTCATCAAAAAGAAAATAGTTTGAGATGAGAGATACAAATATGCATGCAATGATTGAATGAAAGGCTCCCTATGTGACTAAGTCATGCAATGGTTGAATGCGTAATGCAGTATACATGCAGATGCAACAAGAAATGCAAGATTTCCCCCTAAATATATGAGAAGGGAATGGGTATAATAAGGATGCAAGAGAGTCATGCTCACCAGAATGTACATGTGTAGCACATGGGAGATCGTGCAATCATATAGAGATTCATGCAATTGCTGATGCAGTCAATCAATTTTCTGAATACATATTAAATCAAATTTCCAAATGTGTAGGTGAGGAACATGAAAAACGATAGTTACAATATGGATATTCTAATTTTCAGATAAACACAATGAAACATTTCACAGACTGCACTTCAATTTTTGAGAACAGCGTATTGGAGGCTTCGCTCTACCACAATGAGTTTTCACCACATTTTTTTTTACTGCACCAAGATCACATGATAGTCAGACTTTTTCAAGAGTGATCAGGTTCAAATTATTCCTTTTTACACGAGTAGACGCATGGAGCTCATGCCAGAATCCCAGTTACTCAGAATATAGAACCATTTCACCTCATTTTGAACAGAGATATTAGTCAACACTTTTCAGATATGAACCACATCACGTCTCAGGTGACATGTGCCCAGTATACTCAGTGAGACCGAGCATTGCTCTATCTTTCATTTTCATTTCAGATTTTTCAACAAGGATAGGTAGGCAGCTTTTTCCTCAACTGTCTCTTCAACATACATGCAGCAAGTTTAACATCTCGAGAGTGTTGAAAAGAAATTCATATATCCTTATCTTTAACACTCATTTTCATATTTTGTGCATGAAGTGTGCGAATTTGATTCAGCATGTACACTAAAATATCATGAATACATAACAGTGCAGCTCCCCCTAAATAGATGCACCTATGAAATACAAACTCCCCAGAGTGTACGACATGAAACACTCCAATAATGACTCAAATGCAGCATTATTTATCAAGAAGACATAAGGTCATAGAAGTTTCAAGGATGTGGGTGAATAACATATAATATCAAACAAGCATGCAGAGAGAATGTATGCAACATGCAATGCGAGTATGCAACTGATACCAATCAAATAGATACCACTTAAATAAACTGAATGCAGCTAAGGCATGAGTTCTATTGTAATACAACATTTGATCATATGAAAGTGAAATGCAATATGCAAGGCAGATGCAGAACTTGATTTTCAGAATTTTTGGACAGATTTCACATGAGGGCATTCACATTCACATGATAAGCAATTAAGCATTTTTCAAGACATGGCCTTCATGAACAAGGGTGCAAATATAATCAAGAACAAATAATGCAACCCGATTGATTTCAAGAATTTATTCAAAAAAAGATGTTCAAGATCATTTCACAATTTTGAAATTAGAAATCATTCACAGGCGAATCACCTTAGACACATTTTTCAAGATCTTCAATGTGATTGAACTAATTCAACAAATTCATCATATCAAACCAGAGTAACATCGTGTCAAGTTTTCAAAATGATATACCTGAGTTCAGTAGGCATCACCATATGCCTTCAAGAGCAAGCAAGCTTAGCAGTAGCCTTAAGCGAGGCTAGCAATTCATTGTTGAGCAGTTCAGATGAAGCAATAGATATGAGGAACATTTCATGTTTTACATTATCTGAACATTCATGCAGCCATTGAAGTCCCGAAACTCACATAGCAATGTGATAATCAATTCAAATATGGTAATTAGTATGAGATGCATGTCCACAAGGATGAGTTCAATTTACAATTCAGAATCGTTCATTCAAAAGATAAGCTCCCCCTTTCTATGTGCACAAATTACACAAATGATATTTTTGTATTTTGAAAATTATGCAACCTATGACCTAAATGAACATGTGACTCATGGTACCAGGAGGAGGCACATTCTCACGCATGGTGAAAGATTTCAGACAAGAATGACTTACCTTTCCTCAAGTCACCATTTGATATATCATGTAGTCATGCAATGATAATCAAGCATATGATTTTCCAGATTCATGAAGTGTAGGCATGCAATGGTGGTTCATGAAAAGTGCAATTACATTCTAATGACAAAAAAAAAAAAAATTTATGGAGACAAGGTTGAAACAAATGTGAGTGTTTCAAATAGAGCTCAGAAGATAATTCTCAATACTTGTGCCTTGTGCATCCATCATCTTTCAAGTCTTCCACCTTGGGTACTTGCTTTAGCACGTACAAGGACTTCCACCAGCTTGTACTTTAGTCGATCCTGGAGGTTGTTCAAGTTCTGGTATCTCATCTCCTGGTGGCAATTGAGAAAGTTCTCATCATTTTTCATCCTTGCGAGGTATTCCTTTTATTAACTCAAGCTTGGCCACGCCTAGCCCATCATCTTTTAGATTTTGGGAGTGTAATCTGCATCAAAGAACAAAAGGACTTGATTTGTCAATTTCGATTCAAATTTATAAACAATGACATGACAAAATCTTTTAACAACCAACATCCTCTAGATAGCTCAAGATGCAATGCATGACTCATGTGTGAACCTAAGCATTAAGCTCATATGGTGAATGTGGTTGCTCCCCCTTAGTGTGTGCATGAATGCAAGATGTTTAGTAACAATCTAATGTCATATGCAGCCTTTTAAGTAGACGACTCATAGTACCAGGCGGAGAACTTAGATCAAAGATCACCTCACGCGTAGTGATAGCTTTCAGACAGGCGTAACCTGCCCTTCCACATGTCACCATTTGATATACTATGTAGTCAAGGGTGATGAAGGTAGGAGGATTGCTATGCATCATGACATGAATTCAGAATGTTGAACTTATGCACGACAGTGAGTGAAAGTGTATGCCAACTAAAATATGTAGTGAAATCATGATCTGAAGAGTCTTCAAGCTCTCCTACAACAAGATGCTATATGACAGGTGATATGCGCACAAATATGCAAACAACTATGAATGAAATGCATGTGCAGACATATGCAAGATTACATGACTATATGACCGAGAGTAAGTCAGAACATGACAGAGTCACTACAGAAAGTAGGAGGGATATCACCTGATCTTCAAATTCAATTTTTGATTTTTATTCCAACTTGGCTTATGCCACTTGGTCCATGTGCCATACCTTCTTGATTGAAAATAGATTTCATACTTTACACTCCATGGCACACCTGCAAAACAGATTTCTCATTTGGCATTCTTAGGTACCCAAACCATCTTGGGTCCTTGTTGGTTAGTAGCATCTTTGGCACGTGGCTTCCACTTCTTAACAACATTCAATCATCAATTTTCTTCACAAGAAAATAATCATACTTAGCATTTCCAGATTTGCCAAAGTGATGTGAGAAACATGTGGCATTACAGTTTTCTTTCTCATTGGCTCTACTGGTTTGTGTATGTGAGCATGACGTGTTGAGTGAAAGCTTATTTTCTTCATGAGTAACCAGTCATTGTGACTTTGTGTGACCCTTTTCTACCACAATGATTACAATGTATGGAAGTTTTGTGGTGAAAGCTTTCTTTGATTTTTCAAACTATCCTGATTTCTACATGCTCTCAAATCATCATTCTTCATAGTGAACAAATCATGCATCATGTGTCCAAGTTTTCCACAGTAAAGATATGAGACATTTATTTTCTTAGATGCATGGAAGTTTACATGAGTATTTCTAGCATGCACATTCTGGACATCCACACTCTTTTTCAGATTTGATTGAATTCTTGACATGGTGTGTTCATGGGAGTGAGATGTGGAGGTGCTGGGTGCACAAGTGGTATGAACAAAAGAAGTGTGTAGCTTGTTCTCAAATTTCTTTTTGTTCACTAGATTAAAATCCAGCCCTTCTTTTTGAAAGTTTACTTTCATGCCTAGTAATTTATCCAAGTTTTCTTGGCCATTCATAAATTTAGACAAAGAAGCATTCAAGTCATGAATTTCAGATTCAAGAGCTGCAACGTGCAATTCATAATTAGCAAGTTCTTCTTCACAAGTAGAAAGACTAACATTCAACATGGCATTGGTAGTCTTAAGACATTCTACTTCTTGCTTAAGTTCATCCTCATTTTCACATTCTCTAACAACCACAGATTTTCCTTTTTCAAGAGCAAGTAATCTTTCAGAAATGGTTCTATTCAATTCCTTCAGTTTCTCATTTTCTATTTCAAGATTTTTATCATGAGCAAACTCATTTTGACCATTGCTCATAAGACTAACTCTCTCTCTCAACTCTTTATTTTCATTTCTCAAGGAAGAAATTTGATCTTTGTGAATTTCAATGTCGAACACATGACCATCAATCAATTCTTTCAAGTGTGAGCATTCTTTACATGGAGAATCACATTTATTTTGTCCAACATTCTTTTTTAATTTTTTATTTTCAGACTTAACCCTCTCATATTTATCAGCAAGCTCATCATATGCAATCAATAACTCCTCATAGCTAAATTCATCTTCATTATCAGAATCAGAATTTACCTTTGAGCTTGATTCAACTTGCTGATCACTCCCTTGATCACTCGTGCCTGCCACAAGACATTGATCTTCATGCTCTTCCCGGACTTTGGTTAAGCCAACCAATATTTCCTTTGCGAAGCTGCAATAAGAAACAAATGGGAAATGATTAGAATTGACTGCGGCTGAGAATAACTTTAAGACTGAACAATTTTGATCATGTTCGAGCTTTTGATTTTCAGTCCAGACATTTTTGTCTTTAGGTAATTCATGAGGACCATATGAAATAAGCTTCCATAGCTTAGGGTCGTATGAATTAACTAGATTGCACATTCTACCTAACCACAAATCAAAGTTACTGCCATCAAATATGGGTGGGGTATTCAAGGTGTACATCATGGTAGTCATTGATCCGGATCACTCTAGATCGCTAGATCTATAAAATTAGAGCCTTGGCTCTGATACCAATTGAAGTCCCGCGATCAATGACACCCAAGAGGGGGGTGAATTGGGTGTTTACGAATTTTATGGAAACTTTTGACTTTTTACAAAATATGTGATACAAAGCTAGTTAAGAGATCAAAGCTATTTGAACATAATTTGGATTTATCAAACTATATATGATAATGATATAGATTATGCAACATACACGAGGATAAATCCAAACAAACAGTTTACACTAATACTCACGGAGAATGGAGGTAGAAGAAATGGACCAAACCACATAAAACAAACCACAATGCACAATGGTTTTTAAGGTGGTTCGGATGCAACGACGGCAGTCCTACGTCCACCCCTCACCAAATCCGGTGAGACTTCACTCGGAGATAAATTTCCAAACGGAGACGACGCTCCAACCACACACGCAGGACGACGCCTGCACACACACACGGGAATGCACCCCAATACACACACACACACACACACACATGGAGACGAGGTCTCCAACACGATCCGACAGAAGGATCAACAACACACACACACGCTGCAATAGATGCAGCACTCCACACACTGAAAAGACCAGATCTAAATAGATCCACACACACGTAGATCTAGGAAGATCTACGCACACACGAATGGAACACAATGACCACACACGACCACGGATCCACAACGATCCACACACACACAGATTCTTCAGTTTATGATTGACATAAATACAATACCCAAAACATAAATACGATGAGGCTTAGTTTATAAAACTCATGTTTTGGGTTCCCCTTGAATGCATGTTACGGATCTTGAACATATCTTCAATCTTCACTTGAACACCTCCTCTTGATCTGCACTTGAATTCCCCTGGATGGCTTGCTTGCTTGCTTGCTTGCTTGCTTGTTCACTTCTTCTTCCTTAGACAGCTTCACCTTGATCTTCCTTGAATGCTTGCTTCCTACTTCTTTTGCTTGGAGGATGTTAGCTTCAGATCTACCTTGAATGGCTTGAAGTTGGATGAAGAACTTGCTGCACGAGGTACTGTTCACGGAGCTACAGTACCTCTTCTTCCTCCTTGGAAAGCCTCCCCTTGAGCTCTCTTTGATTCACTTCATCAACTGCATCAACTTAGGTTTCTAACCCTCTTGTATTGGTTTTATAGACTTTGAATGCTCTATAGATAAGCCCAAGACCAGATCCACAAATCATGGGTGATTAGGTGACTTTTGGATTAAACAAATCCATGTTGAATGGCCCTTTTCGAAGTGGAAACAAAAGTCAACAATTGATGGCTCGGGGCTGGCGGTCGACCTACAGCTTCTGGCGGTCGACCTCTACTGAGAAATACTGTAGATTGGTGAGCCCTGGGATTTTCGGTCGACCGCTACTGGCTGGTGGTCGACCTGCAGCTGAAAGAACTGCAGATTGGCATTCCCTGGCTGGGGCGGTCGACCGCCCCTGTGCTGGCAGTCGACCGCCAGCTGGGCAGACCCCGGTCCATCCCGGGTCGGTCCGTTAGCCGCTTCAGCTCCATCGCTTGTGTCCATTAGCATCATGTTCATGTCTGTAACTTCATCCTTGTTGGTCTAGAAAGTACCAACTGAATCTTTGTTTGAACAAGCATGAGCCTGTACATACTTGCTACATGAACATACAGACTTGGTAGCTTGATGCACGAACACACAGAAAGCAATGTATAGACTTTGCATTTGAAGCAGCCAGCCAATGTACAGACTTGTGTTTGTCCAATCAGCCAACGTACAGACTCCGTGTTGCAGCAATCAACCAACGTACAGACATTGTGCAGCCAATGTACAGACTTTATGTTTTGCTAGTAGCCAACGTACAGACTTTGTCCAACGTACAGACTTCGTCCAATGTACAGACTTTGAGTTTGTGCTAGCAGCCAACGTACAGACTTTGTCCAACGTACATACTTCGTCCAATGTACAGACTTTAAGTTTGTGCTAGCAGCCAACGTACAGACTTTGTCTAACATACAGACTTCATGTTGTGCTAGCAGCCAATGTACATACTTTGAAGAATGTATAGACTTGCTGATGTATAGGCTTACTGATGTATAGACTTGATGTCTATAGACTTGCTGATGTATAGACTTGCTGCTGAAGGATGTACAGACTTGCTGTGCACTGAGCTGATGGATGTATAGACTTGATGTGCCTACAACAGAACGATGTACAGACTTTGAGTTGCAGGATGTATAGACTTTGCATGGCAAGCTATGCAACCAATGTATAGACTTGTTAATGAAGATGCATGGAGAATGTATAGACTTTGCATGGCAAGCTATGCATCCAATGTATAGACTTGTTAATGAAGATGCATGGAGAATGTATAGACTTTATGAATGAACCAATGCAAGATATGAACAGTGGTATGCACTGATGCATTGCTAATGCACACAACCTGTTCGATGAAATGACTAACTGCTTAAACAGATACACAATGACATCATAAAGTAACCATTGATACTCATAGTGTTTGCTGACATCAAAACCACAGGGGCACAACAGCCTGATTTTGGCGGGCTTGCTCTCTTTCCTTCCTAGGATTGGCTACAGGATTATCGTGGCCATTCACTCTTCCTTCCTCTCCCTTCAGTCGATCCTCTAAGGTTCGGATCCTCTTATCGAGTTCCGTCTGTAGTTGGCCTATGGATTCTTCAAAGTGGGCCACGAGATTGTGCTCGAGCTGGACTAGCATAGCAGTCACGCTCTCTTGATCCATGGGTAGCGTTGAGGGGCGCTCTAGACGGCCGGATGAATTCCTAGACCAACGTGGCATGCACGGACTTGGACCTAAATGATGCAATCCTGAGACCAAAAATTAGCAAGTTATAGACTCGAATTTTGTTGGCTATTTGGCAAAGGGCCAATTTGAAGGGACCGGTCAGGGAGAGTTGCTCGCCCATAGGCGAAGTAGTTGTGGAACTACCTCCTGACAATTAGGGTGCCTTAATGCGGTAGTCTAGGGCCTAAGGATGGGTACAAGTAAGCTCTCACTTTTCGTCCACAGCGATGCACTCAGGGGACTGACTGCATGGATCGGGCTCTCTCTCACTTCATCGCGCGGCAATTGAAAAGATATTAAATAAGCAAGTGGTTTGGAGGACGTACCTAGCTGACTGAAAAGTCAAGCTCCGACCGGAGACGAAGGCGAGCAGGGACGTGCGTGCCCGCACGACGTCGATGAAGCTTGACCGGTTACCAAGAATTCACTCCACGTAGGGAAGATTGCATTATTACAAGACCGCTTTAAAATTTCTCACGCAGGGGGGATAAATCAGATCAGACTTTCTCCGCGCAGGGAGACTTACGGACACTTAAACTCCGTAAATCACGGACCGTCTGTCGACGATCAAGTCACTCGGGCGCTACTCGAGCCGTCGTTGTGGACGCGGATGCCATAATTCCCAATTAATCAATTTTTTTTTTCAAAACTCCTCTTTTTTTAATCAAATAATATATATATATATATATATATAGATATATAATATTATATATATCCCATATATATATTATATATGTTAAACACTCTTTTTTTTCAAATCTTTTTTTTCCAAACCTCCTTTTTTTGACTTTCAACCCTTTCTTTTTTTTTGGTCAAACTTTCTCTTTTTTTTTTCTTCGAACCGTTTTCAAACCATCACCCTTTCCTGCGTAATTCACGCTGGCGGGCGGTCAAACGTGGGGGGTGCGGTCCACGCTGGGACGCGTGCTCATCTGGCCAGGGAGCGGGCCCGAGGCGACAGCGCGGGGGGGGGGGGGGGTTGCAGCTGTGGCCGGGCGTGGGTGCGGCCGGGCAGGGCGCGTCCGCGCGGTGCCGGTCGCACGGGGGCACGGGCTGGGTGGCGCGTAGGGGTGCAGATGACACGGGCGCGATGCGCCGGGCGGGTGACCGGCCTGTCGGGGCGCGGTGCAAGCGCCGGGCATGGGCGTGAAGGCCGGGCGCGGAGCTCGGGAGCGGAGGCCGAGCGCGGAGGCCGGGTGCGGAGGCCGGGCACGGAGGCCGGGCGCAGGGCGCGTCCACGGGAGGCGGGGTGGCTCGCAATGTGCCGTTGCGGCCACTGCCTCTTTTGAAAGCTGGCATGGGCAACGATGCCCGTGCCGCGAAAGAAAAAAATTTCTTTTTTTTTCTGACCTTCTCTCTCCAGTCGCTTCTCTGTATCTTCTTTTCTCCTTTTTTTTCCTTCTTTCTGCTGTGCTCTGAACGAGAGAGAGAGAGAGAGATACAGAGAGAGAGAGAGAAAGAGAAACAGAGAAATGGAAAGAGGGAGGAAGAACATGGGAGGGAAAAAAAATTATATATATATATTTCTTCCTCTCACCCAACAGATAAAACTCAACTATTCCTTTTCTCTTTTCTCTATTTTTTTCTTTTTTTTAACTTCTAGCAATCGAGAGATAGAAAGAGAGAGACGTCGGGGACGTCGGGGTTGAGGGAGGCGCCGTGTTAGGCTCTGATACCAAATTTGACGCGGCGGCGACGTAGAAATGGATCGACGGTAACTCCGAGACACGAACGGGACTGGATAGGATGCTACCTCGCGTAGCTCGACCTCACGCCGGACGGTCTCACACCGGGCGACACTCAGACTCACAAAATGAGAAAGAGGGAAGGGAAGGAAACACAAAGGGGATGGCCCTTACGTGATTGCAATTCTTAAACTTTCATTCATGTCTTAAACCATTACATGAGCCTCCTTTATATAGGAGGAGGCTATAGCAACCACACCCACAATCTTTTACAAATAGCATATATGTCCTTAGCCTTATAAAACAAACTCACCTACCTAACTTTTGACTCGGGGGTTTTAACCAAATAAAATACACAAAACACACATGTTTATTGACTATGACTTAGCCTAATAAGATGAAAGTAAAAATACATGTACTAATACACAATACACAAATACGTACAATACAAATACACACAAATAAATATTATGCTCAGGACGCTGAGTCTTCAAATGAGTCGCCGAGCCATAAGCTCGGTGCAGTGGCGGTGCGACGTCGGCTCCAAGCATTGGGCCCGGTTGTGGGCCCGATGTCCCCACCACGATGCCCTTCTCATGGACTTTGTGGCCTTCATTGGCTAGTCTTCAAATGCTCGTTTGGAGTCGGTCATTGCTACCTGGTACCCCTCTCCCCGATGACAGCGTAGGCAAGGAGAAATGATGGTGGAATTGACCACTCTCCTGTGGGCCTAAGGAATTTGTTTTTGGTTCGTCCTATATTGGACCCAACTCTTATAAAAGTAGAGAAATAGTACTTAGTCCACGATTCCCGAGATATCACCACTGTGATGGTGTCCTTTCACACTACGAACTCTCGGACGAACATGTGGTGGTGCATACTTGAAGAGGACTAGAGCTATTACACTGGCTTGTATACAATTGGTGCGATACGAGGTGGAGCACCTGGAGTCTTAGTTTATGTCTCTGAATTTGGACGGTGTCCACTTCCACCTGAGAGAGCTTGGATCTAATGGGTGATGAGGACCTAGTCGATCCCCCTACGTTGGATACCCGACGTAAGTATGCATTTCCGAGCTTCTTAGTTAGGCCATCAAAAGCGGGAATCCCCTTGAGTATGTCTTGTCAAGTTTTGACCTGTACAAAGTTCTTCACCAAAGTGAGAGTTATCTTAGAGAACCTTCCAATGTTTAAGTCAACATTGATGAAGAGACAAGAGTGGGATTCTCAAGAGGTGAAGGTGGCTCAAGACAGTAGAGATGGCCTGTGGGAGGCTCAGAAGGGCAGCCATGGAGCACTGGTGGCTTTGCGGGAGAGATGTTGTACTTCCCTAAGGGGGATTTTAATTTGACAAGGTTGGGAGATGTTTTTCTATCCTCTTTTGCATACCTGGAGGAGGTTGTTGAGACTATCTTTTATAGTCGAATGTCGGAGAGGGATGGCATGGTCGGCGGGCCTCATGCTTTTGAAATAACTTCACATCCTAGTGTGACAGTCGAAGCTGCAGCAGTTATGTGGAAGTGGAGCGAATCGTGGTGTCGTGAAGGGGCTCAAATATGTCGACGTTGGCCCGTCATGATTACGATTCCAAAATTTCATAACCCGGCACAAAACGAAGTTGTAGTGAGAACGGGGACACATGGCGGTTATCTGCCAGTGCACACACATAAAAAATAATATAAAAATAAGATATGTAATTTTGCAAATAAATTTATAAAGAGGGTATTTTGTAAAAAACTCTTCTATTTGTCATTTTGTATCATCCAATTTTTAAATGGAACTGTACAAAATGTTAAACATAACTTTCATATTCTCAAAATAAAGGTGTCGATCGAATAAGATAATTAAAAGTATGACATTATAATATTCTTTTATGTGTTACTGTAGTGGGGCTTGTCTCTACGAAAATTATTCAAAAAGGACAGGTCAATTGAGGGCACTGGCGTCGGAAAAAAGTGAGATTGCAATTAAAATCAAAGTTCGTCTGTATTGGATTGAACCCTAGTTCAATTCATCGTCGGAACAGTACGTATGAGACTTCACATTGACCATCTGCTCACTTCTTTAACGTAATTCAACCCTAGCACTAGTTAAAACTTGTAATTGTACCATGACTCCAATTGAGTCGATATTAATAACTATGTCTTTTGAGAAAATTAAAGCTTATTAAACCTAGTGGGCTGCTGAGCTTTACCGGATCCAACTTAGGATTGACCGGGTTTAAGATGAGTTCAATATAAGGGTGTCTTGGGAAATGCTCAGAGGGAGACCGAAAAGCTTCACTTTCCTGAACGTAGATCATAGAGAAGAGAAAGTGACACAGACACAGCATTTGAAGTAGAACATCCCAAGTGCTCAACTTTGCTGCATTCTGTGATTTCTTTTCCAGGATTTTCACATTTTTAAGAATGCCCCGATGGATGACACACATGGAGAGAGAGAAAGAAGAGTTTTGATATTTCATAATCTGACCTTGCATGGTCCGGTCACGTGTCTTGCGCACCTGGACCCTTTCTCCTTGACAAGTTAGAAGGGGTTAGTCGGGTTGCTTTTAGGTTCATTTTTACGGGGAGTAAGACTAAGCGTCGGATAACTTAACTTGGTTAAGATAGTTCTGAGTTAACTTATTTTTAATTTGATAGGAAGAGAGTTAATCAGGTGGACTAACGTACTTTTAATCTCGTGTGATTTGATAGATAATAGATTAATCCGGTACTAATTATAATTCAAATGTGACATTTGTCCTTTTTGTTGAATTTTTTATCTATAGGCATGTGTTCATTTCTAAAAAATTATTCTAATTTAAGATAAGCCTATTTTGAATATATATTAAAAATTAAATACAATATAAAAATAAAAATATTTTTTAATAAATAAGACAATCAATTTCAATGAATAAAATTTAAAAGTCAGAAACGTCGTTAATTATAGATTTAAGTTACTGTTCATCTTAAAAATTTTATTTTATTTTATTTTAACTATTTTTATATATTTTATAAATTGATAATACTATAAAAATATTTTTTTGATAAATAACATCCTTAATCTCACTAATTAAAATTTAAAAGCCAAAATATCATTAATTACGGATTAGATTACTATTCACACTTAAATTTTTTTTATATTAAACATTTTAAAATATTTTAAATATATTCTTTGAGTTAAAATATCATAAAATAAGTTTTTTTTAAACATCATTAATCTCACTAATTAAAATTTAAAAATAAAAACATTATTTATTACATGTTGGATTATTGTTCACACTTACAATTTTTATTTTAAAATATTTTATTATATTTTTAATAGATCATATAGATTAAATAGATCATATAAATAAATTTGTTTTGATAATAATATCATTAATTTCACTAATTAAAATTTTAAAGTAAAAAATCTCATTAATGGCGAGTTAGATTATTATTCAGTTTAATTATTTATTTTTAAAAATATTTAAAATTTAAATATATTCTATAAAATAAATGGTATCATTAATATTAATAATTAAAAATTAAAAACAATCACGTTATTAATTAAGATTACAATTACTATTTACATTAAAAAAATTGTTTTAAATTAAATTTTAAGTATTTTTAATATATTCTATAATATAAATATATCATATAAATAATTTTTGATAAATAATATTATTAATATCACTAATTAAAAAGTAAATATGACTAATGAATAATAATATAATATTTTAATATTTAACCTACAAACTAAAACAGCTGGGTTAATCGTGACCCACCTGGAGAGGTGGGTTACTAAACCCGAATTATCCCCAGAATAACAATTTTTTTAACCAACTTAACTAAAATTACTTTTCAAACTGCATTGTGGATAAACCCTGAGTTAAAATCGGACAAACCCAGTGTTAAACCGATGTCAAAGAGGGGCTTAGGGTTTCAAATATGGGGTTAAGCTCCAATTGACATTCCTCTTGAAAGGCATTATATAGAGGACCCGATTGGGATCCGAGTATAGAGTTCTCAGGTTGGACAATACCAACTGCTACTCGTGAGAATGTTCTCGAGTCAATGAGACGAAGCCCCCATAACGGGCTGCACGAGGGGCTGTTTTAGGCTGCCGTTCATGGGCCGGTTACTCAAGTCGGCCCACTGGGCGGACCAGCCCCATTGAGAAATATAAAGAAGGAGCAATGCTCAGTGTACACTCTGGTTAATTTTCAACCCAAATGTGCACCAAGCAAATTTTTTTTATTAAAAAAAATTAGGTTAGGTGGGTCTCAAGTCACCATTACTTGATGTAAAAATACACTCTCATCTGACTCTCCAAAAAATATAAAAAATAAAATCATATCAAGTGAATAGTGTTAGGCCTAATTATTTAAAAATTGACTCTTTTTTAAAATTTTTATTAGCAGATCGAGGTGTCTTGTATGACAATTTAAGGTGACTTACGCCCGACATTGTAAAAGAATTTATAAAAAAATCTACTTGACGCACACCCCGAGTGTGTAATTACACTCGAGTTTGCGCTAAACATTACTCATAATACTTTCTATTAAGCTAATTAATGATTAAAAGACAGCTTCGTAATCACTGGAATAAAAGTAAACTTCCAATAATGTTGACATGCACAAATAAAGTTCAACATATCACCTGTTCAACTGTTGTCTACGTGGATGTGCTAGTTTTGGAGTCAATACTACTCATTAAAATAGTTGTTGGGGGTAGTTAATTAGCCTCACTTTGATTTTGGGTTATCCATAGGTTAACTCATAATTAATCTCATATTAAGCTATTTTATGCTTTGATCGAGGAATACGAGTAATCTGATTGGTATGTGGGCTAACCCATGGTTAATAATGGTTTCGAAACCCACCTCTACAGGTGGATTTTCTCCCTATCACACTATTATATACATTTCATTCTCCCTCTCCTCTTATTAAATGCAACTCTCTCTCTCTCTTACTCTCTCCCGCATGCTTTCTCTCTCTCACTACCTCTCTCTCTCTCTCTCAACGCTCTCTCTCTCTTATTTCTCAATTAAAATATATTTAACAATTAATTATTATCACTTTTGTTTTCTTTAAATTTTTAGCTAATAATATTAAAGATAATTTTTATCAAAAATTTTATTATTGTAACGGTATATTTAGCATATAAAATCTATTAAAAATATATATATATATATAAAATAAAATTTATTATTTGATAAATAGTAACATAAACCGTAATTAATGTCATTTTTAATTTTTAAATGTAAATTAGTGAGATTATTGATGTTATTTATCAAACAAAATTTATTTTCATACTATATTATATTCATAGAATATATTAAAATTATTTAAAAATTAAGATAAAATAAAATTTTTAAGGATGAATAGTAACAGAAAACTCATAATTAATGTCATTTTTAGCTTTTAAATTTTAATTAGTGATATTATTGAAGTTATTTATCAAATATAATTTATTTTCAAGATATATTATATTCATATAATATAGTAAAATATTTAAAAATTAAGATAAAATATTTTTTTTAAAGATGAACCGTAACATAAACTCATAATTAATGTTATTTTTGACCTTTAAATTTCAATTAATAATATTATTGACGTTACTCATCAAAATAAATTTATTTTTATGATATATTTAATTTATAATATATATTAAAATTAATTTAAAATTATAATAAAATAAATAATTCTCAATTAAAATATATACTTAAACTCATAATTAATATATATTTGTGTGTGAGAGAGAGAGAGGGAGAGAGGTAGAGAGAGTGGATGAGAAATATATTAAAAAGAATTAAAAAGAGATATGAATATAATATTTTGGTTGTCATCATTGTTGGCTTAACTTACTACTTTTCAAATTATATTAGATTAAAAGTAGATTAGCCCACTTCCTTACTCTTAGATTAACTATCCCCCTATCAAACTAAACATAAGTTAACTCCGGACTACTTTAATCAGGTTGAGTTAGCCCAGAGTTAATCTAACTCCATATCAGAGTGAAACTTAAAAGCCTCACTTTGATATATGGTTAGTCCCGGGTTAGTCATAGTTTAGCCTAGGTTTAATTATTTTTGAAGTCTAAATTACTTTTATATTTAAACGTGGACTAAATCGGGAGGATGAGTATTAAATCCGGAGTAACTCTGGACTTCGAAATCCACCTCTAGAGATGGATTTAGAAGGGTTAACCCAACAATAAATGCGCAATAAATGTACCCTCTCTCTCTCTCTCACAACATTTTACTTATAAATATTATTGGGTTAACCCACTAATTACCGAAGCACACTAGATTCAAATTAGGTTAGCCCACCTACTTATTTTTGAGTTAATACTCTTATTATCAAATCAAAAATAAGTTAATTATGGACTAACTCAAGTAATTTAATTTAACCCAAATCCCCTACAATTCGAGAATATCTTGAAAGAGTTAAAGTTACATTTCTTTCCATTGCATCACACTTCGGGAGCATGTCTATTGTTGGGAGATAGGTTACGGGAGGTACGCACACGTCATTCGATCGCAAATTATTTTATCGATAAATTAAGTGTTCATTCCATACAATCAAGAAAAATGAGAAAAAAAGTTAGGTCGAGGTTTAATCATTCTGACTTAGTCCTAGCTTTAGCTTTCGTAACCGAGAAAAAGAACGAACGGAGTCACACTTTCTTATTCTTATTTTTCTTTTAAGATCATGAGATAAGGGAAAGTAGTCCCCCTTATGTCCTAGTGTTCTAATGCCAACAAAGGAGGTAATGAGTTACGAGTTCCCTGCATGTAAATATAACGAGAGGGAGAGAAGAAAAGAACGAAAAAGCGATGCATTATACCGGGAAAGAGATGCCTGCGATCCCAGAAAAAGATATGTCAACTAAAAGCGTTAGAGAAGATAAACAGATAGAAATTATAGAATCAATAAAAGTTGGATTAATTAATATTCGGTCCAAAAAATGAGGGTCACAAGTAATGCCTAGTCCACTGCCTAGGAATATTAGCAAGAGTTTCAAGGGCGAACAAATTTAAAATTTTAGGCCTACACTGCCAAGTCCCAGGATTAGATTTTTATGAAAACTAAAAAAAATTACCCTTCCTCCGATCAGCTAGGGAAGGCTAGACTGGTCGGCCCATCTCCTGCTCATGGTGACTGGCGCGGACTCCTCAGTCCACACTAGTGTCTAGCGAGCACACGGGCAGCAGTTTGGCCCATCTCCAGCGACCGGTAACTTGGGAGCTCGTGTATGAAATTATAAAATATACTTACATTGTAATATGCCAAAACTACAAGGGGCATTTTTGGGTTATTTTAATCTTCCATGGAGGGAGCCAACAGTTTCTCATTAATTTGGACTGAAAATTAACTTTTCTCTCGTTTGTGGGGGCTCATCACGGTAGACAATTTTCTAGTGAACGGGGGAAATTTACCGAAGAGGTTCTCACTTGGACCGGCCTTCAATTTCCCAATATCAGAGTTAAATAATTGGCACTGGGTGGAAAAGTCTCGAATTAAATTATTAAAATCGACGTTGACTGATTATGTTACACATCCAAGCAAATTTCCCTCTGCACGTACGGTGGCCCATCATATGTAGCAGAAGACAAACAGGACTCACATATGAATGGGAATTAATTACGTGCGTGCTAGAACATCCAACTCAAAACTGACTAACAATTAGTGTGAAGATACCCAGATTTGCATAAAAGCTTGAAACCTACACATAACCATGCGATGAAGAACTAATTAACCTAACTACGAACCGGCAGCTAGCCAACAGAACTTGAGGATACGTTGATGTTGATTACTACGTACGTATCCCTATGGAGTCGAGGCCAAACCTTTCCTGTTATATGGGCACCAAGAACAGAGTTTTGCGAGTGTTGGACTTCGGCAAAAGTTCAGAATCGGTGTAGGTGCTGCAGATGATTTAGCTTTCACCTACGCATGCATCAGTCTACTTAACTGAAACAGCACACTTTCAGTCCGAACATTTGCAGGAGTTGAGGTTTTCCCTGTTCCTCCCCCGCACCTCTCAGCATTCGGCACTGTCCACTCTCAGGATCTACTCATGAACGTTTGACTTCATCTCTGTCCCCTCTTCAAGGCTGGTTAGGCCATGTTATTTGTTTATCTTAAAGATCGAAAGGGGGTGCCCTTTCCAACCATACATGAATGTGGGAACAGTACTACTACTCGATTGAAAGTGTACGGAGCATGTCACTGTTCAAGAAGAAGACGTCAACTTTCCGGCAGTGCTGGCCGCCGGTGGGTGGTGCCCAGGAGATGGCCGGAGGGCATGGGAGAATTGCTGCAGAAGGAAAAGCATTATGTTCTGGTAGTCGAGGGGCATGACTGGCGTTGCAGGTTGGAAACTCTTTCCTGATATCTTCAAAAGAGTTTTACAGGAATATTCTTATTGAGATTATATTTGCATTGTAATATCTCTCTTTAAGACCACAGTATATATTATAACATGCTTCTCTTAGAAAGTGTTTCTCCCTCTCGATATCTCTTCACCCTCAGCTTCTCTCTTTCATTATCAATCTTGATAACTATGGTTCAATTGTTGTGGAGAATGGATTTTCTCCATGCAATTGGAAGGTTTTGGTGTAAAGAAAGCCCTCAAACGCAAGGCATTATAAGGGTCTTGAAGATCCTGAAATACAACGATACACGCCACCTTCAAGATGAGCATAAGCGAGTGAGGTGGGTAAGGCTGGAAATTAATCTCGGAAGGTATTTAAAAGTCCTTGGAGCACTTTATGAGCATTGGATCCTTTTATGTTTTTCAGTGCCAATTGCTAAATCTTAAGGTTTGAGTTTCCCCATAAAAGCATCCGGTTTTGGCTCTCGCCGAAGGTTATAGAATATGGGCACAAAGATCTTTAGATTGTTGGGTTGTATCTTAATACGGTGGTCCCCTTGTGTTGGGTCTCACACATCTAAACACACTGACATGTCCAGTTAAAGGAATGTAATCAATTAATAGACTTAAGTCATTAAGTGCCCATTAGGATCCTATTATGGGTGAGATCCTAGTTTAAGCCCAATTAAGATTGGTCTCTCTTCTCTATGTTTATGTGTTCAACTCCCCATTGGTTGTGACACAGTTACGAGAAATAGAGAGAGAAAATCAGAGAGAGATCGTTTGGGTTGCGCATCTATCTTCCCGGTGTTCGCGTGCGTGGATCTCTTTCCTTATCATCTTCCTCCTCTCGTGTGAGATGACTTCCACTTCAGATATACATCCTCTAACATGTGGTATCCATGTCTAATCCTTTGGGCTTTGATCTATGCGTTTTTCTTTCTTCCATATGGTATGGAGAGGAAGAACATCCTGTATTTTTTTTGTTTTTTTTAGACTAACCGAGCAGCTGCGGAGGCTCCCTGCGCAGGTGGCCACGTGCGGCGGTGCGCCTGCACAGGGAGGCCCCCACCGTGGTGGTGCCCCTGCGGTAGGGACACCGCCGAGGGGGTCACCTGCGTTGGGGTGCCGCGCCGCACGGCCGCTCGCCCAGGGACACCGCGAGCGCATGCAGAGACACAATAAAAAAGGGTTTGGAGATCGGCGACCAGATCCCCATCGGACGATGCCGCCGTTGTCGTCTCCTGTCGGTCGGGGTTCGACGGTGGCCGGGGCCTCCCATCCCCTCCCCATGGCGGCGACGGTGCCGTTCCATGCGGTTAGGGTTTGGGGAAGAGGGGGGTTTCGAAGGGAGTGGAGGAAGAAGAAGGGTATTTGATTCTTTTTGCCCCCATTGTTTTAATATTTAAAATTTGAAATTCAAAATTTTGTTTATATTAAGATCCAATAAAGTTTGTGGATCTAATTTTGGGTCTCCTATTAATGTATTCAAATTTAGGAATTAATTTTTGGGTTTGGATTGAGGATCCTTTTAGGATCCGAATTTAAGTTGGTAAACGGTTCTGGGTTCAGATATTGGGTTTTAGATCCATATGGATCTTATTTGGAATTCGAATCCGGATTCATTTATGTATCTGAATTCCATTAAAATCTAATTTTTTAAAATATCAATATCCGTTATAGCTTAAGTGTATCCTTTAAGTATGAAAATGTTTATTCAAGCTCATTTAATTATATCCTTATCCTTTAAAATCGGTTAATGGGTCATCTATAGGGTCCATTAAGTTCTAGATTTTATGCCCATTTATTCTGGGTCTCTGAACCAGGGTTTGCCGACCCGTCCGACCCGGCCGACCAGGTCTCTGCGCGGGACGGGTCGGGTCGGGCGGGTCGCACTACGACCCGGTCCGCCCCGGTGCCTCTCCCACCTCCGGCGCCCCCTGCCCCCTCCTGCTGCGGCGCTCCGACGCCTCTCCCACCTCCGGCGCCCCCCCGCCCCCCTCCTGCTGCGGCCCCCCACCGCCCCCCTCCTGCTGCGGCCCTCCGGCGCCCCCCGCCCCCCTCCTGCTGCGCCCCCCACC
>JAHNEJ010001229.1:0-79619 GCA_022559845.1 Amorphophallus konjac | reverse complement strand
CGAACTAGCTTGGCAGAGATGGAACAAATGTTGGGCGATGCCCGCGGAGAGCGACGAGCGCCTTGGTAGGTGTATAGTACATTCCTAATTAAATCCCAGATTCAGATGTTGGCTGCTAATTCACATGGTCGTAGCATGCCCAGATTGGCGCGGCCTCCCCAGCGATGGGAGTAGGTGGTGCCTCTTCCAGCTTGTGGATTCCCACCTCAGAACTTGACTCGCTTCATGAGCAACTTGCTCACGCCACGCAGCATGCTGCGGAGGCAGAAGGGATGCCGTATACAGGTAAAAGTTTCAGCGTTGAGTTCTCTTTGTTTACGCCTTATCGCGTATCTGAGATGGTACACTCGGCAGAGGAAAAAGGAGACGGAAGAAGCGCTTGCCCAAGCTGCGCAGAAGGAGGCTAGGATAGCAGAACTGGAGAGGGAACTGCGACGTCATCCTGATGACGACTCATCCAGGGATGCTATGGAACTGAGGATCATCTCCAGTTGGAGAGGGAAGACCGTGTGAGAGAGAACGGGCAGAGAGAGAAAGAGACGCAGAGAGAGAAAGAGCCAACAGTTTGGCTGAAAGGGAGGAGCGAAGGGCCATGGAGGCCCAACTATTCGAACTCCGAATCGGCCTTGGTCTTGCTGAACAGTGGCTGAGAGATGGTGAGGAGCGCTACCGAAAAGCACGAGAGCGTGGCTTTCGTGTTGGTAGCTTCTCTGCTGCTTCCGTGGATCAACGCCGGGATGTGGGAATAGGAAGAGGAGTACAGAGCGGCAGGAGTACCGCTTTTCGTAGTTGGGTAGCACCTTTGAGAGTGTTTTGTCCGGAGAGTAGTGGGACGAGTAATGCAGAGAGAGAGGGCGGACTTGATGTAAATTTTTTTTTGGTTTTTGGAATAAAACACAAGGTTTGGTTTGTTTGTTTTTCACCTTTGCTTAAGTTACCTGAATCCCTGCACTATCACTGAAACAAACAAATCAGAATTTCTGTTCTGACTTGGCCCCTTGCTCAATAAGCAAATGGTCACTGTGACTGTAAGGCCGTGCCTTAATGGATCCTTCGTGGTATTTGTTCTATTAATTGTTCTGGAAATTCCGGCTATTTTCCTGGATTTTTAGGAATTTGTCTGGCATTTTTCCGGATTTTTGGGGTTTGAGGGTTATTGAATATTAATAAGATTTTTATATATATAATGATTATATTATATATATTATTATTTTTTTTTTTATATCTCTCCCTCTCTCTCTCTCCCCCGTCGATCTCATTTCACCCTCTCCCTCTCTCTCTCTCCGTGCGGCCCCTCTCCTCTCTTAGGGATCGGGTCGAGACGCGTCGGATTGAGACGAGGTTGGCACCGTTGGATTCCTCGCGTCGAGTAGAGCGCGTGGGTGTCCACTTCGGCGTGGATCGGTGATCGTGGGAGCGAGGTGGAGCGTGGAAGCTCCGTGGCTATTCCTCCTTGCATGCGGCCCGTTCGACGGTTTCGGCTTGCGAAAGGTAGGGGGATGGAACCTCGATCTTGCTAGGATCGTTTCCTTTAGCTCGCTTGTTGATTAGCACCCCGTAGCATGCATGATGTTCATATTTCCATTTTTGGGGTTTTAGCCTAAATCTTGAGTTTAATGCGTTTTAGGCCTTGCATGTGCTAGATTTAGATGTTAAATTGTTGTCTAGCATGCGTGGTTTGACAGGTTATCAGGTTTTTCGTCGATACCCGGCGTTTTCAGCCGTCCGGGAGGGCTTCGGTTTACAAACCGTACCCGCCCGTAACCCAGGTGCAGTGACGGTCCTGCCAGGAACCGTCACTTGCCCGACGGTCCAAGGTGGACGCGTCACTACCAAATAGCGGCCCATGGGGGTGCGTTACTTGGAGAGTAACGGTGGGGCTCCCATCCGTTACTCATCAACTGTTTTCCGTGATTTTGGTCAGGCGGTGCGCCCGCGGCCAGTCGGCCGACCGTCGTTTCGGTCCGACGCGCCTAGACCGGGGCGTCACTTCGTCTGCTATCATTTAGAAAGCTGATAGGTGGTTTGAGCCTCGGGTGGATGTGACGGCGGTGACCCCACGCGTTGCTTCGAAGTAACGCGCAGGGCCCCCACCGTTACAAGCCCTTTAGTGCCTCTTGAGCTGGAACCCTGAAGGGAGTGACGGATAGGGACTGGGGCGTCATTCTTGAAGTAACGCGCCGGCCCCCGACCGTCGTTTGCATGTGGCGCGTGGGTCTTTGACCGCCGCTTCCCTGATGGCTGCAATATATTCCCAACCCATCTGTTATGCGCTTCTTTCTATATTCATGCCATATTCGCATTGCTTTAAATATATTGTGGCGTGTTTTATACCAATAGAGTAGCTTTTCTTTCCATGCAATGGAGCCACTGTCGTTGCCCTAAGGTCTATTGAGTACCGACCCGTTTGAGGATGGCGGAGGGGTATGTTTCCCATTCACGGTTTGTAAGCTAGTTCCGTGGGCTCCCAAGCCAATGGTAGCGTCCTGCCAAGGAGAAAACTAGTTAGAGGGCCTGGCTCAGGCTAGAGTCAGTGTGTGCACACGTGGTCGGAGACTGTGGACTGACACCGACGGGTGCCACTCCGACTGGTCACTTGGTTTGGCACTGTTTACGCGCTTAGCTTGTCGCTTCGTCGACTGCGAGTGCTTGAGATGCAGTGTAAGCCGTCAGTGGACGCTTCTGGTTTCTGCTCCAGTGGTTGTCCTTCCTTGTTGTCTGGATTAGTTGCAGCTCCTCCTATTTGGTAGTTTTAGCTTTAATCGCTTGCATTTAATTAGTAGTGGCATGTGTTAGCTGTTACACTTGCTTAGGAGAGTTTACAGCTTTCTTGTGTTTGGTTATTCATGCCATTGCCTGTGTGTTTATTTAAATGCATGCTTTAAATACTTTATTTATGCATGTCTGCTTGTTTAGTGCGAGGTAGGGATCCGCGTGACCCCTACTGAGTCTGGCTGTGACTCACCCTTCTCCTTTCAGGTGAGCCGCGCCCGCCGTCTCCCGGACTTTAGTGTGCTGTTTCGGGACCGTTCCTAGCTGCCAGCTGCGCACGAGCTGCCTTTTTGAGGCTCTGTGTTGTACTTTTGCCGGGGGTATGCCCCGCGTAGTTGTACCTTGAGGACTAGTGTTTGTGACTCTGGACTAGTTATACATATATCACTCTGGTTATTTTTAAATTGCTTCCGCTCTTGTGTTTAAATCTTAAATACTTATCTGTATTGCGCGCCCCAATTCGCCAATTAATTATGCATATTCCTCAGCTAACCCCCACTAACCCTTCAGGGGCCTCATCAGCCTCTTGGGTGGCCTCCCCAGTTCTTGGTGTTGGTGTATCGATGTTATCGGTATATCGGTGTCCTGAACTCTGGGTCGTCACAGATGGTATCAGAGCTTGAGTTGAGGATTTGCGTAAAGAATTGGAATTGACGCTTTGTCCAGAGCTAGTCCTGTTGTCGTCTCATGCTGGCATAGGATGTTTTCCGTATGATTGATGGATTTTATTGTTGATTGTGTTTTTGGCAGCATAGTTATGCCGCCTCGTCGAGGAAGACCTCCTCGTGTTCCTCGAGATGCGCCCAGGGAAGATAGCGGTTCTGCACCTCCTCCTGCAGTTCCCGTTGTTCCTGTCGTTCCAGTTGCTCCTCCAGTGCCGATCGTTCTAGCTGAAGTGCCTGGCAGTCGAGGCAAGGCTTTGAAGGAATTTCTGATGTTCAATCCGCCTGCTTTCGATGGCCAAGCTGATCCAGAAGTCGCGAGGCAATGGCTGGATGCGATAGAGCGTGTGTTTGTCTCGATGGAGTGTGCTGAAGATGAGAAAGTCATGCTCGCTGCTTTTCAACTCCAGGGTACATCCATTGCGTGGTGGAAAGCCGAGTGGCAGATTTCCTTTCGATCCAGACCTCTTCGGCAAATCACTTGGGCAGAGTTCGTTGCTTGCTTTTGAGCGTGCCTAACTCCTGCCTGCTTGCAGATGGATAAGATGTATCAGTTTATGGAATTGATTCAGGGCAATATGACCGTGCTTCAGTACAGGAATAAGTTCTTGGAATTGGGTCAGTATGCGCCCCATGTGCTGGCCAGTGAAGCTTTGAAGACCCAGCAATTTTTGCGTGGGTTGAGGCCAGAGTTGAAGATGCCGCTGATAGCGAGTCGTGTTGCGGATCTCGATACTGCGTGTCAGACAGCTGTAGCTTTAGAGCTGGAGATGGCGAGACCGGGTGGATATCCCCAAGCAGGGTCAGTGCAGCCGGTAGCTCAGGTTCAGCAGACTTACCGACAGCCCGTGCCTGGTGTTCCTTCGGTCCAGTCAGAGGTTTCCAGTGCTTCCTCTCCTTCTAAGCCCAAGTTTAAAAGGTTCAAGAAGAAGAAGAAGTTTTTTCAGCAGCCGTCCGGTACAGATTCTGTTCAGCAGCCGACAGCGCCTTCTTCTCAGACTCGGCAGAGCTCAGCTGCTAGTCAGCCGTGGACGTGTCGGAGATGCGGTGGTCATCACAAGGGCCAGCCGTGTTCTCTTCCTATTGTTTGCTTCAGGTGTGACCAGCCATGTCATGTGGTTCGGGATTGCCCGCTGAGGCCGACTCAATTGCAAGCTCCTCAGTTGTCTCAACCTCAGCCGCAGTTTAGACCTCCTGCACCTCAAGCTCCACAACAATTTTTCTCTCAAGCGTCGGCGTCTTCTCAGCAATCTTCAGCTGGTTCCAAGAAGCAGAAAGGCAAGGTTTCTCATTTGACAAGAGCTGATGCTGTTGCGTCTCATCTTGTGGAAGGTACGATTATGCTTTATGGACATTCAGCTCATGTCTTATTTGATTCTGGTGCTTCTCATTCTTTTATTTCTGAGGATTTCATGGCTTGTATTGAGGAACCGACATCTGAGCTGTCTTGTGAGTTATTTGTGGAATTGCCTTCTGGAGATTTCATGGTTACTCCTCTGTGTTTGGATGAGTCTCCTGTGATGATTGATAATCACCAGTTGCCGGCGAGATTGTATGCGTTGCAGCTGGCAGATTATGATGTTATTCTGGGAATGGATTGGTTGGAGCATTATGGAGCTGTGGTTGACTGCAGATCGAAGAAAGTCTATTTTCAGCCCCAGGGAAAATCAGCCTTTTATTTTCAAGGTATTCGATCCCGATCTTCTCGTATGATTATTTCTGCTATTCGAGCCTATAGGTTGCTTAGCGCAGGTTGTCAGGGATTCCTTGCTTCAGTAGTGGCTGTTGAAAAACCACGACGGGATGTCTGTGATATTCCGGTTGTCTGTGAGTTCCCTGATGTGTTTCCTGACGAGTTGCCAGGCTTGCCCCCAGAGCGAGAGATTGAGATGGTGATTGAACTGATTCCAGGTATTGGCCCCTTAGCAAAGCCGCCGTACCGTATGGCTCCAGCTGAATTGAAAATACTGCGTGCACAGCTACTAGAGTTACTGGAGAAAGGTTATATTCGTCCCAGTTTTTCTCCGTGGAGTGCCCCAGTGCTGTTCGTGAAAAAGAAAGATGGAAACCTGAGGCTTTGTATTGATTACAGGCAGCTGAATCAGGCGACTATCAAGAATAAGTATCCGCTCCCCAGGATTGATGATTTGTTTGACCAGTTACAGTCTGCTACTGTCTTTTCACGGATTGATCTCCGGTCTGGTTATTTTCAGTTGCGGATCCGGGAATCTGATGTGGAGAAGACTGCTTTCAGTACTCGATATGGTCACTTTAAATTTTTAGTCATGCCGTTTGGTTTGACTAATGCCCCAGCAGCTTTCATGGACCTAATGCAGCGTATCTTTCGTCCATTTCTGGACCAGTTTGTGGTGATCTTTGTTGATGATATCTTGATATATTCTGCCTCTGTTGATGATCATGTGCAGCATTTGAGGATCGTTCTGCAGACTCTAAGAGATCACGAGCTTTATGCGAAGCTCAGTAAATGTGAATTCTGGCTTCGGGAGATTCATTTTCTTGGCCATGTGATTTCTGGTGATGGAGTGGCAGTAGACCCTGCAAAGATTGATGCCGTTTTGAGTTGGCAGAGACCGAGGACCATCACTGAGATACGAAGTTTTTTAGGATTGGCTGGGTATTACCGTAGATTCATTCAGAATTTTGCGAAGATTGCAGCACTGATGACTAAATTGACACGGAAGGATGTGCCTTTTGTCTGGTCGGATCAGTGTGAGGCTAGCTTTGTTGAATTGAAAAGGCTATTGACTTCTTCTCCAGTGTTGACTTTGCCTTCCGACTCGGGTGGTTTTCTTGTTTGTACAGATGCGTCTCGAGTAGGTTTGGGTGCAGTGCTGATGCAACATGGTAAGGTTATCGCATATGCATCTCGGCAATTGAAACAGCATGAAGGAAATTATCCCACTCATGATCTAGAGCTAGCTGCAGTTATTTTTGCCTTGAAGATCTGGAGACATTATCTGTATGGTGAGAAATTTCAGATTCTTACTGATCATCAGAGTTTACAGTATATTTTCTCCCAGAAAGATCTGAACCTCAGGCAGAGGCGATGGATGGAATACATGAAAGATTATGACTTTACACTCTCCTATCAGCCAGGTAAAATGAATGGTGTGGCCGATGCTTTGAGCAGGAAAGTGCAGGTCAGCCATTTGTTGCTTCACGAATGGAAATTGTGGGAACAGCTTTCGAGCGAGGCATTGTGTGTAGAGATTCCTGCCGATCCGAAGAGGGCAGTTTGTGCTAGCTTGGTTTTGGGTTCAGCTTTGTATCAGTAGATTTTAGAAGCCCAGCAAGCTGATTCTGATTTGGCCCGTGTTATATCAAGATATGATGTGGAATTTGATGACGAGCTAGTTGTCAGTTTCCAGGGCAGATTGTATATTCCTGTTGATGATGATTTAAGGAATGAGATTCTGAGTGAAGCCCATGGTTCCCTTTTTGCTATTCACCCTGGTGTCACTAAGATGTATCAGAATTTGAAGAAACAGTTCTGGTGGCCCGGCATGAAGAAGGACGTGGCTATTTTTGTTTCTAAGTGCTTGACTTGTCAGTTAGTTAAAGCCGAACATCAAAAGCCAGGTGGTCTGCTTCAGCCATTAGAGATTCCGATGTGGAAATGGGACCATGTTACTACAGATTTTGTGGTGGGTTTGCCTCGAACTTCTCAATGTTTTGATGGAATCTGGCTGCTTGTCGACAGATTGACGAAAATCGCCAGATTTTTGCCAATTAAAGTTACTTGGAGTGTGCAGAGATTGGCCGAGCTCTATGTGCAGAAGATCGTGCCGCTGCATGGAATTCCTATTTCACTTGTGTCAGATCGTGACCCGCGTTTTACTTCTGGCTTCTGGCGTAGTTTCCAGAAAGCTTTGGGCACTGAGTTAGCTTTCAGTTCAGCGTATCACCCACAGTCAGATGGACAGTCAGAGAGAACCATTCAGACTTTGGAGGACATGCTGAGATCGTGTTGCCTTGATTGGCAAGGGTCGTGGGGTCAGCATTTGCCACTTGTTGAGTTCGCTTATAATAATAGTTTTCACTCCAGTATTGGCATGGCTCCTTATGAAGCGCTGTATGGTCGTCCTTGTCGTACTCCTCTGAACTGGTTTGATGTTGGGGACCGACTGTTGACAGGACCGGACATGGTACAGCAGTGTTCTGATGTGGTTCGTCTGATCAGACAGAGATTGTTGACGGCTCAGAGTCGACAGAAAAGTTATGCAGATCAACCCAGACGTCCACTACAATTTGAGCCTAGAGATATGGTGTTTGTTAAAATATCTCTGATGAAAGGTGTTTCCAGGTTTGGGAAGCGTGGAAAGCTTAGTCCGCGGTATGTTGGCCCTTTTCCAATTGTTGACGCTATTGGTTCAGTGGCTTATCGTTTGCAACTGTCGGCGGCCATGCAAGCTATTCATGACGTGTTCCACGTGTCTCAGTTGAGGAAATATGTGCCTGATGCTTCTCATGTTCTCGATGATTCAGTGTGGCCCGAGGTGACTGCTGATTTGTCCACACCAGAGTTTCCTATCCGAATTGAAGACCGTCGTGAGCAGCGGTTGAGAAATAAGGTTATTCCTCTGGTAAGGGTTGCTTGGCAGCGTCACTCTGGTAACGAGTCTACTTGGGAGCGTGAAGATGAGATGCGTCAGCTTTTTCCTTTCTTGTTCCAGTGAGGTATAAGTCCTTTCTCAGTTTCCTCCTTTTCGGTTGTTGTAAATTTCGAGGGCGAAATTTCTGTAAGGAGGGAGGGACTGTAAGGCCCGTGCCTTAATGGATCCTTCGTGGTATTTGTTCTATTAATTATTCTGGAATTTCCGACTATTTTCCTGGATTTTTAGGAATTTGTCTGGTATTTTTCCGGATTTATTTGGGGCTAATTGGGGGTTATTGAAATTAATAAGATATATATATATATATATAATGATTATATTATATATATATATTAATTTTATTTTTTATAACCTCTCCCTCTCTCTCTCTCTCTCCCTTCCCGTCGATCTCACTCTCACCCTCTCCCTCTCTCTCTTCTCACGATCGTCCCCTCCCTCTCCTAGGGAACTCGGGCGAAACGAGATCGGATTGAGGCGAGGTTGGCACCGTTGGATTCCTCGCGTCGAGTAGTGCGCGTGGGTGTCCACTTCGGAGTGGATCGGTGATCGTAGGAGCGAGGTGGAGCGTGGAAGCTCCGTGGCTCTTCCTCCTTGCATGCGGCCCGTTCGACGGTTTCGGCTTGCGAAAGGTAGGGGGATGGAATCTCGATCTTGCTAGGATCGTTTCCCTTAGCATGTTTGTTGATTAGCACCCCGTAGCATGCATGATGTTCATGTTTCCATTTTTGGGGTTTTAGCCTAAATCTTGAGTTTAATGCGTTTTAGGCCTTGCATGTGCTAGATTTAGATGTTAAATTGTTGTCTAGCATGCGTGGTTTGACAGGTTATCAGGTTTTTCGTCGATACCCGGCGTTTTCAGCCATCCGGGAGGGCTTCGGTTTATAAACCGTACCCGCCCGTAACCCAGGTGCAGTGACGGTCCTGCCAGGAACCGTCACTTGCCTGACGGTCCATAGCGGACGCGTCACTTCCAAATAGCGGCCCATTGGGGGTGCGTTACTTGGAGAGTAACGGTGGGGCTCCCATCCGTTACTCATCAACTGTTTTCCGTAGTTTTGGTCAGGCGATGCGCCCGACGGCCAGTCGGCCGACCGTCGTTTCGGTCCGACGCGCCTAGACCGGGGCGTCACTTCGTCTGCTATCATTTAGAACGCTGATAGGTGGTTTGAGCCTCGGGTGGATGTGACGGGGATGACCCCACGCGTTGCTTCGAAGTAACGCGCAGGGCCCCCACCGTTACAAGCCCTTTAGTGCCTCTTGAGCTGGAACCCTGAAGGGAGTGACGGATAGGGACTGGGGCGTCATTCTTGAAGTAACACGCCAGCCCCCGACCGTCGTTTGCATGTGGCACGTGGGTCTTTGACCGCCGCTTCCCTGATGGCTGCAATATATTCCCAGCCCATCTGTTATGCGCTTCTTTCTATATTCATGCCATATTCGCATTGCTTTAAATATATTGTGGCGTGTTTTATACCAATAGAGTAGCTTTTCTTTCCATGCAATGGAGCCACTGTCGTTGCCCTAAGGTCTATTGAGTACCGACCCGTTTGAGGATGGCGGAGGGGTATGTTTCCCATTCACGGTTTGTAAGCTAGTTCCGTGGGCTCCCAGCCAATGGTAGCGTCCTGCCAAGGGAGAAAACTAGTTAGAGGGCCTGGCTCAGGCTAGAGTCAGTGTGTGCACACGTGGTCGGAGACTGTGGACTGACACCGACGGGTGCCACTCCGACTGGTCACTTGGTTTGGCACTGTTTACGCGCTTAGCTTGTCGCTTCGTCGACTGCGAGTGCTTGAGACGCAGTGTAAGCCGTCAGTGGACGCTTCTGGTTTCTGCTCCAGTGGTTGTCCTTCCTTGTTGTCTGGATTAGTTGCAGCTCCTTCTATTTGGTAGTTTTAGCTTTAATCGCTTGCATTTAATTAGTAGTGGCATGTGTTAGCTGTTACACTTGCTTAGGAGAGTTTACAGCTTTCTTGTGTTTGGTTATTCATGCCATTGCCTGTGTGTTTATTTAAATGCATGCTTTAATTACTTTATTTATGCATGTCTGCTTGTTTAGTGCGAGGTAGGGATCCGCGTGACCCCTACTGAGTCTGGCTGTGACTCACCCTTCTCCTTTCAGGTGAGCCGCGCCCGCCGTCTCCCGGACTTTAGTGTGCTGTTTCGGGACCGTTCCTAGCTGCCAGCTGCGCACGAGCTGCCTTTTTGAGGCTTGTGTTGTACTTTTACCGGGGTATGCCCCGCGTAGTTGTACCTTGAGGACTAGTGTTTGTGACTCTGGACTAGTTATACATATATCACTCTGGTTATTTTTAAATTGCTTCCGCTCTTGTGTTTAAATCTTAAATACTTATCTGTATTGCGCGCCCCAATTCGCAATTAATTATGCATATTCCTCAGCTAACCCCCACTAACCCTTCAGGGGCCTCATCAGCCTCTTGGGTGGCCTCCCCAGTTCTTGGTGTTGGTGTATCGATGTTATCGGTATATCGGTGTCCTGAACTCTGGGTCGTCACAGATGGTATCAGAGCTTGAGTTGAGGATTTGCGTAAAGAATTGGAATTGACGCTTTGTCCAGAGCTAGTCCTGTTGTCGTCTCATGCTGGCATAGGATGTTTTCCGTATGATTGATGGATTTTATTGTTGATTGTGTTTTTGGCAGCATAGTTATGCCGCCTCGTCGAGGAAGACCTCCTCGTGTTCCTCGAGATGCGCCCAGGGAAGATAGCGGTTCTGCACCTCCTCCTGCAGTTCCCGCTGTTCCTGTCGTTCCAGTTGCTCCTCCAGTGCCGATCGTTCTAGCTGAAGTGCCTGGCAGTCGAGGCAAGGCTTTGAAGGAATTTCTGATGTTCAATCCGCCTGCTTTCGATGGCCAAGCTGATCCAGAAGTCGCGAGGCAATGGCTGGATGCGATAGAGCGTGTGTTTGTCTCGATGGAGTGTGCTGAAGATGAGAAAGTCATGCTCGCTGCTTTTCAACTCCAGGGTACATCCATTGCGTGGTGGAAAGCCGAGTGGCAGATTTCCTTTCGATCCAGACCTCTTCGGCAAATCACTTGGGCAGAGTTCGTTGCTGCTTTTGAGCGTGCCTATACTCCTGCCTGCTTGCAGATGGATAAGATGTATCAGTTTATGGAATTGATTCAGGGCAATATGACCGTGCTTCAGTACAGGAATAAGTTCTTGGAATTGGGTCAGTATGCGCCCCATGTGCTGGCCAGTGAAGCTTTGAAGACCCAGCAATTTTTGCGTGGGTTGAGGCCAGAGTTGAAGATGCCGCTGATAGCGAGTCGTGTTGCGGATCTCGATACTGCGTGTCAGACAGCTGTAGCTTTAGAGCTGGAGATGGCGAGACCGGGTGGATATCCCCAAGCAGGGTCAGTGCAGCCGGTAGCTCAGGTTCAGCAGACTTACCGACAGCCCGTGCCTGGTGTTCCTTCGGTCCAGTCAGAGGTTTCCAGTGCTTCCTCTCCTTCTAAGCCCAAGTTTAAAAGGTTCAAGAAGAAGAAGAAGTTTTTTCAGCAGCCGTCCGGTACAGATTCTGTTCAGCAGCCGACAGCGCCTTCTTCTCAGACTCGGCAGAGCTCAGCTGCTAGTCAGCCGTGGACGTGTCGGAGATGCGGTGGTCATCACAAGGGCCAGCCGTGTTCTCTTCCTATTGTTTGCTTCAGGTGTGACCAGCCATGTCATGTGGTTCGGGATTGCCCGCTGAGGCCGACTCAATTGCAAGCTCCTCAGTTGTCTCAACCTCAGCCGCAGTTTAGACCTCCTGCACCTCAAGCTCCACAACAATTTTTCTCTCAAGCGTCGGCGTCTTCTCAGCAATCTTCAGCTGGTTCCAAGAAGCAGAAAGGCAAGGTTTCTCATTTGACAAGAGCTGATGCTGTTGCGTCTCATCTTGTGGAAGGTACGATTATGCTTTATGGACATTCAGCTCATGTCTTATTTGATTCTGGTGCTTCTCATTCTTTTATTTCTGAGGATTTCATGGCTTGTATTGAGGAACCGACATCTGAGCTGTCTTGTGAGTTATTTGTGGAATTGCCTTCTGGAGATTTCATGGTTACTCCTCTGTGTTTGGATGAGTCTCCTGTGATGATTGATAATCACCAGTTGCCGGCGAGATTGTATGCGTTGCAGCTGGCAGATTATGATGTTATTCTGGGAATGGATTGGTTGGAGCATTATGGAGCTGTGGTTGACTGCAGATCGAAGAAAGTCTATTTTCAGCCCCAGGGAAAATCAACCTTTTATTTTCAAGGTATTCGATCCCGATCTTCTCGTATGATTATTTCTGCTATTCGAGCCTATAGGTTGCTTAGCGCAGGTTGTCAGGGATTCCTTGCTTCAGTAGTGGCTGTTGAAAAACCACGACGGGATGTCTGTGATATTCCGGTTGTCTGTGAGTTCCCTGATGTGTTTCCTGACGAGTTGCCAGGCTTGCCCCCAGAGCGAGAGATTGAGATGGTGATTGAACTGATTCCAGGTATTGGCCCCTTAGCAAAGCCGCCGTACCGTATGGCTCCAGCTGAATTGAAAATACTGCGTGCACAGCTACTAGAGTTACTGGAGAAATGTTATATTCGTCCCAGTTTTTCTCCGTGGAGTGCCCCAGTGCTGTTCGTGAAAAAGAAAGATGGAAACCTGAGGCTTTGTATTGATTACAGGCAGCTGAATCAGGCGACTATCAAGAATAAGTATCCGCTCCCCAGGATTGATGATTTGTTTGACCAGTTACAGTCTGCTACTGTCTTTTCACGGATTGATCTCCGGTCTGGTTATTTTCAGTTGCGGATCCGGGAATCTGATGTGGAGAAGACTGCTTTCAGTACTCGATATGGTCACTTTGAATTTTTAGTCATGCCGTTTGGTTTGACTAATGCCCCAGCAGCTTTCATGGACCTTGACTAACGATCGTCGAGGGGAAATTCCTCATCCAATTGTACCCTGAGAGAAGGGATCAGAGTCTCGTACGGGACTACCGCTTCCATACCATAAGTAAGGGCAAATGGAGTCTGCCCGGTGGGGGTACGGATTGAAGTGCGATAGGCCCATAGAGCTTCGATAAGCTTTTCTGGCCAGTCTGAAAACTTACTAGACTCGTAGGTTTTTTTGATGATTTTGAGCAATGTTTTATTGGTGGCCTCCGCTTGGCCGTTACCTTGTGGGTAATATGGCGATGAATGATGCAATGCAATTGCGTACCTTTTGCAGAGGTCATGTAAGTCCTGAGAAATGAATTGTGGCCCATTGTCGGTGACGATCGTGCTTGGGTTGCCGAATCTGGCGAGAATATTCTTCATGATGAACTTACAGACTGTTGACGCTTTGATTTCCGCGTAAGCTTCGGCTTCGGCCCATTTGGTGAAGTATTCCGTCGCAGTAAGGATGAAAGATTTCTGCTTGGTGAGGGAATTGGGATCACCTAGGGGACCAATGATGTCGAATGCCCACATGGAGAAAGGCCATGGGGAGGATATTGGATGAAGTGAGGAAGATGGTGAATGGATTTTATCGGCGTGAAGTTGACACTTGACACACCTACGGACATAGATGGCACAATCTTCTTCCATGGTGGGCCAATAAAAGCCTTCCCGAATGATCTTCTTGGCAAGCATCTGACTATTCACGTGGCCACCGCACACACCCGAGTGCGTCTCTTCTACACATTTCCAAACCTCATCGTCATCAAGACATCTTAACAGAATACCAGTAAGGCTCCTTCTATAGAGTAGACCTCCAACCAATGTATATTTCTGAGCCACTCTTCTTATGGCTTTCTTGTCCTCTGCGGTGGCCCCTTCAGGATAAGACTGATCTTGACAGTATTTGACAATTTCATAGAACCATGGTTTCTCTTCATCAGCCAGTTCTTCTTCAACCTCTGCCAACATGAGCTCCCTCTTCTCAAGGATATCTTCCTGCAGGATCTTCCTTGCTATCCTGTCTTTGATGTTTACGTAGGAAGCATCATCGATTGCAGGAGCATGAAGTTTGTAAATGGAAATGGACTTAAACCATCTTCCTAGAGGGAACCTTATGGATGATGCCAACGAGGCGAGGGCATCGGCGAGAATGTTCTGATGACGAGGGACATGAATAAAGATCAGTTTGGCGAACAGTTTGGCAAAGGCAGCAGTGAGTTCTTGGTATGGCTTGAGTTTGGGATCGCGAGTGCGATACTTAGTGAGCACCTGGCGAAGGATGAGTTGACTATCACATACGACTCGCAACTCAGTGATACGAAAAGAATGGGCGAGTTCTAGGCCAGCTAGAAGAGCTTCATATTCGGCTATATTGTTGGTGACTGGAAATTTGAGCTGGTATGCCAATGGGAATGTGAGGCCTTCAGGCGACAGGAGGGCGATGCCGATTCCACTCCCTTGAGAATTCAGAGCTCCATCAAAATATAGCGTCCACATTGGCTCATCTGATTGGTTGATGGACATTAGTTCCTCATCTGGAAACTCTGATTGGACGGGATCGAACTTGGGAAGAGGATGGTGAGCGAGATGCTCAGCTATGGCATAGCCTTTAATCGCCTTTTGCTGGATGTAGGTGATGTCGAACTGAGAGAGAAAACTTTGCCAACGTGCTAGCCTATCCGTAAGGACGGCTTTCTCCAGAAGGAATTTGATAGGATTCATTCGAGCAATCAAGTGGACTTCGTGAGCCAAGAAGTAGTGCTTCAATTTCTGCACTACCCAAACGAGGGCAGCACAGGTTTTCTCCATGCCGGTGTACTTATGCTCACAGGGATTGAGAAGTTTGGACAAGTAATAGGTTGCCCGTTCCTTGCCTTCTTCATCAGCTTGTGCGAGGACGGCTCCCACGGAGTCATCCAAGACTGAGACGTAAAGGATCAGAGGTTTTTCTGGTTTGGGTGGAATGAGAACGGGTGGACTAGCCAGATATTCCTTCAACCCTTCAAAAGCTTTCTGACATTTAGAATTCCAGTGGAATTCTACTCCTGGCTTGGTCAACTCGTAGAGAGGTCTACACCTTTGTGAATGTTGAGACACAAACCGACGAATAAACTGCAACCTCCCGATTAAATCTCGAACTTCCCTCAAATTCTTGGGAGGTGGCATATCCCTGATAGCCTTGGCTTTGTCGGGATCTATCTCGATCCCTCTTTTACTCACGATGAACCCCAGCATTTTACCCGACGACACACCAAACACACACTTTTTCGGGTTCATTTTTAATTGGAACTCTCTTGACCTTTGCAAGACCTTAGCCAAAACTTCTGGATGTTCCATCCTGGTCCTTGATTTCACCAATAAGTCATCCACATACACTTCCAGATATATGTGCATCATGTCATGAAATATGGCCATCATCGCTCTTTGGTAAGTAGCTCCAGCATTCTTTAATCCGAACGGCATGACCACGTAACAATATGTTCCCCAAGGGGTAGTGAATGATGTCTTTTCCTGATCCTCTTCTGCCAAACGAATTTGATTGTATCCTGAAAATCCATCCATGAAAGAGAGGGTTTCATAGCCTGTCGTGTTATCAATCAGTACATCAATGTGAGGTAAGGGAAAATCATCCTTTGGACACGCGCGGTTAAGGTCTCGGAAGTCGATGCAAATCCTGACTTTCCCATCTTTTTTCATGACCGGGACAATGTTCGCCACCCATTGAGGAGAAAGAACGACTCTAATGAACCTGGCTTTGTGGAGCTTATCGACCTCTTCCTTCATTTTCAAAGCCATCTGAGGGTGGAAACGCCTTAACCTTTGTTTTACCGAGATGGACCCAAGTTTTAGGGTTAAACGGTGTTCGACCAAGGTTGAATCCAGACCCGGCATATCCTCGTAGCTCCATGCAAACGTGTCCTTATATTCCTTGAGAACCTCAATTAATGCCTCTTCTTCAGAGGGTGGTAGGTTGTCACTTATGAGGATGATCCTAGGGTCTTCCTCAGTTCCCAAGTTGACTTCTTTGGTGGATTCTTCTACGGCGGTTGACGGCTCGTCGAATCTCCTCATTCCACTAGCGTATGCGCCCGCCGCATCCTCATATTCTTCACCCTCATCTTCAGTGGGGCATTCTTCATCCGTGATCTCGTAGACTCCATACCCTTCATCAGATGCACAGTCGCCCTCGCATTCTATTTCGGGTAGTTGGATGGGATTTTCTAACAACTGGGGGATGACAAGAAGGGCCTGACACCTGGCGGCCAAATCCAGAAGGAATCGACGAGGGATCTGCCTACCCTTGGATTTCTTCCTAGGTACTACCCTTGGCCTATCATTCCTAGATTGACTGACAATATTTACAGAAGAAGAGGAAGATGAAGAGGATGGTGTAGAATGTACAGGAGAAGACCCCTTAGAGGAGGGGTAGAAAAGGCTGCTCATCGGACCTTGGACGGGTGGTCCGCGAGGCGGTACGCACCCGTGGGAGATGTAGGAGGTTTCCTCAACGAAGATGTGTTGTTGGGGAGTTTGAAAATTGACATTTTTTTTTCGTTTTCATTTTTAATGACAAAGCAGTGAAAAGAGATTGGAGGAGAGAGAAAAGTGGTTATGACTAGAGGATTGTGAGGCTCATAGAGCAGATCATGGTTGAAGACCTGGTGCGGGTTGAAAAGCCCGCGCAAGTATGTAAGCAAAGAAGGGGACCTGGGAAGATCATCAGACAATTGTCTGGCCCAGGAAGAAGATATCAACAACGGCTGAGACGAGTGGATGGAGAGGATGGCGGCTAATGAGCCGTCGACGGCAATGTTAAGGACGGATGAAGATCCGTCGATGACAGAGTCCTTCTGGCGAGGATGATGATAGTTTGGAACCTTGGCAAGAGTGGTAATATTCTCTGGTATTTCGGAGATCAATGGTGGTCCTTCAAGCTGCGGAGACGAGAACATCCTTTCCAGTGCAACGGAAATGTCCTGTATGTCGAACCATTTGTCCCACTCGCATTCCGGATCTTTGATCTTGCCTCTTTTGTGATCCTCGGACATTTTTCAGCCAAATATACAGCATGTGATCCCCCATGTGCTTCTCGTGGGTGATCTCCCATCTGAACAACATGTCCTCTGTTGAAGTGGTTTGATAGAGTCCACGTGAGGGGCTTCCAATCTGCCTTGAACGGTCCTTTGAAGCCTAGGCCAAACCTGCGGTTGGGCCTAATTTCCTTTGGCGGTTTGAGCATACCCTGTGACTGTGCGCCCAGACCCTTTCCTTGTTGATAGCCGATGTTCCTCATAATCTCCCAACCTTTGGAGTGAAAAGGGAGACATGATGTTGCGGTTGCCCTGACCGGCTCCTTTGGTGCTAGTGGAATTTGAGATGGATCACGCACGTCCAGCAGTGATAATATGGGCCGATGAGATGGCCAAACGGAGGGCAGAGAGGTGTTGATAGCATCCACTGTGTGAAGGACCGGTGTACTGACCACTTTAATAATTCTCCCATTGTAAGGAAACTGCATGCACTGATGGTTGGTGGAAGGCACAGCGTCCATGGCTTCGATGTAAGGGCGACCCAATATAGCCTTGAATGTGGGGTCCATGTCGAGGACATGGAATTCCGTGGGAATTGACATGGGACCTAGTTCTGCCTTCAGAATAATCATCCCCTGCGGCGGCCTTTTGCTATTGTCATAAGCCGTGACCGTGATCGAGGAAGGTCTTATTTGTTCCTCGTTGACCCCACACAACTGAAGAGTGCTCATGGAGATCACATTTATGGATGCACCCGTGTCCACAAGACACGGGTTTATGGATACCCCATTATTTTTTATTGAAATGCACAATGCATATTTCCGAGCTTCCTTGGGAGCGAGCTCGTAGTTGTGGAACATGATGGCCGGTTGTGTATCTGTTGGGGTCAGGACGGTCGAAATCTTCTCCACGGGGAGGTCTTCATTAACCATGACCTTTTGAAGATATTCCATCAAGGCCGCCTGGTGGGATGTGGATCTTTGAAGTAGCTCCAGGATGGAGATCCGAGCAGGTGACTTATCCAGGTGTTTCAATAGATCATACTGTGTTCCAGGGATAGCTCTTTCTGGTTGTTCTGCATCATCCTTCTCTGGCTGAGATTGCTCGGGATTCTGACTGTTGTGGGGGAAAATCCTGTGGAAAATCCTTCCACTCCGGAGCACCATTGCCTGCGGCTTTTGTACCTCTATGGGGGTAGCAGTGGATCTTAACAGGGGTTTGAGGGGTAGTAGTGGAGGAATGGTTGATGAAGCAGGGGTGATGACGGGAGCAGGGATTCTGATGAGGGGTTTGTTAGGTGGTGGCATGGTGGAGGTAGAGGGGATATTGCGCGGATTATGAAGGATAAGGGGTCTAGAAGGTGGCGATGGAGACGAAGTAGGAGTGGGTAAGGTTTGAAACGGGTAATGGTTTTGAGGTGGATGGTGGGTGATGAGTGGTTTTGAAGGCATTAGTGGTGATGTGGTGGAGAAAGACGGGGTTATGTATGGTTGACGGATGATAAGGGGTTTAGAAGGCGTAGGGGTAAATGTGGTAGAGGTGGGTGGTAAAGTGGGGGAGTGAGAGAAGATGAGAGGGTGTGAAGGCGTAGTGGAGAGTGTCGGTTGATAGGAGGTCGGTGTGCGGATGAGAGGGCGTAATGGTAGTGGAAATGGTGATGGTGATACTGACGCGGGTTGATGAGAGAGAGGTGCTACCCGGGCAAGGTGAGGGGGTTGCATGACGATAGGGTTAGAGGTAGAAAGAATGGAGGTACTTTTCTGGTGCCACACCTGCTCTCTCCTGACTTCCGGGAAGGAGGAGATGGGGTTAACCTGATGATTGGGCTGTTGGTGCTCCGGTAATGGATTCTGGATTATTCCCATGTCGGGCTGTTGTTGTGGGGCCTGCTGAGGCTGCTGTTGTTGTTGTGGTTGCTGCTGCTGCTGCTGTTGTAACTGCTGTTGTGGCCTCTGAGGAGGTCTCCTAGCCTTGAGAGCCGCGACGTACCATCTCATCTCATCCCAATCTATTTGATGTTCATCATTCATATCATGGATGTAATCTTTGAAATGGAAGCAGTAATCTACTGTGTGTCCCGGCTGCCTGTGGTAGACGCAGTATTTGGAGGTATCAACATTGGGGGGCCACGCGGGCCTTTCTCTGGGTAGGGCGAGTTGGTTTGATGCCATGAGGGCATTAAAAATGTCTTTTAAGGTTTCTGGCAATGGTGGATAGTAGGCTCTCTTGGGACCGAGCGGCCTCCTTTGTTGCTGTTGGGGACCATAGTTCCCCGGGGGTGGAACTTGGTTGTACTGAAGCGGTGGTTGTTGTTGCTGAGGTTGTGGTTGTTGTTGCTGGGGTTGACGTAATGGAGGCATATTATCCTGGGGTGGATTATTTTGGGGTGGAGGACGAAGAGGGAAAGGACCCGATTGAAGGGGAAGTCGGGGCATTTGTGGAGGCCTTGGGTTGACTGCGTAATTGGCATTGTTGACCGCACCCACTTGCTCATTTGTCACAACCCCTTCTGTGGCTCCGCCCGGGACACCAGCGCCTGTCTTTCTGACCACTTTGGGCTTCGGTGACTCAAACATGTTCATGATGGGGGAGTCTTTTAGCTGGGTTTGGATGTATCAGGCCCTTTCATAGAGTTCCTCCATTGTAGTGAGTTTATTCATGGCCAGGACGTGTCTGAACTGTGGGGTTGCATTAGACACAATCATCTTCACTTGTTCGGGCTCAGAGAGGGTATCCCTTATTCTTTCCGCCAGAGACCTCCATCTTTCAGCATAGCGGATAAAATCCTCGTCGGGCTTCATCTTTTCGGCCACTAGGTCGGTAATGGAGAGTGAGGGACCGACCCTATCCCTATATTTCTGCAAGAACCTTCTCTGCACTATTTCAAAATTCTCGGCCTCGCGGGGCTCCAGAGAATAGAACCACTCAAGCGCGGGACCATCCAATGATCTCCGAAAGAGGTATGCCAAGGACCTCTGATCGTTTTGCCAGTAGGAGCACTCATACATGAAGTCCTTGAGGTGAATGAAGGGGTTGCCGGTACCATTGTACCTGCGGTACGTGGGCATTTCGGAGGGGGGAAGATGAATGACGGGAAGGATTGGCAAAGCAACCTCCGGGGTGGCTTTCACGTCCACCATTCTTCTCAGATTTTGAAACTGCTCGTCCATGCGGTTGAACCTATTGAGGAGCGATTGGGCGAGCTCCTCTGGAGGTGAAGGTGGCACTTGCCACTGGGGGAGAAACTGTCTCCCGGAGACTTGAGGGGGAAACCCCGAATGAGAGGGAGCTGTCGGACCACCGACAGTTGGCCCTGGCTGAAGCGGTGTGTGGGGAACAACGGGAGTTTGAGATTGTGACGGGAACTGGAATGAGGGTGGTTGTTGGCTCGCTTGACCTTGAAGCGAGGGAGACTGGATGGCTTGCGCCAATGAGGGAGATGGAATGGCCTGCACGGACTCTTGGAGAGGTGCGATGGCCGGAGTTGATTCCTGGGGCGTGGGGGAAACAGATTTCCCTTTTAGAATGGCCTGGAAGGCCCGGAGCTGTTCAGAGGTAAGCTCCGTGTTGGCGAGGACGCCTAGTAAGGAAGTGATATCCTGTGGCGGGGACGTGTCCCCGGCAATAACCTGCACCTCATGCGAGGGGTCATGAGAAGGACCCGAGTCCATAGCATAGACTCGCGGGTCGGCTGTCAAACCACGACTAGGGTGGTTTTCCTCAGAAGACTCGTGAGACATGCTCACAGTTTTCCCAGAACGCAAAAACATACACTAGCAAGTAGGTAGCAGAGATTATCAAACAAGTGGATGCCTTTACGCCCTTTTTTTGTGTTTTGATTTTGATGATTTTTTTTGTATTTTTAGCGAGATCCGAAGTTCACACAAAATGGGGACCCTAGTTTGTTTTTGTTTCACCGCCGTGTCAGCTAGGGTCTCTCGTCTCACCACGAATGAAATGACTAACTCCGGGGAACTTCAATGGTACAACCAGCCCAGTGAACGAAGAGGAGATTCTTCGATGTCGGGGACTTACGGAGGTCCCAGTGTAGGAGATTCTAGTCCGTTGAGAGGAATTCCCAAACGGAGAGTCCTTCCTTCATCGGGAAAGGGTGATCCTCAAAAAATGAAAAAAGGATAGAAAAGAGGAGTGGATGTATGCAATGGAATGCTGACAGATATATAGAGTAAGAAAACAACAGAAATAACAGACATATAAGAAACAAACAACGAATCACAACTGATAGTGCTGCCGTGAGCACAACGGGGGCGCGCGCGGGCGCAAAAGTGGAGAGGCACGGGTGGTGCCGAACTTGCAAGGGTAGCCGAAAGGAAGCAGTAGAAGTCACACCGTGATCGCCAATCTGTGAGCGACGTCACGCGGTTCGGGGAAGAGCGGGGAAGGACGCGGAGCGCGCGCGGGCTCCTTTCTTTTTTTGTTTTGTTTGCTGCAACACAGAAATGAGAGGAAAGAGAGAAGGGGCCACCACGGGAGATTGCTCCGGCGGGGCGAGCGGGACAAGTGTGATATAGCAAAATATGGGGGTTAAACGGCCATAGCGGGAAGTGACTCGCCGCGGCCTCGGGGGGACGGGAATGGTGCAAAAATTAAATAACAAGAATTGAAACGGCCATTGGGGAAGTGACTCGCCGCGGCCTCGCGAATATGAGCAGATAATAAGATGATAGAATATGAAGAGAATACAAAGAGCGGGAATTTAAACGGCCATTGGGGAAGTGACTCGCCGCGGCCTCGATGATAAGAGCATAATATAACAGAATATAAAGAGAATATAAGAACGGAAATTTAAACGGCCATTGGGGATGTGACTCGCCGCGGCCTCGATGATATAAGCAGAATATAACAAAACATAAAGAGATTATAGAAATAGAAATTTAAACGGCCATTGGGGAAGTGACTCGCCGCGGCCTCGATGATATAAGCAGAATATAACAAAACATAAAGAGATTATAGGAATAGAAATTTAAACGGCCATTGGGGAAGTGACTCGCCGCGGCCTCGATGACAAGATGTGATCGCCAGGGGCCAAAAGACCCCAAAATAAGAAAGTGATCGCGCCTACCTCAAGAGCGGGAGATGGCGGGTTGCTTCTTCCTCTCCCTTCGGCCGGCCGACGGAGAGGGCTTTCCTCGGCTATCCTTGCAAAACAACGACAAACAAGTAACAAGTGGATTAGAAAGATGAAGGTGTAGTATTCAAATCCTTGTGATAAAAGTAACGAAATGATGGCAAGACACACACCTGGTTGGTGTTATCTTTTAAACCCCTCTCGGACTCGAGTAGGAGAAAAATGAGATGATGGATGCAAGAAGTATAAGAGAAGAGGCGCCCTTGTGAAGGGGGATAGAGGATGCAGTATGATGAATGTAAAGAACTATGAAGAAAAAGGGGAAGAAAAGACTTATTGGATGAGCCGAGGGTGAAATCCGGCGGAGCTCCGGCAGCGTGGGGACGACGTGGAAGCGCGGTGGATGAAGACGACCTTCCTCTCGCGAGCGTGAGCACCCGAGAAGCCGGCAGAACCTCCACCTACAAAAGAACCCACGGGTTAGAAAATGACTCCATAGCCTCTGGGCTCCGGCAGCCTATCGGATCACTTCTAAGCTCCTCCAGAACTGAGGGGGTGTGTCTCTATTTATAGGGCTCCGGAGGGTGGAGGCGTCCAGGACCCTGGACACCTCCATCAGGGCCGAATTAATATTTTATTCTATTTTTATTGATTTTTTTGGAATACTTTTGTGGGGGCGTCCAGGGTCCCGGACGCCTCTAACAAGTCCACCGAATACTGCTGACGGCCGCACGCGGTTTGGCACAACGCGTGGTTTTGTGAGCGGCGCCTCGTGATTCAGAAATGGACGCGTCCAGCTGACCGGACGTCTCTATAATTTGGATTTTTTCACACACGACATACCGTCGTTCGGTGGACGGCGCCCGTGAGGGAGTTGATGGAGGCGTCCAGCTGCCTAGACGCCTCCCAAATTATATTATTTTTTATTTTTCTTTTGTCTTTTATACCAGGGCTGGCATTTTTGAATTTTTTATTTGTTTTTATGGAGGCGTCCAGGGCATTGGACGCCTCCATTAATATATATATTTTTTTTATTTATTTTTTTGTTTTTTTTGTATGCCAACTGGCATTTTACATATATTTTTTATTTTTATTTTTATGGAGGCGTCCAGGGTCCTGGACGCCTCCATTAATTTATATATATTTTTATTTAGTTTAAGCCCTGAGAAAATAAATAAAATAAATTAAAAATATGGGGGCGTCCAGGGGCCTGGACGCCCCCATTAAGACCCACCCGGGTCCTTAGATCAGGCGTCGGCGGGCGCCCGGCAGACACCCTTCTTGGTTCCGGAACCTTTTGATGCGTCTGACTGGTGTTGATGCCGTCCGAATGCCGTGACGAGACGATTTCGGATGCCGAAAAGGGCGGAAGAAGACTCAAGAAAAGGAAGTACTCAAGTGATTCGAAATGCGTAAGCCGTCGCAGGGCGTCGTATAGTAATATGAGACTTTCTCAGGAGACGTCAGGAATGGCGTGTCTACAGTAACCGCTCCCCAAAGGTGAAACCTCCGGTTTATGACCCAGGTACTTCCACACCGAGAAGTTGGTCTCCTTTTTCGTGCCTGAGCACACATCTCACCCTCCTTTATTTGATCTCCGTCCAAGCAATCGTCAATATTTGAAAGACCTTCTTCAAGGTCGCCTCATTGAAACTTCAGAAAAGATTCCAAACAGTAACGTCAAAAGCGTGTCTCATCACACCTTGGCATCAACTTATCAGTCCGCTCCCACTTCATTTCACTCCACTTCGATACCATTCCACTACATGTCGCTCCCTTGCAAAGCAGACGCCAAGGTGGGGCAGCTGTAGACACGCCATTCTTGACGCCTCCTGAGAAAGTCTCATATTACTATACGACGCCCCGCAACGGCTTACGCATTTTAAATCACTCGAGTGCTTCCTTTTCTTGGGTCTTCTTCTGCCCTTTTCAGCATTCGGAATCGTCCCGTCACGGCATTCGGACAGCGTCAACACCAGTCAGACGCATCAGGAGGTTCCGGAATCAAGAAGGATGTCTGACGGGCGGCCGTCGACGCCTGATTTGAGGACCCGGGTGGGTCTTAATGGGGGCGTCCAGGCCCCTGGACGCCCCCATGTTTTTAATTTAATTTATTTTATTTTCTCAGGGCCCAAACCAAATAAAATATATATATATATTAATGGAGGCGTCCAGGTCCCTGGACGCCTCCATAAAAACAAAAATAAAATATGTGTAAAATGCCAGTTGGCATAAAAAAACAAAAAAAATAATAAATATAAATATATATATATTAATGGAGGCGTCCAGGTCTCTGGACGCCTCCATAAAAACAATTATAAAAAAATCAAAATGCCAACCTTGGCACAAAAGATAAATAAAAAGTAAAATAATATATTTTGGAGGCGTCCAGGCCCCTGGACGCCTCCATCAACTCTCTCACGGGCGCCGGCCACCGAACGACGGTTTGTCGTGTGTGAAAAAATCTAAATTTTGAAGACGTCCAGGCTCCTGGACGCTCCCATTTCTGAATCACGAGACGCCGCTCACAAAACCACGCGTTGTGCCAAACCGCGTGCGGCCGTCGTCGGTTTTCGGTGGACCTGTTAGAGGCGTCCGGGACCCTAGACGCCCCCACAAAAGTATTCCAAAAAAATATATATAAATAGAATAAAATATTAATTCGACCATGATGGAGGTGTCCAGGGTCCTGGACGCCTCCACCCTCCGGAGCTCTATAAATAGAGGCCCACCCCCTCAGTTCTGGGGGGGCTTAGAAGTGATCCGATAGGCTGCCGGAGCCCAGAGGCTACAGAGTCATTTTTTAACCCGTGGGTTCTTTTGTAGGTGGAGGTTCTGCCGGCTTCTCGGGTGCTCACGCTCGCGAGAGGGAGGTCGTCTTCATCCACCGCGCTTCCACGTCGTCCCCACGTTGCCGGAGCTCCGCCGGATTTCACCATCGGCACATCCAATAAGCCAATTCTTTCCTTTTCTTCGTAGTTCTTTTGCATTCATCATCTTGCATCCCCTATCCCCCTTTATAAGGGCGCCTTTTCTTATACACTTCTTACATCCATCATCTCATTTCCCTCCTACTCGAGTCCGAGAGGGGTTTAAAAGATAACACCAACCAGGTGTGTGTCTTGCCATCATTTCATTATTTTTATCGCAAGGATTTAAATACTACACCTCCATCTTTCTAATCCACTTGTCATTTGTTTGTCGTTGTTTTGCAAGGGTAGCCGAGGAAAGCCCTCTCCGTCGGCCGGCCGGAGGGAGAGGAAGAAGCAACCCGCCATCTCCAGCTCTTGAGGTAGACGCGATCACCTTCTTATTTTGGGGTCTTTCGGCCCCTGGCGATCACATCTTATTTTCGAGGCCGCGGCGAGTCACTTCCCCAATGGCCGTTTAAATTTCCGTTCTTATATTCTCTTTATACTCTGTTATATTCTGCTCATATTCTCGAGGCCGCGGCGAGTCACTTCCCCAATGGCCGTTTAAATTCCCGTTCTTATATGTTATATTCTTATCTATTCGTGTTCTCGAGGCCGCGGCGAGTCACTTCCCCAATGGCCGTTTAAATTCACGTTCTTATACGTTATATTCTTATCTGTTTGTGTTCTCGAGGCCGCGGCGAGTCACTTCCCCAATGGACGTTTAAATTCCCGCTCTTTGTATTCTCTCTATATTCTCTCATCTTATTATCTGCTCATATTCTCGAGGCCGCGGCGAGTCACTTCCCCAATGGCCGTTTCAATTCTTGTTATTTAATTTTTGCACCATTCCCGTCCCCCCGAGGCCGCGGCGAGTCACTTCCCGCTATGGCCGTTTAAACCCCATATTTTGCTATATCACACTTGTCCCGCTCGCCCCGCCGGAGCAATCTCCCGTGGTGGCCCCTTCTCTCTCTTCTCTTATTTCTGTGTTGCAGCAAACAAACACCAAAAGAAAGAGGAGCCCGCGCGCGCTCCGCGTCCTCTCCGCTCTTCCCCGAACCGCGTGACGTCGCTCACAGTATGATCGGTCAGACGGCGCACATCAATGGCTCTCTCGGGATGTAATATCCCGGACCTTTCGGATCCTTCTTCGTGGGTCCCGGATCTGGTTTTCGGAGCGTCCAGCTCTGTTGTGTCCGAAATTTCATTTCGGACATCTTTCGTGTTCGGATCGGCGCGATCCGGAGTCGTTTCGGAGGCCCGGAGGCGTTCCGCGACTTTTTCGCGCGTGTTTCCCGATTTCCGGCGCGGGTTTCGGCTTTTCCTTCGGACGCTCGCTGCGGGTTAACTGGGCCGTTCACCCGGGCACGAGTGGTACCGTTGCGATCGGTGCGTTCCGAGGATTCCAGAAATGTATTTTTCTATTTTTCGGTATTTTTCCGAAAATTCGGATTTTCTATAAATCCTAATCCTTTTTCTTTTCTTTTTCCCTTTTCTCTTTCTTCTTCCTCTCCCTCTCTCTCGCGACCGTGAGCCCCCTCTCTCTCCCTCTCTCCCATTCGGACGCGGCGAACCCCTCTCCGGCTACGGACGGCGGCGGGGCGACGGCGCGGACGCGTGGGCGACGGTGAGGCGATCTCGTGGGCGTGCGGCGAGCGTGGGAAGCGTGGGGAGTTCGTGAAGCTTAGAGCATTCTTCGTGATTCGTGATCGATTCGGCGGAGCATTCGCTCCATTGAGGTAGGGTGACGTTCCTTAGCCTCATGTCGTTCTTTTCCGTGATTTATAGGCCGCGGGGAGGTCGAGAGGGGATCATTTGAGCGTTTTTGGGTTTTTCCATGATTTGGGGAGAGCTCGCCCGATCTATGGATTCAATGCATGGATTCGTGTTTTGAGGGCCTAGAATCATGCTAGGGGTCCCCATGGGTCTTCCCCTTTGTTTTCCCCCTCTCCTATGGAGGTATGGGGGCGTGGTTGGGTTTTTTGGGCGTTCTTACCGTTTTCGACCGCGGACTGAGAACGCGCTATACTCCAGTAGCGCGTTCTTGGAGGTCGCGCTGCCCCGACCGAGCGCGTTCATCGGAGAAGATGAACAGGAGGCGGTTCCTGTCGCGCTATGGGGTCATAGCGCGATCATCCTTGTCGCGCTAGGAAGACCTAGCGCGATGGTCGTTGTCGCGCTAGGGAGACCTAGCGCGATCTTCGCTATTGCGCTAGGGTTCCCTAGCGCGTTCTTCCCTGTCGCGCTAGGTGTCCCTAGCGCGATCTTGCCTGTTGTTGGGTGTTTCTCTTGGGCCGTGTGTGCGCCCCGGGCACCCCGTGGAGTTCCGTGACCGTGTCTTTGGTGTCCGGAAGTCCCGTTTGCCTCGGTTAGGCGTTTGACCGTGGGCAATGCATCTGTTTCTTTTCCGACCGTGGTCACCGTGCGACGGGGCTGGTGCGTGGGGTGATTCCCACACGTTGTCGGATTCGGACGTCGTTTTCCGTTGACTCGAGAGTCTACTCCTTCAGTGACCCTCCACTAGTCGTAGCCTACTAGTACGCGGGTGCTAGTCGCACCAGGGAGTGGTGTACGGGCCGACCTTTCGAGACGGTTTGTGGACCGGTTACCGTTGGGCCCCACGTCTTGCAGCCAGAGTCCGGCTGAGGGAAAAACCGGTCAGAGGGCCAGACCTGGGACGCGTGGTCTGTGTGTGCACACGTGGTTGGGGGCGGTTGGACCCACGTCGACGGGCGTGACCCCAGCTAGTCACTTGTTTGTGGTTACTTGTACGGTGTTCGCGCCTCGGGTAGGACCTACCACGTCAGGCGGTTCACCTGCGGTGCGGTGTAAGACGTCAGGGGACGCTACCGGCTGTGCTTCTAGTGGGTGGTACTCCTGTCGAGTACGGAGTGTCAGACTGTCAGTCGTGTGTTTCCGACCTTCGGATTTTGACGGTTCGACCGTTGAGTTTCGGTCTTCTCGTACCGTGGCACGTGTGTTGGTTTGCGTGCCGTAAGGTCTAGTTCTGTAGAGTACAGGGCTTTCCTTTCCGAGGTACTTTCCTACCGCTAGAGTAGTGGTTTCTCGTTTTACGAGGTAGGGTTCGAGTGATCCCTACTGAGTCTTGTTCTGAGACTCATTCCCTGCGTGTTTTCACCGTGTTTCAGGTGAGGCGCCACCTTCGGGGAGCGCGTCAGGAGCGCAGCGTGGTGCGGGTGCCCAGAGGTAGTGCCAGAGGTCAGAGCCGGGGGATGCCCCGTGTAGCTGTACTTTTCTTTCGTGTCACTGTACTAGTCGTGGACTACTGTTGCTGTTGTTGTTATTTTATTGTGGACCATGTAAAATGTTAATTTATTTCCTGCTTAATATTATAACTGTTTAATTTCTGCAATTATTTGTGATACTTGTGTAGTTTCCACACCATCCTTTTAACCCTTCCGAGTCTTCGGACTCGTGGGTGGCGGTACGAGTCTCGGGTTATCGGGCCTTCCCGGTAATCGGATTCTCGGGTCGTTACACGGGACCCGAATAAATCGTCACTTTGTGATTGGCACGTCCATGCACTAAATAAACTAAACGAAATAAATAAACGAATAGAAAAAAGAAATAATAATAGTCAAAAAGTGTGTCCACAGACTAGTTTTGTCATTTATAAGTTCTGCACAAATTCAAATACTAAGAGATAAGGCATCCACGTTAGTTCTCTTGAATCTCCTAAAATAGTCACATATTAACATATACTAGATAACTCTTTTCACTATTGAGCGGCAAAATTATAATTTTACTCACTACCTAATTTCAGTTTTCTCATTTTTGACTTAGTAAATGATATAATTAACAAAAATAATTAATACGATATGTAAATATAATTAGATTATCTGTTTCAATGAGTCTAATATTGACCCATTCTCACATTTCTACATGTAATTAACCTTAACAAGAATAGTTTTATAATTTATATAAGTTATTAATCTCATTCTGATAGTTAATTATCATTTATCTTTTATTAGTTGTCCTTCATATTGTCTACTTATTCAATTTGTCACGAATATATCATCCATCTCTCCAATTTATTGTTAATATCATCTATCTCTTCAATTTATCGTTAATATATCATCTATCTCTTCAATATGTCATATAATCATTTCCCACCTAGACAATGTTCTAACTCCTTCTCACTTAGACAATCATACATCTAACTTTTACCCCACTTAGATGATACATCGTGCAACTTATATCCCCGTAGACGATATTTCGTTTAACTAATCTTTTAAAATCTAAATGGCCATCTAATATTACACTTCATTATTTGACATTTTAAACTTATTAAATGGTAGAATCTCAAAAAATACTCGACATAAAAGTTGTAGATAATTGGATTATCTTTCCAATGAGCCCGATTCCATCTCATTTAGATATTTTTATGAAAAATTATATTATAAGCAACATACTACTCTCTTAAAATTATGAATTATTGTTAACGGGCTTAGATTAACTAAATGGGCCGACTTATTAGACTCTTATCATGAAAAATCCAACATCTTATTGAGCTTCCTAAAATTGAGATATTACATTGGGCATGACCCATATGTGGGTCATGAGTTCCGAATATGGGTAGGAACCTAATTAGGTTAAAACTGTAGATTGGTCCCTCCTCTCTATATAAGGACACCAGGCTGTGACACCCCATAAAGATTACATGCATTCAGGCTCAATAGAAAGAGAAAATCAGGGAGCCCTATGAGGGGTCACGCGGCTCTCCATCCGGTTGTTCGTGATCACTATCATCTTCCTCTTTATTGTGGGTGCGTGTGGGCTCAATGTCTTCCACTGCACGTACGTTTAAGATCCTAACAGATCGAACCTATAAACTTTCCATCGAGAGGGAGGTGATGAACTATCAAGGCACATCTTAGATTTATTTTTCATCGGAATCAAAAACCAGTTGCGCTATCCATTTCAATTGCTCATGTTCAGTGTCTTGATTGGGGACCTCCTTGAGTTCAATGATGTTAGAACAATCGAAGGGAAAACACCGGTCTGGATTCTAAGAAACCAATTATCAAAGTAAATCTATTATAAAGTAAAGGAGAAAGGTTCAGAATCGCATGTAGGATGAAAAACGCATCAATGCCACTTTCTTTGAAATAGAAAACACCCCCCTCCATGATACACAGGGTTAATCGGCATTTTATCCCCGAGATATGACCCATCTCGCGATTCCGCCGACTTCTCTAAGTGCACGACTAGAGGAGTCTCGAATCCTATTATTGAAGATGATTGCCCAACAAGGAAGACGAAACTATTTGAGATGACAGAACAGAAGCAAGTAGAGAGAAAATAGAACCAAAGTTTTGTAAGCCACGAGTCAAACCAAAAACCAATAAATAAATACCGGTCTGGATTCTAAGAAACCAATTATCAAAGTAAATCTATTATAAAGTAAATGAGAAATGTTCTGAATCTCTTGTAGGATGAGAAACACACCAATGACGCTTTCTTTGAAACAGAAAACGCCCCCTCCATGATACACAGGGTTAACCGACATTTTATCCCCGAGATATGACCCATCTCGCGATTCCGCCGACTTCTCTAAGTGCACGACTAGAGGAGTCTCGAATCCTATTATTGAAGATGATTGCCCAACAAGGAAGACGAAACTATTTGAGATGACAGAACAGAAGCAAGTAGAGAAAAAATAGAACCAAAGTTTTGTAAGCCACAAGTCAAACCAAAAACCAATAAATAAATACCGGTCTGGATTCTAAGAAACCAATTATCAAAGTAAATCTATTATAAAGTAAATGAGAAATGTTCTGAATCTCTTGTAGGATGAGAAACACACCAATGACGCTTTCTTTGAAACAGAAAACGCCCCCTCCATGATACACAGGGTTAACCGACATTTTATCCCCGAGATATGACCCATCTCGTGATTCCGCCGACTTCTCTAAGTGCACGACTAGAGGAGTCTTGAATCCTATTTGTGAAGATGATTGCCCAAGAAGGAAGAAGAAACTATTCGAGATGACAGAACAAAAGTAAGTAGGGAGAAAACAGAACCAGAGTTTTGTAAGCCACAAGCCAAACCAAAACTAATAAATAAATAAATAGATGGAACATAAGCAATTAGAGAGAAAACATAACGGACTATAAAGAGATGAAATCCTCGGTGATCTTTTGACGAAAAGATGCATGGATAAAACCAAACCAAATTCAATTCAGTCTAGCACAAATAAATAAATTTATATTTAGTGAAATTAAGTGAGCAAAGTCATAAGATCAATCCACATCTAGTGTTTCTTGAGTATCCGTGACTCTCACAAAATATAAGGGCAATGAGAATTATCCCACAACTGGTACGAGACTAAACACACGAAGAGATAATTTGAATTAAAACCAAAGAGTTAGACATTATCTCCTACGAATGAACCCTTGAACTTCCATCTCTCTCTCTCTCTCTCTCTCTCTCTCCACTAGAGACTTCATTAATTAGGGTCTGCAAAAAATATTATGGGCAATATGCCAACGAATGGTTGAGGTCAGTGTAGCAAGGATACATAGATTTGTATACATGAAAAACGCTTTTCTTTATTCTCCCTTGAATTTTTGTTGCATGTAGTCCACACTCCACAGTCGCCAGCTCCAATTAACGAGGGGATTTCAAAACTTGTGACAACCAGGGAATCTATCATCAGGTTTGAATGCCATGGATCAGGTCAAAATTAGGCCATTAGAACCTGTTGAAGTGTGGGATCTACTCCTCGGAATAGCTTAGACTCATAGGCGCATTATAATAGAAGGGATCCAAGATTTCCTTCAGACTAATCAGGCCTCCGGGAGAGGAGTCGTAAGGCTTTCATCCAAATGTGGGGAGGGGATTATTTGGTGACTGCCACTCTCTCCACCTCATTTCTTGTTTAGAATAAACAAGAAACAAAACCCATTAGGGGATCTTGATTCCTGTACCTTGGAAATCGAGCTACTGCACATGCTGACCTCCGGTGGCATCCTAATAACCTTCACCTGGTGACAGATTTAAACAATGCGTCAATGCCTAGGCTCCTCTCTCTCTCTCACACACACACGCACACACACACACACACACACAGAGAGAGATTCACGTCCACACTCATCATGTAACAAAGTTGTTTAATTGTCACCAAACTACAAAAATGTGGAGATGTCCCCAAGATAATCGTTTTTAGAGCAAACTAAGCAAAACCCTTTTCACTAGTTAGCCTTTTGTTGTCGATGGCAACAGTCTCTTTGGCGCAAAGTAAGCAAAGCCCTCTATGGTCTTCTGTGAAAACCCCTTGTTCATTTCCACCTTGGGTTGGAGGTTAAGTATGGTTAAGTCAATGGGACGCCGGGTTACGCATATTTGTAACGTTACACGTAGTTTCTTGCAAAGAGAGCCGTGTATAAATATACTCCTTGCATTAGCAACTGTACAATTCTAACCTTCAAAAGGGTACATGCATGAAAACAGCAAACAATGCAAGCCATCTTTGGTCATTGTTCGGTTGCACATGGTTTACACGTGATTAGAGATGTCTTATTTTCGAATCTGTTTAGAAACTGAAGAAGGGGGGGGGGGGGAAATCAGATGAAACAAAAGGAAAAGGATGTCTTATTTTTCAATCTGTTTAGAAACTGAAGAAGGGGGGGAAATCAGATGAAACAAAAGGAAAAGGATCTACAGTGGCCCGGGTTTGTTCAACTTGTCAGTCCAAGTCGAGGACCTCGAGGTTACGATCTCTGAAGAGGGCAGACGCGAGAAGAGAGGCGAATGGGGGGGGGGGGTATAAATCTGAGAAGCTTGCCCCTGCCGTATAATTAAGACCCCAAAGTTTTGCCTTTTCTAAGTTTTTTAATTGGTGGATTACCATATGGATGACCCGGATAATTTGCATACTGATATAGTTTACTAGTACACATGGGAGCCTAGTCTTCCAACTTAGGGCAACTTTCCCTGCCTGTTAATTATAATATGGTCCAAGACCCCATCCAGCAATTGATCACAAGGAGATGTGAGAAAAGGCTTGGTACTTGTGTCCACATGCACAGAGCTAAGGTGGGAATTAGCATGGCCTCCTTGATGTCTTGGGCTTGACAAAACTCATGTCCTTATGTTATTTGGCACATAATACATAAAACCAGTACCACTTTTGTTAACTCTCCCAAATTTTTTTATCATACATCATTAATGTCTTTACCTAGATTTTGAGAACGAGTCACAGTGCCCAATGTAGATGCCCCCGTGGCAGCTTCTGTATGCACTTGGGCTTTGCTACACATGCTCTGATGAGTCTGGGAAATAAACAACTTCAAATCAGAAGAGAGAACAGACGAGTCCAAAATGACCAATCAGAGGGGTCATGTGCCCTACCGGGCGTCGTTGTTTGCATAAGAACCTAAACACAAATCCAGCCAGATGCGAAGGCCAACCAGCAACCATATTAGTATGAGAACATGGCCAACTTGTTAGGAGATTCTGGTTATACCACTCCAGATGTAGTGGTTGAACAACCCTTTTGTATATTTTGAAGCACTACATCCTGATGCTACTTTGCAAACTTCATTAATTCACTGATTGCCACGACGGTTAAATACGCAGATTTATCGTCGTCTGTTAATTTGGGGACCAAACATCGAATGAAATGCTCCTAACAACTAGAAGCCCCTGAAAAAATTTGCTCAGCTTATGCTAAGGTTCGTACCCAATATACATGAAAATATGATTTTATACACTTTCAATTTCAAGGAAGCTGTTTTTTAAAAAAATAGATTAACTTCGTACTAAAATCTTCGTATCGTTAACTTGCGTCTCACTAACCAAATTAGTGGGTAAAATCTAACAAATGTACAGAGAGATTTCTCAGCTCTCCGGTCTCCACCCCCCCTAACCAAACTAAGGACTGGTTTTACAATCGTTGGAACAAAAAAGAAATTACCACCACCATGATTGGAATTAGGAGAGAGCCCAACTGTAGTTTAGCTGTTGTAAAAAATATATATTTTTAACATAGTCGAGCGTAGGCAGATGACAACTAACCATAATCGCAGTCTTAATATCATAGTTATACAAGGATCGCACATAGCGATACAACATATGTGATAATAGTACTATCGACGTGCAGCGTTCAACTGTCGTATGCGTGAAATTAGCCCCAAGAAAAACCTCTAATTTTCATCGATCTTCACGTCAACATAAAATGGCGCCACGAAATCTCCAAATGTTGGCGGAAGATTGGGCTTTCAACGGTAATCTGCCGCCATGTCCTCGTACTTATCCATATTCACGAAAATGCAATGGAAAACAAGAAGACTGTTCAGCACACGGAACCAGATCATTTATAGTTTGGCGGAAAGTTTCATGGAATGATCTCCATTTACGTACCAATGATAATACCGTTCATTTCAGTCCGGAATGATTTTTCGTTCAACTATCTCTGATTAACCAGATTTTTATCTGCTTAGGACATGAAAATTGTAACTTTGTTGAGTACCATGACGTTAGTGAGATGTATAAATGGATTCGCCAATACTCACTCGTGCTTTGATTTTTATTTTCTTCAATCACGGGTTGGGGGAGGTTCAGGATGAACTTTTCTACAAGCGGTCTATACCTGAGCAAGACGGGTGAATCAATTCTCTTATCTCGAGACCACTTTGATAACAAAATTAGACAGATTAGAATGAGTCACTCGCGGATAAGTGAATTATGAAAATTTGAGAACAGATACACATCACTCTAAATCGGATAAGATTAAGATCCTTAATCAGAAGTTAATTCATCCCATCTATCTCACAAGAATATCATATCCAACCTAAGATATGATAATAGATATCAAATTAAAACTATAAAAACTCAAATAATAACCTAACCCTGGTTAACTTATACTAAAACCTACTTATTATCAAAGACGGCCTTAGGGATTAACTTGCATCAACAAGATAGATGCTTTCACTAAATCTTAAAATTGTCGGGCACAGCTTTCTCGTCCACGGGCAGATAGAACCGATTTCTTCCATAATTTAGTTAGGTTCGGGAAGAAAATGGAGCTCCAACCCTCGGGCCCGTCAGGTAATGGCTTGGGTTTAACTAGCTAAATCACTCAAATCTAGCTAAGCACTGTCAGTTGGCGCGTATATACTACACCAGTGTGATCCCGCGCAATGGATGCCCGTTTTGGCTGTCCTTTCTTTGCAAATATAGAGGCCACAAGTCATGAATCATGAAGTTGTTCCGAGGAAAAAAAAATTCGCGTCGCCTAAAGCATGGTCTTGAGGTGATAGAAGGGGCAGGCCTCCATGCCCACAGACAGCCGCAGACTACATGTACCCCTGGGGGATACAGATCAGTACTAAATTCTCTACACCGAAACATCGCAGCAGGAGGATACACCAATTTCCTATTTAGCAAGGGAAGATCTACACTTACCGAATAGTGGGTTTAAAACTATGAAGGTTTCACAAGCACGGCAGAGGGGGCCAAGCTGCATGCTTATGAAATGAACTAATCGATCATAAATAGACAACAATACACACAACCCCCGCACCTGGCATACATACAATCGTGCACATTTATCTAGTTTTTTTTTTTTGAGGGGATCTGCGACAATGGCAGAGCCTGCTCATACACTCGCAACCCAGGCTGGTGGCACCCCCAGCGGTCACATTTATCTGGTTACTTGATGTAATGAGACACAATCTCACATTAAAGAGCCCTAGACACAATCTTTCTAGCATGCTCTTTTCGTAGAGATGACCGGTTACTAACCAGCTTAACCAACTTTTCGAAGATCAATGCCCCCCCAATAATCTTACAGGAAAGCCTGTTTCTCCTACACTGTAAAACGAGTCAGCCTTAGACTAGGAAAAGAAACAAGCAGTATCTGCATTTTCCTCAACTGATTATCGGGCAAGTCAATCGTCTGATATGAAAATTTTCAATCAACAACAAATTCTAGCGCCACAAACAAAAGAGATCAAAGCTACGGGGGCAGTTGGCCTCTAAATCATCGTCTACGAATCACACACTAAAAACACTACAGTAACAGATGCTCTAGCTGTCTAAAAGAAGTCAAGGAAACAAAGATCGGACATATCGAGTTTGGGATGCTAGAGATTACAGGTATTCATACCATTCTAATAAACTTCATTTGAACTTCCTGAGTGCATCTTCCAGTGCTCTAGTACATGCTAGAGAACACAAAGCTAGAATCATCTGAGCAGACATCTAGATGAAGGCCGAGTTGCGAAGATGAAGACACTCTCCTATCTTGCATAGGGATGGTAACGACCTGCACCACCATAAGCTCCTCTACTTCCGTATGGGCCACCTGAAGGTCCAGAACCGTAGCCAGTACCTGGGCCAGATTCATAACTACTGCCATAGCTAGGACCTCCTCCATAACCACCAAAAGCCTCGTCACGTCCATAGCCACCTAAACCTCCTCCGTATCCCCCGCTGAACCCACTACCATAAGACCCAAGGCGACTAGAATAGCCAAGGGTTGATTCCCCTCTATAACCACCTAGGCTGCCGCCACCAAATCCACCATAACCACCACCATAACCTCCTTCAAACTCACCTGCACCACTGCCATAACCACCGTAACCCCCAAGCCTAGCGCCAAGACCTGCAGGTGTCCTATAAGAAGAGCCAAACCCACTGCTGAAACTGCTATAAGAGCTGCCAAATCCACCAAGACCATCACCGAATGAACGAGCCCTAGAATCACTACCGAATGCTGATGGTTGTTTTGAGGGTTTCTTTGGTTCAGCCTTCTTGATCTCCACCTACAACAAAGCGAAAACATCAACCTAATCCCTGCAATAAGTAAGCTAGCTAGTGAACTTAGGTTAAGAACATCTAAGAAACTAAAATAAGCTTGCCTATAAATCCAACCAATGTAACTGAGCTTAAGGGGGAGAAGGCCAGATAAAAAGAAAGACAAGATCATCACTGAAAATTTATTTGCCATACTGCAGTGTACACCATCAGGTAAGGCGCCATTAAATACAACAGCAGCCATCGATGAGTACTGTACAGATCTGCACATGCATGCTCCCAAATAAAGCCACATTCGACTCACCTGAGTACCAGCTAGATCAATCATATTGCCCTTGGTTAATAGGTCATCCACAACCAGTTCTGAGTCAAATATAACGAATCCAAAGCCTCGAGATCTGTTACTATGATGGTCTCGTATAATCTGGTGCTCCACTACCTTCCCATACTTGGAGAAAAAATTCTTTAACTCATCTAGCAAATTAAACAAAAAGACAGAAATTAATGTAACATATGATCACATACAGACAAGATGGATAACCTGAAGACAGGTCCAAAAGAATACCTTCTGTGTAAGTCGATGGAAGACCACCAACGAAAATTTTCTTTGTTTTGAAATCCTTAGATGAAGCATCCTTTGGAATGGTTCTCTTGATTTCTACCTGAAGGTCACAGATAAACAAATATATTACAAAATCATGAATAAGCAAGTGTTTAGCAGGATTAAACAACAAGAGATAACCTCATCATAAGGGAAAAGATATCTAGAGAAATGCAGTAATACAGGTGAAAAAAACACAGCACACCAATCACCAAGCCTAAAGAGCTCGGTTGCAAGACGGATCAGGTAAATCCAAGACCAGCCAAAGATCAAGTGATGCAAGCTGGATCCATACACAACCCAAGCAAGCAGCAACACAGCTGACCTTAAAATGGCCACATAGCATCTTGATTGATCATTTTTGAAAGTAAATATATTGATTGATCATTATTGTGCTGATTGTTACATAACACTACAGAGCTTACTGCACATACACTCATCGGCCATCATAACCTTCTTCTTGCCCCTCCTGACATCAAATAAACACGCACCAAAAGAAAAAGGAATCCATGTACAAGGATTGTTCATCTGAACCCCACACCAACTAGTGAGTTTTGTCCTCTATCTCCCCTCCTCCATCTCTGTGATCTTTGGAAATGACATTTAATGAGTATTCATCGGTACCCACCTAACCTTCTGAAATGTCATGATACCTTATCCGTCTTTACACATATAATTCATTTCTAACTATCTGCCATTTATCCCCTGATACGCCATGGTCACCTCTTGAGTTCTTGTCAATACAACAGTGAAAATGTCCAGAATTGCACTAGCACAAGTTTTATTGAGGTTGAAAAGTACACATCCAAAATAAAGCCTGCCACATTTACTGCCAAAGCAGACATTTAAAAAAAAACTAACATGATGACACAAGTTCTTTTCTCCTTTTCCTTTTCCTTTTTTTGAGGGGGTGGAGTGAATAATTTTAAAATAGGAATAAGACTGCATACAGAAAGTAAAACTAGGCCATTGAGAGGATTCAACTCAATGCAGAAATGAAGGAGAAAAGAACAACCTAAGAGGTACTATGCTTAAATACAAGTATTATGTAGTATACTTGTGAATAACAGGGCAAATGAACAAACGTGTAACAACCAACAGGGGGGAAATTTAATAGGAGAGAAGTAAGGTTGGAATCTTAACCCACCAAATACACACATCATGATTAAAAGAAACAGGAGAAAATCAATACAAAGATATAGGGGGAAAGTATTAAAATATTGCGCATAACAACACTTAAGATGACTTGCAATTAAGTATAACTCATCCAATTGGTGAAACAACAATATCTTCTGGATTATACACAAATCTTAAATCTTACCTGTTTTCCATTGATGACATGAGTCTCCTCTATAACTTTATCAACCACTGAAGGATCAGCATAAGTGACAAACCCAAAGCCCCTTGGTTGATTTGTGACTTTATCCTTCATTATAACATAGTCTGTCATCTCTCCATACTTTCCAAAATACTTGGAGAATATAGCTGTTTTTGACAAAATAAAAGGACATATAAAAGGAAGAAGGTCAAACTATGTATAAGAGATGGGAACAAAAACAAACGCCTTATCAGAGGAAACTGTAGCAACAAAACCACATAAAATCCAAACATCTGAAGCTCTACATCATCTAATATTCTGGAAGGAGAGCCCAAAGCCGATATGATCCACTTGGGCTCAAAACTCAAAAGATCTAAACAGCACTAACTTGGCAAACAGTGCTGTTGACAATAGACAAATCAAAATTCTGAAGATACAAGCATTCCATATACTTAATAAATCATTCAACTGGGGCACTGGATTTTCCGGTCTGCAAAGATATACCATACAGGAGCTTTTATCATGCCAAAAAGCTGTTGTGATAATTTTGTAACCAAAGATACATTCTACCCATGATTTGCAGTGTAAGGACATGGTTTTGAGAGTCAACAAGAACACACGCAACAGGCACAGCAATGTTCTGGACAGGTGCATGAAAGCACGGATAGCTTATGGATATTAGCATATTCAAATTGGAAACAACAGTCTTATCCCATTTGTTTGGGGTCAGTCATATGAATCCTGTCATGCCACTTTTTTCTATTGAACCAGAATATTTCTAGTTTAACCTAGAAAACAACCTCCTTTTGAACTACATTGAATCAACTAATTCTAGGCCTTCGCCATCTACTTTTATCATTATCACTTGAATTTGATGACGCCTTCCAACCAACATTGAACATGAAGTCTTGAACGATGATGAACATGTCCAAACCAACTAAGGCCTGTTTTCCGTCGGCTTAATGTCAGTAAGAGCTACTCCTATGCCTTAATTCACAAGCCTATTTAGATCGTATCTTTTCTAGTATTTCTACACATCCATCTTAACATGCTCGTCTCTGCTACACACATTTTCTACATGTATTTCTCCTCACACACCAACAATCAGCACCATAAAATATGCAAGCTCCTGCTGGTTGTATAAGAGTTTCAAATTCACCACACATGTGTACTTCAAGAAGTAAAGAACCCATTCGGCACGGACTCTAAAATATTCTTACAGATACATCTTGCGTACTTCAGCACATTACTTCAGATGGAAAAGGGCAAATATGTGGTTAGACACATTATAATCATGTAAAGAAGTAATCATCGGCAACAAGACATCTTTTTAATAAAAATGAAAAAATATACAGGAATTGCAAGGTAAAAACATTGCTAGGAATCACAACTTGTAGAGAAGTAAAAAAGATGTATGGGAGGAAATAAGTGTCCATGTAGGGTCCATTGAAGACATTAATGTCTCCATAGATCCATCACGTCTACAAATGGCAGCAGCCTCATCAGTAGCATTCCAAAATGTTTGAGTGTTTTCAGCATTTCCTTCATGTTCAAGCAATCTAACCGGTGAATATGGGAGCCTGACCTTCTAAGCAGTAAGCAGTCAAGTGACTACCACTTGAAAGCAGAAAGCCTCCCAGTGATGGACAAAAAACTTACTGGATGCTTCGATGCGGCAAAGCATTTCCATGTTGAAATTTCCAGGCTGCTATAGCAGTAGTTCAACATCGGGGGTGGGGGCAGATTAGGGAGTTGGCAAGGCATGAACATGAAGGAGCAGCAATTTAAATAAAACTAACTGCATTTGGAATTAAAGCAGCCATAATCCCATACACATTTTTCATAAATTGCAAATGAACAATTCCTCAGAAGTAGGAGCTTTCTCTAGAACAAACAAATTGTGATATTAGACCAACAAACCTATCCTTCCACATCCTTTGTCCATCCTCCCCCATTTTTTCCTAAAGGTCTTTGGTGATTTACAGCAGCAGGGAGAAAATTTGACCCCATAGGACAACTAACATACCTTTTCCCCAAATGGAGCTGTTTTAACAAAGTAGTTAACATCAAATAAAGGTTGATGTCAGACAGACAACAGCACTAAAAATTTTGTCAAGTCCGATAGTCATTCTTTCAAATTAGCTGGGCTAGATTGATCAGATAAACCTTATGATAGTGGTATAAAAACTATAATAACTAATAACTACAGGGAGATGGTCATCTATCACAGTCTTCCTCACAAAGCAACATGGTCATCACCATTTTCATCCGTAGCAGTCGCTTTGATGGAGCTTGGGTTTCTTTTTCATGGCACTTCTCCTAAAACTTCCCCCTGAGCTTCACCCTCTGCCGGTAGCCCATCTAGTGGCTCTACTACTGGTCAGGCATATATTGAAAAACTACATAAGGATATCCGCTGCCCTCGTCTGCAGCGTCGAGGGCAGATATGTTTCCCAAACCATACGTCCCTTCGCTCCGACCACCCGTTCGTATCAGAAACCCTCGCAGCGCTCTCCTCGCAACGTGCAACTCAGAAAAGACACGATAGAAGACATGAAGGGCGGAATATGATCGACAAGAAAATAAATTGATGAGAATAGGAGCCTTGATGAGAATAGGAGCCACCGAATAAAGCCCAGATCGAGCAGGAATCTCACCGAGGCTGGTATCCTTCGCAAGCCCGCCGACGAATATCTTCCTGCAATACAGAAAAAACAGCATCGATAAGAGGACAATACAACACAGAAGAACAAAAAACTAGAGAAAGCAAAGAAAACACGATAGATCGGAACTGTAGATGGAAGGAACGAACCCGGGGCTGGCGCCGTCCCTCTCCGAGTTCTTCGCGTCCTTCGATCTGGAGGCCATGGCTTGCGCTCCTCGGGAGGGATGGGAGAGCGGGGGGGGGGGGCGTTTTAGGGTTAGGAGGGTTCGAAAAGGGCGAAAAGAATAGAGGGACGGCGTCGACTTCGATCACCAGGTCAAGACGGGAGAGGTTTCAGAAACAATTAGGGCTCCGATATTTAAAAGGGAACTTCACCAGAAAGCGTTCACCGTCATCAGAAAAGGCAGAGAGAGATCGGACGCTCCAGAAACGTTGAATCTCGGATCTGATGGAATCGCGGTCTGTTGGATAATTTTAGGCGGCGTTTGGCGATGCGTGAAAAGCGGTTGTGGCTTCGCGCGTTCGGACTTCCAGACGAATCCTAGCCAAACGATGTTTCGATAAATTGGTTGGGTGAGATGACACGAACAAAGATTTTTTTGCAAATACATCACGCTTAGAGTCGACATTATGGATATATTATTCCTACAAATGTATTAATATGCATATCACTTGTTTTGACGAAAATTTGTAAAAATATTATCGAGGTCACCTCTTTTTATCACCGGTCAACCTAATCATGATTATCTTTAATTAAATTTGACAAAAGATGATAACACCCACAATTCTCTTTTAAGGTTTGAGAGAGGGGTTTGGATTGTCGACGGTGATCGTTGGAACTGTGAGTCAATGATGAACATCCGAGCATCTGATGAGAGAGAGGGGGGGGCGAGTGAGAGGAGGGTGTTGGAGTGAGGGGAGGGGGGGATCTAGGGCGAGGGGCAAAGGGAGATAGAGAGAGAGAGATATTGCAGGGTTGGGGGGATCTAGCGACGCAATTGGCCTTCGTATATTGGGGTAGGCGGAGGCAATGCCACCAGTGGAGATTCACATTGAAGCGATGGGGGCAATGGGCGCATAGCATAGATGGAGGCAGGGAATGAGGAGGCAATAAAGGAGGTGGTGGCGAAGGATACACTTGCGGAGGCGGGGTAGGAGGTGGTGGGGATGGCGGTTGTGGGGATGCATAGTACATTGGGGGTTAGTAATGGCGATAGAGGTGAGGCTACCTAAGGCAGTGGGGGAGGTAAGTACACGTGAGGTAGGGGTGACAGACAGTGCATGGGTGGCCGTGGCGGGTGGAGAGTGTAATGTCCCCGAATTTTTCGGAGCATATTTTTGTGGATTGCGGATTGTGTCCGTATTAGTTTCAAACTTCAATATTGGATTGTCGGACCCTTAAATGGTATTTACGTGAATTATTTTGGGTCTGTGGCGACGCGTGGAGCAGCCTAATTTTTTTCTAAAATTTTTCTGAGTCAGAATATATTTTTTAAGATTTTTTAAGATTATTATGAAATTTTTAATCGAAATGAACAAAATAAAAGGAAAAAATTATGTTATCTCTCATTTCTCCCCCTCTCACTCTCGTAACCCTCTCTCTCTCTCACTCACGTTCCCTCCCTATTACTCTCACGTCTCTCTCCCTCTTCTTCTCCAGCGGCGGGCTACGAGCAGCAAGGACTGGAGCGTGGATCGGGAGGCGGCGTCGTGGCGAGGAGTTTTCGCAATTTCGAGAAGAACATGTCATGGAACGAGGTATTTTCGGCGCGAATTGACGTCGGATTCACGTGATTTCGTCGGAAGAGGTGAGGGGACGGATCTCTAACCCATGTACTTTGTTTCCCCGCGATTTTGTGTCGAATAGAGTGAGCTCAAGTGGGTTTCCTATTTTTGGGTAAAAATACATGTTTCAGAATGTGAGACGATTTCGTCGATTCGGGTGATGTTCTTCGGTTCAAATGTTAGATTTCGAGTTAATGGAATGTCGGGATGTGATTTCCCTCGATTTAGTTCGATTTTTCTCGCAATTTAAGATCCAGATGAGGCCGAATGTGTTATGTGAGTGACATGGGTGTGTGTATATGGCAATTGAAAGAATCACTCTTTTCTTTGATCTTTTCTTTGTGTTCTTGAGTCCTTTCGATGTGTGAAAGACATATGAAGTGTTTTTATGCGTTTTCTCCTTCGTACGAGATGAATGGGGCATGAATCAGGTGATTTTGCGCTGGTTCGCGAAAACTCAGATCGGATGCATGAAAATATATGTTATGGTTGTATTTATTTGCTTGGTGTTGTATTTGAAATTAGCTAAATAGATAAAAGGGATGAGGAGAACCTGCTCGAAAGTGATAGAAAATTATAGTGGGAGACATAATGAGATGAGGAATACCTGGAGTTCGCGTTCCCAAAACTCGGAGGTCGTAATAGGATGGCTACTAGAGTCGTTCTTGCAGAGTCACGCTCCAAATCCCGGCCTTGTTGGTGATGAGCCCGTAGAATGAGAATTAGAGAGATAATATGTGAGTGGGTTGACACTTTCTGTATGCCAGTGTGTTTTCCAGCCTCCTTTAATACTTCTATAAGAGTCGCAACAAGGGCCGGTGCATGCATTAACCAAATGCACCACTCGTTCACGAACAGACGCATGCGTTCGTTCGTGAACAAGCGCTTGTTGCCCCTTCGTGGGCAGTAGCGCATGCTAACATCTCCCACTTGCTCACGAAGGGTAGCTATAAATTTCACTCTCTATTCTTAATTCTCTTACTCTGTCATATAGGAAATGAAGCGTGTGACCTCACGAGAAAACTCTTAATCACAAGAGTAGTGAACTGTTAAGTTCTCACCAAAACTAACAGAGCGCTTTAACATAATATATCTCGTAGTACCCTAGACAATCTCATATTCACCTTATTTAACACTCCGGATCTCTCAAACAGCAAGCAGTGTTAAATATGAAATGTCATGTGGTCATTACTCTATCATCACAAAGTTAACAGAGTCCCCCGGGGTACGAGCCACAAAACTTCGTGCAATATGCAGAAGTCTTCCCTGAGTTCTTATGTCAATCTAATTGGTCTTGACTGCTTTCCTAGACATGTCCCGCTAGACTGTATCAACTATAGTCTTAAGGAGCATGTTAAAGTAGTGACGCCAAGCTTCCTTTTCGTGACACAGTCTTTTAGTCACAAAGGGTACAAATGGGATCAACATAAATATGATCCAGGAGCTCACACAATGATGAAATAGAGATCCATTCATCATTCTCACTTATGGTCGTATATATCACATGCGGTATGAGACGTATGCCATGGTGTTCTCCCATCGACATGGGCATGTCACTCAAAGTAATTAAACACCATACGAATGTTAGTCTAGTCACTCTTATTATGACTAACCTAAATATTATGCCACTGTCGCTCCCACTCAGCGCCATGTCATGAGATTCACGTCCAACTTAGTCAGGCTTCACAGGATAAGGCAAAGGGAACCCGTGAGCGATCCAAATGGATCTCATCTTAGTTCTCTCTAAGGTGACATAATAGTTTAATTTTCATACATATCTTGCTCCCTCTTCAAGCGCCATAGATATCTAATGTCTCATCTTGCTCGCTATCTTAGCGCCAAGGTGAATTACCTGTGTGAGAGGGTCAATTCGAGCCTGGTGACATTTTCTTTTAAATGATGTGTAAAGTTGCATAGCATCTTAAGACACACATGAATGAATAACAATACTCGTTGATGTCAACAAAAATTGTTCATGTTTACAATTTACATACCCCATAGCTACAATATGGGTTAAGAAGGCCTCTCTAGGGATCTGTTTAGTTAGTGGGTCTGCTACCATACGACCAGTCGATATGTGTCGGAGCGCCACTAACCCTTTCGCAAGTAGATCCCGAATGTAGCGATAGCGAATGTCAATATGTTTGGTTCTACCATGGTACTTTGGATCCTTAGCGTAGGCCAATGCTGATGTGCTGTCAATGTACAACAACACTGTCTCTTTAGGCTGGTGTGTTATGACCAATCGCTGCAGGAAATTCCGTAACCAAACAGCCTCTTGACATGCTGTTGAACAAGCCACGTATTACGACTCCATTGTGGATAAAGCAATACACGTTTGTTTCTTGCTGCACCAAGAAATGGCCCCACCTCCTAGCATAAACACATAGCCCGAGGTAGATTTTCGCTCATCTTTGTCACTGGCCCTATCAGCATCGCTATAACCTCTCAATCTTAAGTCACCTCCTTTGTAACATAAGGTGAGGTTTGTCGTTCCACGTAAATATCGAAATATTCTCTTCACTGCCTTCCAGTGAGTGAGACCAGGGTTACTCTGATAGCGACTGACCAATCTGATTGCATAACAAATGTCAGGTCGAGTACACAATATAGCATACATCAGACTCCCTATTGCAGCCGCATATGGCACTTTAGACATTTCTTTCTTTTCTTCATTAGTATGTGGGCATTGACTTATGCTCAAAGCACATCCCCTATCAATTGGAGTATCGATGGGTTTGGAATAATGCATTCGGAATCGCTCTAGAATTTTACTTATATAGGTCTCCTGAGACAGACTCAGAAGTCTTTTTGAGAGATCTCTTACAATTTTTACTCCAATCACGTAATTTACTTCACCCATGTCTTTTATCTCGAAGACAGAAGATAACCACTACTTAGTGGCTTCGATTGACTTTATATCATTCACAACCAACAATATGTCATCGACATACAATGATAAGATAAGAATCTTCTTCTCTATCCGTTTGACATACACACAGTGGTCTTCCTCAACCATCTCAAAACCAAATGAAATAATCACTTTATGGAATTTAAAATACCACTGTCTAGACGATTGTTTGAGGCCATAAATGGAACGCTTGAGACGGTAAACTTTGCGCTCTTGTCCCTCTACCTCATATCATTCTGGTTGAGTCATATAGATCTCATCGTCTAGTTCTCCATTGAGAAATACAGTCTTAACGTCTATCTGAAAAAGGTCCAAATCTAAATGAGCAACAATGGCTAGGATGAGGCGAACGGATGTGAATCTCACCACAGGAGAGAATGTCTCATCAAAGTCTATTCCCTCCTTTTGAGTATAGCCCTTCGCCACAAGTCGTGCTTTATATTTGTCTATCGATCCATCTACCTTGCGCTAAATTTTGAAAATCCATTTCTTTCCAATAGTTTTGCACCTGGGGGGGGAGATCAACTAATTCCGAGATCTCATTCTTAGCCATGGAGTCCATTTCATCTTGCATAGCAGCCTCCCACTCTTTCCTAGAAGATGATGCAAACGCCTCTTTAAAAGAATTAGGCTCATCATCATATGTGGGCAGACACATTAGAGCTTCCCCTTCAATCTCAAATGTACGACGAGGAATATGCCCACGCTTACTGCGACGTATTTGGGTGTGTAGCTGATTCGGTGATGTGCTCCCACTGGGCACACTCCCACTAGCTAGGTGATCATCCCTTCAATCTTCAATGGTCACGTGGTTAGGCTATAATTCCCTCCCTTCGCTTGAAGATGGTAAGATATCACTAGACTCGTCTAACTCATAGAGGTCAAAACTTTTCGTAGTGTCGCCAATGTTAGGAAATTCCTTTTCTAAGAAAACGACATCCCGCACCTCTTTTTCCATCATCCCTCAATCAGGATGTTGTCCATACATCACATAGCCCTTGGAGCTATCAGGATATCTTATAAAGATAAACTTTCTAGTTTTAGGACCTAGTTTTCCAAACTTATGTGAAGTGTCATGGGCATATCATGCACATCCCCAGAGGCATAGATTATCTAAATTGGACTTTTTACCACGCCATAATTCATAAGGGGTGGAAGGAGCAGACTGTAAAGGCACGCGGTTAAGGATGTAGGCTGCAGTTAGAAGAGCATCTCCCCACAAAGATGTTGGGAGATTAGCATGTGACATTATCGACCTAACCATATCTAACAACGTTCGATTCCTTCTCTCAGCTACACCATTTTGCTGCGGAGTATATGGAATAGTAAGTTGCCTACGAATTCCTTTTTCTTCACATAAAGTTCAAAATTGATCTGATAGATATTCATGTCCTTGATCTTTCCGAAGAGCTTTTACACTATTATCCAATTAATTCTCAGCCTCAGCTAAGAAGTGTTTGAAGCAATCTAACGCTTCATAGTGGTGAGTGATCAAATAGACATATCCATATCACGAATAATCGTCTATAAATGTGAGAAAATAGGATGGCCCTTGCCGGGCCTTCACACTCATAGGTCCGCAGATGTCAGAGTGGATAAGCTGTAATGGCTCAGTGGCCCTTTTAGCCTTTCAAAAAGGCTTTCGACATGCTTTGCCTGCCAAACACGATTCACATACAGGTAGATTGACTTTAGCGAGTGGGCCTAAAAGACCTTCTCTAGCTAACCTCATCATTCTATCATGCCCTATGTGTCCTAACCGAGCATGCCAAACAACCGAATTGAGGTCTTTTTCATCATTTGCCACACATGATATAGAAGAGATAGACATATCTATTTCTAAATCCAATTTAAATAAACCATTAACAAACAACCCATGTCCATATAAAATATTGTCTAAATAAATATCAAGTCTACTGCCAGCAAAAACGAGCGAAAAACCTAGTGCTAATAATGATGGAACTGATAGAAGATTATGCTAAACCCGGGCGCATAGAGTACATCATGCAGTGTCAACATCCGTCCAGTCTTGAGCCTGAGTTGGTACACACCAACTCTAAGGACTTCTTCACTAGAACCGTTGCCCATATAAACTCTTTGCGTGCCTGCTGAGACTCGGCGATAATCCACGTATCCCGCTCGATCCCTTGTTATGTGCTTGGTTGCTCCTGAATCCACGCTCCATTCAGGATATGTTCTAGCAACTAATACATGCGAACAAACATACACATATAGAGAGTTAGAGAGTTGGGATACCTTCTTGGGCTCAGTGCATTCACGAGCGAAATGTCCCAAATTTTCACAATTGTAGCACTTAGCTTTCATCTTATCTCTCTTCCCACCGCGCTTGCCCCTACGGCGCTTCGGTGTCTGCCCTATCTTGGAACCAGATGCACTGTGAGATCCCATCCGTTTAAAGTCCTTCCCTGGACCATTCCTGCCTTGGCGTCTGCCTCTTTTGGCGACTAGAGCAGTGGCGCGTGCAGCCACCTCGCGCTCTGCCTCCAACTCCACATGACGAGAAATATCAGAAAAATTCTTAATACACTCATTATGAGTCAAAATTTGCTTCATGTGAGTCCAAGAATCTGGCAGGGATCTGATCACGGCCTGTACTTATTGTTCATCTGTGAGATCATTTCCTACTCCTTTCAAGTCGCGGATCATGCTAGCCATCACCCTAAGGTGCTCAGCCATGGTCTGACGCGAGTCCTTTCGGTATGTCTTGAACTTTAAAATGAGAGCTCTCAACCTAGTGGTTGAGGTTCCACCGAAATTGAAGTTTAATTGATCTCACATGTCTTTAGCAGTTTGGCACTTCTCAAATTCGCCGATAAGATCGTCCTGCATGCTGCTAAGCATGGTGAAGCGCGTGCTACGATCTTTGTTAAACCATTGTTTATAAGCTTCTTGGTCTCGATGATGCTAGGTAGTGTTTCCCTCCTCGGGAGGGGACATGGTTGTAGTTAAGTGGTCGAGCAATTCTTGCTCATTCAGTAAGTACTGAATTTTCCAATACCGCATATCATAATTGGTCCCGTCTAGCTTATCCCCTTTGGTCAAATCGACAATCACGTTTTTCATCGCCATTGATTAATCACTGCATTAAACATACAATATAGGCTTAAGCTGACATCATTTACACATCATCATATTTGACTCAAAAATCCAAACTAAAAATATTGAACTTTCTTGTATAACGAGATCGAAAGTAAGCCTAGGGCATTACAATCATCTCCCATTTATACAATATCATTCAATATTAATAGACTGATTTCGAACAAATGTTCTAAGTGAGAGGAACTAACTTCTCTCATCATATTATAATTATCATGACAATTAACTAATTTTCCATGACATCAACTTTGAAAGAATTTCATGCTATACAAGTGATTTGATAAACCATGAAATTCGACATGAATAATTTTCATGAATATTTATTACATAAAGAAATAAGGAAAAGGAAAATAATCAATGCATAGTATTGATTTTCCTAAGCATGTTTTTCTAGTTTATTTATCATGGAAGTTGGTGTGCCACTGTAAATCACCAATATCAATCGAGCCATGCTCTAAGTATATAATGACTCATGAATTTATCTGAGGTCCATTTAATTAACACTTAAGCAAAAAGATGATTACGAACACATCCAAAAGTGATAGGCCCATTTTGTAAATATTTAAAACATAATTTATAATTTTCTATTTTGCAGAGTAAGTTCATAATTAAAAAATAATGCTTTCGCGTCGTGCAAAACATAAATGGAAATAAGGGTATGTTTGCAACTAATATTTATTTCATTAATACAATTTATTTTATAACCTACGAGCTAGGACATAACGAAATTATCCTAGATATCATCTAATAATAATCTCTAGACCACTGTCCGTTAACAGGGTTAAAACATGAGGATATTGACATAGTGTTGTTGATGGGGACATCAGAGCAAGACCACCCACATTTTGTTTGCATTTGTGTCCTTTTAGTTTGCATTTATATCTTTGGGACGTAGGTTTACAATTGTAAGACTTTATAAGCCAATTTGTTATTCTTTAAGGATCTTTGAGTTTTTATGTAAAAGTAGAGTGGGACTAGCAAGGGGCCCCATCTCCTTCCCCATTAGTCCACCTAATCCCTAGGGACCCATGTGGGGCTGGTCAAAGATCCAAGGTGGGCTTCTAGAAGACTTGGACCAAGGGGGGACAAGGTGGACAAGAAGTCCAAATTGGAAGCTCTTGGTCAAGGGGGCGCCCCCTTCCACTAGATATAGTTAATTTTTATTTTTTTTGACCACATGGGATTAAATGTGATGTTCCTTGTATACCCCTCCCCTAATTTAGATCTGAGGGTAGTTTAGGTCGTTTCCACATTTTCTATAAATACCTTGTAATTTATGAATTACTTAGCATTAATGAGAAGAAAATTTTATTTGTGCTCACAAGGCCCAAGGGCTCCCCTCTCTTCTCCCATAGAGCTGTGAGAGCTCTAATTTCAGAGGTGTGACACCTCTCCTCCACCACCTCCCTAAGTGTGAAGCTCAGCACCACCGCCGCCATCGCACCGCCACCGCCTTGTCGTCGGAGTTCTGTCCAAATCAGGATAGAGCCCCCTTGTCTGATTTCTAGATTCGAATCCACAGATCTTCTTGAGCCCAAATTTTGAGGGTAGGTTTCCCACGCAAATACCCTCTTCCAAAAAATATTTCCTTTTTTTCTAACCATCGTTTTCTATTTTTCCCATTTCATGTTTCCCAGCCTCCCAGATCTACCAGTGTTCTGTTTTGTGTCACATCAATCTAGTTCTTCCTCTGTTCGACCCCCTTCCCCTTTTCTGATTGAATCCAAATTTGGACTAGATACTCTTCCCACCAAATCCCATCTCCAATAATTTTTTCACGAATTTAGGAGCTCTTTTTCTCCTCTGAAAAATTAAAACTCAGTCAAAAATCTGTTCTGTCATGTGCAGTCCAGATCCGACCCACCAGTGTTAGAAAGTCCGTTTCCCAAACCAAACCTCCTTTAGAAAATCCACAAAAAATATCCACGTCTTCCTTACTTATCTATCTCTAACTTTCATGAAGAACCCAACACCTAGATCTGAAGTGTTAGTCGCGGTCAACGTCAGTTCTCAGGAAAACCAATTTATGTTCTGTGTTTTCTGAGTCTATCAGTCAGTCAGTTCATAAATCCACCACGAATAATCCAGAGCCTTCAAAATTCCTGCCATTGTCCTTGGTCCAAGCTCTCCGAAAGAGCTTTCGAACGGTGCAAATCTCACGTCGATCCGACTTCGGGATTGATCGCAGCAGCAGAGTTCGTTGGGTCGCGCAGGCCTGAAACAGCAACTCAGACCCGTGGGCAGCAAGCTGCACACCAGGCTACCGGAGCCGCCCGACCTCCTCCCGGCATTCCATCCCGATCGCCTTCCAGGGGAGCGTCCCTCCAGGTGTCCCCTTGACAGCGGGACCCACCTCACCCAGTTCGGAGGTCTGAGCAGCACGTGGGCCCCACAACCCGCAGTAAGCGTCTTCCGGACGGCACCGGCGAAGCGGATCAAGTGCTGCCCGTCAACCCAAGATCGGTCCTCCCGGGCCCCACTTGTAGCCCGTTACCTCCCTACGTGGAGTGGGCAGTAGAAATCATTTCTGTAAATTATTGAAATTATTTGTATCGGGAGTTACCGTACTTGGCCGGGATCGCCTTCCCCACGCTCGGAGCGTGTAGGTATCGTGTCCGCTCCTTCACTCGGCATTTGCTTTACTCGTATTTACTTCTATATGTTGCTGCTAGAGAGCATGTTAGGATCCTAGCTCGTATATTTTTATCACCGCTGCGAGAGTGAGAGCGAGACCCATCCCGTGACTCGATCCGGGCACGAGAGAGAGCCGACCACCCTAGCTCACTGCCAATTTCTCAACCGCGCACGTCCGTACGCTTCCCTCGTTAAGGGATGATCGCGAGCTTGTCTAGAGTCCAAGGTTTGCATATCAACTTGGAGTCGAGTCTGTTGTCCGTCCCACATCAAATTGGTATCAGAGCCAGGTTGAGTCTAGGGTAGTCTTTGATTAAAAATAAAAAAAAGAGTCTCATTTAAGTCGGTCCAAGGTTGTATTGCACAACCTTTATTCGGTATATAAAAATGTGTTGTCCGAACGGTAGGTTACGCCTATCGAAAAGGCCGCACACTCGCGTCGAGAGGATCTTCGGATCCTGCAACTCCGCCAGGTACCAGATCTTGGTTGTGTCTAGGTTCATAGTCGAGTCGGCATTCCAACCTTGCATTTAGTGTATTGTCTCTTTGTGTCGGCATGTCCATCGTGTAGTTCTCAAGTGTCCAATGGACTCCAAGTCGCCCAGGCGATATCACTGGTTACATGACACCCATGGGTTGGGCAACCATTCTCTTCACTTCCGTAGGCCCGAAGCCTCGGAGATTTATAGCACCAATGACCCGGGCGACTACCTCAAGTGGGAGGCCGCCATGGAAAAATATTTTAAATGTTACACCATGTCTGATGCCATGCAAGTCAGTTTTGCCCAAGAGAGGCTTGTCCACAAAGCCGCCTAGAAATGGGAGAGCATTGAGCGCATGAGAGAGGTTAGGAGGTAATGGCCCATCGTGTCATGATGCCAAATGAAAGGCGAGCTTAGGAAGGTCTATCTACCACACCCAAGCACCTCCAACCAAGTGGGCCATAGTCGGAGGCAAAGCGCCCCACATGTAGAAGAGCCTAGGTCCATGACTAAGCCGAGTTCTTATGGGCGAGTCCATCACATCGCTCCTACTCCAAACCCCACCATTGCCGAACTCTTCCAAATCATTTCGGATAGAGTGGATATGAGGTGTGCTTATATCGAGTCCCTGGTTTCCCCTTGCCTACCTCCTAGACAGAATGGAACCAAGCACGAGCCTAAGGAGGTAGCAACCGGTAGCCCCAACCCGATGCCATCTAAGGTGCCATCCCAAGGCCCTCTCCCCATCAAGATGGATCATCTTCCCCCACCCACGAGAGCCCCATTGCCTACACCCCCTATCCGTCGGGAGGATAAGGATCAGCACCAACTTATCAGGGAGCCTAGTGGGTCACGACAGCAGTGTTATCGCTGCCACGGGTTCGGCCACTTTGCCGGATAGTGTTCCACTCGGACATCTCTAGCCCTAGGGGACAAAAGGGTTGGAGAAGCCTCACTCTCCGATCTTTATTCGGAGCCACCTCAGCCACAGCTACCCATGTTTCTAACGGGAAAGCTACTTATAGCCGAACCACTTCTTAGCTGGCTTAGGAAGGGCTTGGTCCCAGACACACCATACTACCCATCCATGGACCCCGCACTATAAGTAGTGCCCATCAACTCCTTCCACACAACGTTTCGGTCTAGTCACCACATGGATACCTTGGAAGACCTTCTCCAGGGATTAGACTGCCAATGGAAGTTGACACATATGTTGGCCCCAGGCTTCGACCAACCCACAGGTCGTAGCTTCACCCATCCCGCTTTGGGGTCCATTACCTCCGTGTACACCGTGGGTCGTGTCACCACAGAGGTCCTCTTATTCATCCCCACGCCGGCCGAGTCCGACTTCATACCCTATTACCCGAGGGAGGAACCATATCTCCTACCTATGACCACCGTCCCACCTACCATAATGCATGAGGGTGATCGTTTACACCTTCAAGAATTTCAAACATGGGACTATGTAATGGGAGAACCCATCTCGAGTGGTCACACATTTTTAGACCCTTTCGACCCCTTCCCCAATGAGCCTTATGACCCACCACTTCCCTTCTACCTTGTCAAGGAAGTCCCCTACCACTCCCCTCCCACTCGGACCAATTAAACTCCATATAGCCATAGGTCCGATGATTGGAAAGAATGGCATGCCTTACCTACATTTAGGGGTGATGACGAAGGTAGTTTTGGATCTCCTAACCCTCCCACACCCAAGTCCCATAGGAGGTCAATGCATGACTGGTTTATACTTGGGTGTCTCGGAGTCGCCCATGACGTCAACCCTACGTCAAATGCATGCATGGCACACATTCGGGTGTCCTGGTCCACCATTGCATATGTATGGGTCAGACTAACCGTAGGTCTGTTTAGGGTCGTGTGTGCATCCGTGTGTTTTTTCTTTGTCTAGTTTGTCAGGAGTCTGTATACGTCGTCGAGTCGAGTCTGTCGTTAGCTCGCGATGTTTGTCCCTTTCGAGTGCGAGGCAAGTTGGATCTATTGCATACATTGTAGACTTGCTGGCATTTGGGATCGGCTCAACCACTCTCTATCTCGGAGCTCGTCACATATAGGGATCCAGTGGTGATTCCTAGTGAGTCTTTGAGCCACCTCCCTCCTTTGAGAGTGACCCCACCCCAGAGTGTCCACCTCTAGCCTCATTCCCCAACAGCATGAGCATATCGAATCTATACGGGATGAGCATGTGACGATTACGTGGAGTGGAGCGTACTCCACGCGTCCAGGTTCGGTGACGGATACTCGAGCAGCCGCACCCCTTACTAGACGGGGTCGAGTTCTTCCCACCCGGGGAGAATTGATGGGGACATCAAAGTAAGACCACCCACATTTTGTTTACATTTGTCCTTTTAGTTTGCATTTATATCCTTGGGAAGTAGGTTTGCAATTGTAAGACTTTATAAGCCAATTTGTTATTCCTTAAGGATCTTTGGGTGTTGGGGTAAAAGTACAATGGGACCAGCAGGGGGCCCATATCTCCTTCCCCATTGGTCCACCTAATCCCTAGGGGCCCATGTGGGGCTGGTCAAAGGTCTAAGATGGGCTTCTAGAAGACTTGGACCAAGGGGGGACAAGGTGGACAAGAAGTCCAAATTGGAAGCCCTTGGTCAATGGGGCGCCCCCTTCCACTAGACATAGTTAATTTTTATTTTTTTTGACCACATGGGATTAAATGTGATGTCCCTTGTATACCCCTCCCCTAATTTAGATCTGAGAGTAGTTTAGGTCTTTTTACATTTTCTATAAATATCTTATAATTTATGATTACTTAGCATTAATGAGAAGAAAAATCCATTTGTGCTCACAAGGCCCAAGGGCGCCCCTCTCTCCTCCCCTAGAGCTGTGAGAGCTCTGATTTCAGAGGTGTGACGCCTCTCCTCCACCACCTCCCCGTGTGTGAAGCTCAGCACCACCGCCGCCGCCGCCATCGAGCCGCCATCGCACCGCCACCGCCTTGCCGTCGGAGTTCTATCCAAATCAGGATAGAACCCCCTTGTCTGATTTTTAGCTCCGAATCCACATATCTTCTGGAGCCCATATTATGAGGGTAGGTTCCCCACGCAAATACCCTCTTCCAAATTTTTTTCCTCTTTTCTAGCCATCGTTTTCTATTTTTCCCATTTCGTGTTTCCCAGCCTCCCAGATCTGCCAGTGTTTTGTTTTGTGTCACAGCAACGTAGTTCTTCCTCTATTCGACCCCCTTCCCCTTTTATGATTGAGTCCAAATTTGGACTGGGTATTCTTCCCACCAAATCTCATCTCCAATAATTTTTTCACGAATTTAGGAGTTCTTTTTCTCCTCTGACAAATTAAAACTCAGTCAAAAATCTGTTCTGTCCTGTGCAATCCAGATCTGACCCACCAGTGTTAGAAAATCCATTTCCCCAACCAAACCTCTTTTAGAAAATCCAAAAAAAATATCCACGTCTTCCTTACTTCTCCCTCTCTAACTTTTATGAAGAGCCCAACACCTAGATCTGAAGTCTTAGTCGTGGTCAACGTCTGTTCTCAGGAAAATCAATTTATGTTCTGTGTTTTCTGAGTCTATCAGTCAGTCAGTTCATAAATCCACCACGAATAATCCAGAGCCTTCAAAATTCCTGCCACTATCCTTGGTCGAAGCTCTCCGAAAGAGCTTTCCAATGGTGCAAATCTCACGTCGATCCGACGTCGGGATTGATCGCAACAGCATAGTTCGTTGGGTTGCGCAGGCCTGAAACAACAACTCATACCCATGGGCAGCAAGCTGCACACTAGGCGACTGGAGGCGCCCGACCTCCTCCCGCCGTTCCAGCCAGACCGCCTTCCATGGGAGCGTCCCTCCAGGTGTCCCCTTGGCAGCGGGACCCACCTCACCCAGTTCGGAGGTCTGAGCAGGACGTGGGCCCCACACCCCGCAGCAATCATCTTCCCGACGGCACCAGTGAAGCGGATCAAGTGCTGCCCGTCAACCCAAGATCGGTCCTCCTGGGCCCCACTTGTAGCCCGTTACCTCCCTGCGTGGAGTGGGCAGTAGAAATCATTTCTGTAAATTATTGAAATTGTTTGTACCGGGAGTTACCGTACTTGGCCGGGATCGCCTTCCCCACGCCCGGAGCGTGGAGGTATCGTGTCCGCTCCTTCACTCGGCATTTGCTTTACTCGTATTTACTTATATATGTCGCTGCTAGAGAGCATGTTAAGATCCTAACTCGTATATTTTTATCACCGCTGTGAGAGTGAGAGCGAGACCCATCCCGTGACCCGATCCGGGCATGAGAGAGAGCCGACCACCCTAGCTCATTGCCGGTTTCTCAACCGCGCATGTCCGTACGCTTCCCTCGTTAAGGGACGATCGGAGCTTGTCTAGAGTCCAAGGTTTGCACATCAACTTGGAGTCGAGTCCGTTGTCCGTCCCACATCAGTTGTCGCGGGATGACGGCGGACACGCCGTGGACGAGGGCGACAAACATGGGGGCGCACAGTGCGGGCTCTACGAAACCAACACCTTCGTGTTGTTTCTCCACCCTGCGGACCTCGCCCGTATGTTCGTGGAGCCCGACGTGGACGTGGTCGTCGAGGCACATTGACGTCGCCTCATTCGTTTTGCTGGAGGCCGCACCGATGATGTGCTCACAGGTACACGTGGAAGGACTATTGCATCATTTATGGGGTCCGGGCCGATGTTGTGTGCCGCACGTGACGTAGTTGCACTTACAACATGTACTGGACTCCAGTGTTCTGATGCATTATCTTGACGGTGCATTTCATGTTGCGAGCTGTCAGTGGGATTCGCAGTCGGGTCCTCCTTGGCGCGTTGAAGCATGTCTCTTCCATAAGCATGATAAGCCCTTGCATTCCCAACACTTCGCGGGGGCCTGGCCGGTGCCACGGACTCTAATGCAAGCCAGGACGCGAACCTGGGACTCTAGCTCACGGACGTCCCTAAGCGAGGGAAACGCGAGATCGGACGCGGTTGAGAAACCGGCAATGAGTCGGGTATCGGCTTTTCCGCGTGTACTCAGATTGAGTCACTGGATGGGTTCCACTCACTCACTCTCGTAGCGGTGATAAAATTGATATAACGAGCTACGTTCCTATCACTCTAGCAGCAGCATTCAAAAATATACGAATTAAGCAAATGCGATAAAGAGGGAGGCGAGTTTACCTCCACGCTTCGGGCGTGGGGAAGACTTCCCGGCCGAAGCTTGTACTCCCGGTGTACAAATATTAACAATAATTACAGAAATGATTTTAAGGCCCACTCCATGCAGGGAGGTAAAGGGCTATAATGTGGGACCCGGGAGTAGCGAACTCAGGTTGACTGGCAGCAATTTAGACGGTTATCGGGCCGGAGACGGGCTGTTGATCGGCACGGTTCTGCGGGGCCCGCAGGACAGCAGGTGGGTCCGGTTGCTGGGACAGCAGTGCCCGGGCATCTCCTTGATGCGACGGCTTGCCGGGACGCTGCTGATGGGTTGCCGAACGATCTCCGGGAGCGGCGGCCGCCGAAGATATCCCAGCGTATTTTACCGGGATTAACTGGTGGACTCATGTGCTGGCCTGTTCTCGGATCTGAAACGCGCGTCTCCACGAAAAGAATTTCTGCTCCCAGATCCGGTGTGGGATCGATGCAAAATTGGTACCGATGGATATAGGACTCAAAGGGCTACAACATATAATTATTTCAAATCCATGCAGAAGGCGGATCTTGAAATGAAAATGATTGTTCCCACGAATGTTTTTACTGACTCAGGTGACAGACTGTCAGGACATAACATGAACTGCCTGAAATTGATTTTTGACCGACACAAAAATAGTAGATGTAGACTCTAAGAAAATTATGGGTGGAAGAGGGGAATATGAGGAACACGAATGATTTTTTTGAGGATTTTTAGGGATGACTAAGGGTGGGGAAAAATACGACAACTAGACTCTGTCCCGCAGATCTGCTGATTGGCAGACTGTCAAGGTTGGAACAAAAATTACGGGAAAAATACCAAACGGGATCTGAATGGGGCAAAATCTATATTACTGGAAAGCTAAGTCAAAGAGGAGCAACCTTTAAAAATCTCAGCTTGATCAGACTTGGGATCTGGGAGAACCGACCTTTTCTTTAGCTTGCTATTCTAGAACTAGGAGTTCAGGACAGTAGGGTAAAGAGGTGGTGGTGGCGGCTCGTCGGCGGCACGAACGGAGGCGGCGGCGGCGGTGGTTGGAAGTCACATCCATGAGGTGATAGAACTTGGAATCCACCAAGTTTATGGCTTCACACCATAGAAATTACAGAAATCCATCTGCAATGGGGAGAGAGGGAGAGAGGGGCGCCCAAGGCTCCAAGAACACAAATGCTATTGTCTCTTCGTTAATTCTCACAAAATGGAAAATACATGGATTATATAGAAACGTACAAATGACATAAACTACCCTTAGATCTAGGGTTAGAGAGGGGCAAATAAGGGATGGGATAATTAATTCCCCATGTGGTAAAATGGCCACATTAAATAAAATACAAACATGAATAAACTATAATAAATGGGGGCGCCCCCTTGACTTAAGGGGTACCCAATTTTGAATTTTTATTTTTTTGTCCCCCCTTGGTCCAAGTCTAATCTTGGACTTTGAACCAGCCCCACATGGGCCCTAGAACCTGGGTGGACCAATGGGAAATAGGGTCGGGGGACTCTACTGGACCCACTGGCATTTTACATAGAAACCCAAAGACATTAAAGACTAACCCTTTGGCTTATAATGCCTTACAATTACAAACCCGATTAGTCAAGGATATAAATACAAACAAAAGGACATAAATATAAAATAAAAATGTTAGTGCCCGGTGTTGATTCCCATCAATTCTCCCCGGGTGGGAAGAACTCAACCCCGTCGAGTAAGGGGTGCGGCTGCTCGAATGGCTCCTGCGGATCTGTCACCGACCAGATAGCGCGGAGTACGCTTCCACTCCAAGTAATCGTCACCTGCTCACCCGTATATATTCGATATGCTCACGCTGCTATGTGAATGAGGCTAGTGGTGGACACTCCGGGGTGGGGTCTGTGATGACCAAAGATCCGGATACCAGGAAGGACCTAATACCATTCGAATCCTAGCCCGCCGCCCACGAGCCGGGAGGGCTCGGAAGGGCTAAAGGGAGTGTGGAGGTACAAAGAAATATGAAATAAAGTAGGATAATTCAATAATTAACAAAAATAAATAAACAACTACTACAACAGAGTCCAGTCCAACAGAAAGTACAGTCTAAAGCAGTAAAACGTACAACATGCCAAGTGAACACTCGGCCCGGCGAGCTGACAACTAAGAACCTCTGAACAGCACCCTCGAACCTCAAGGAAGAACCGCCGCACCTGAAAAGCAGAGGTGAGCCTCCTGTCACTGGATCAGTAGGGATCCCGCGGAACCCCAACCGAGAACAACGGTGGTAGCGGAAGAGAAAAATAGCTACAACTACAGCAGGAACAGCGAACCGGTGGCCGGTCAAAACTCGGCACTACAGCTACTCCTATTGTACCGGTCATGCAGAAAGAGAAATCTCGATCTCACAATCAAGAATCGGACCACTCTAACACCAGGTCTATCGAGGAAACCCTCACGACAACCCTGCCGTAGAAGTCTGCCCACACAGGCACGACCAATCGGGACCGCACAGTCCCACATTGGCATGACGAAACCTCGGTGAAGCCACTGGCACCCTGGCCACTACCTCAGAAACACCAGATGGTCCAAAAAATCATGTCTTGCAGATAGGAAACGGAACCCGGAAATAGGAGAGTCACGTCTCATGTGACAGGAGTACCTGCCCACTAGAAGCAAGGCCGGATGCATCCACTAACGTTATAATATCACGGACCTTTCGGATCCTTCTTCTTGGGTCCCAGATCTTCTTTCTTGGAGTGTCCAGCTCCATTGTGTCTAAAATTTTATTTTGGACATCTTTTGTGTTCGGATTGGCACGATCCGGAGTTGTTTCGGAGGCCCGGAGTGTGTCCACGACTTTTTCACGCGTGTTTTCTGATTTCCGATACGGGTTCTGGCAATTCCTTCGGAACCTCGTTGCGGGTGAACCGGGTCGTTCACCAAGACGAGAGTGGTACCGTTGCGATCGGTGCGTTCCGAGGATAGCGGAAGTGTAATTTTTAATTTTTTGGTATTTTCTGGAATTTCTAAATTTTCTATAAATACCCCTCCCTTTCTCTCTCTCTCCCCACCTTCTTCTTCCTCTTCTTCTTCCTCCCACCGTGGCCGCCCCCCCGTCTTCCTCCCTCTCTCCCATTTCAACGCGGCGGGCCTCTCTCCGACTGCAGACAGCGGCGGGGCGACGGCGCGGCGACGTGGGCGGCGGCGAGGCGACCTTGTGGGCGTGCGGTGCTCGTGGGAAGCGTGAAGGAGCGGGGTTTCTAAAAGCGCCTTCCTTGATTTCGGCGATGATTCGGCGAAGCTTTCGCTCCATTGAGGTAGGGGGATGAATCCCTATGCTCATCCCGTCATCCCCCGCGATTCGTAGGCCGAATGGGAGCCGAGAGGGGTGTTTTTGAGTGGGTTAGGGCAAAACCATGATTTTGGGAGAGTTCGCCCGATCTATGATGTTAGGCCATGATTTCGCGTTTTGATGGCTTAGAAGCATGCTAGGGGTCCCCAGGGGTCTTCCTCTTTGTTTTCCCCCTCTCCTATGGAGGCATGGGGGCGTGGTTGGAATTTTTGGACGTTTCACGCCGTTTCGCCGTCGGGTCGGTGTGACGGTCCTTCCAGTGATCGTCACACCGTGTGACGCACCCAGGAGGGTGCATTACAGCCATGTTTTTGGCCAACTGGGGTTTGTGGGCTGTGACGGTCCCACGATAGACCGCCACGGCGCTGTGACGCGCCTGGGTTGGACCATTAGGGACGATTCGACCGTTGGCTTGACTGTTGGTTTTGACCATTGGGAGTCAAGGCCTGTGACGCACTAGGACTAGCGCGTCACAGCCTTGTGACGCCCCTGTGTGGGTGCGTTAGAGCGGTGTGGAACGCACTGAATTTCGTTGGGGTGAAAAATATCATGGTATCGGTGGTTATATTGATTCGAGATCATCTGTCCCACCGGGCGTGCCAGCTTGTGGAACGCACTAAAATTCGTGTGTGAAGAAAATATCATGGGATATCGGTGTTCTTTTTATCGGTTTATCTAGTGCGAGGGCGTGCCAGTCACCTAGGTGACAATGTGTTCGGGCTTCGAGACTGGAGTGGTCCGAAGCCCGGGGTGCGCTCCATCTGACTGATCAGACGATTGTGGATATCGGGTCGAGACTGGAGACCCGCTGCGCCATAAAGGCCGCGACGTTAATTACATCCCCTCGGAGAGGGGAAGACCTCTGATTAATCGCCAAGAAAAGGGGTCAAATGACCTAAAGATCATTTTTCATTAAAGCATGCGAGTTAGGTTGACATGACTTAAACCCTCCGCGTCGGTATGTAAAACGGTGTTCAAAAACCATACAAATACTTGCTGCGAGTGCGGCGAATTTAATGAAAGTGCGGGATTAGATCCCGGTATATATATATATCAGTCACTAACAGACAATTCCAGTATTCGGTCGAGAGTCCATATTCGAAACATCGAAGGTAAGAACAAAGACATTCAGATATCTGCCGTAGGTACGGCACGCTTCACGTGCGTGCGGAATCGGATTCCGGAAGAAGTGGGTCAAGCTGATGAACTATCGGCCTAAGAGGTGCACGGATCATGACCATGTCGGAGATCCCGAGGTCCACGTCCGATATCACGGGGCATCATTACTTTTCTCTTCACGCACAGTCCGGGGGAGCGGGTTGTTAAGTGTAAAGCCAAAACTCGGCAACGTGCGCCCTCGCACGCGGATCGACCTGCGCGGTCAGGTCGCGGGGTTCGACCTGCCCGGTCAGGTCGTGGGGGTCAAGGGGGCAACGCCCCTTGCGGGGGTTTTCGGGGGCAGCGCCCCCGGAACAAAATTTGGATTATAGTGGAGGGGAGACTTTTGATTAGTTTTCTATTAACTTGAATTGCATGTTTTCTTTTATTTTCTTGATCACCTTCTCTCTTCCAGGCACGCCGGATTAAGTGATATTGAAGGGGGACGCGCCGGTTAAGGATGCCACAAGGGGAAGGGCGCGCCGGTTTAAGGACACTACAAGGGGGCTGAAGGGCGCGCCGGTTTAAGGGAGTTCAAGGGGGGCGCGCCGGTTTAAGGGAGTTCAAGGGGGGCGCGCCGGTTAAGGTCCAGGAAGGGGGCGCGCCGGTTTAAGGCTCAGATAGGAAGAGGTTCCACAGTATAGCGCGCCGGTTTAATGGGCTAGTGCAAGGGGGCGCGCCGGATAGCTGCAAGGAAAAAAAAATGGGTTTTGAGTGTGGGGTTAGACCGGCGCGGGGGGGTACCGCGCCGGATTAACCCGCGCCGGATTAGGGGGCGCCGGATTAAGCATTGTATAGCTTCTTTCAACCCGTTTGTGCTCTGTTTCTTCTTTCCTTCAACTGCAAGTTGGTTTATTGATTGGTTTGTTCATCTTATTGATGAATTATGTTTGTGGAAAGAAGATTTAAGTATTTTAAGTGTTTGTTCAGGTGGATTGTCATGATGATTCAAGTGTTTTATTAGAACAGTTTGCTGTGCAGGAACTTGGAAGTTTAGTTTGTCTCAGTGATTTAGTGTGTTTGTCTGTCTGTTCTTACGCATTCTCTGTTCTTACATGTTCTTCCTCTGGCAAAATTTGGGCAGCACCTCCCCCGTACTGACGATTGCCAGAGAAAATCGAGGAACACCAAGTGGATTGCTCCAGGGTGAACCTCAAAATCTAGACCTCACGGCGGTCCGATAACCCAAGTGTGAGTGTGGAAAAGCTCGAGGACTAGCCTTCAAGAGCTCTCACGACTCATGGGCAATGATCCCTCAAAGGGGAACGAGTGGGGTAGGAGATCAGAAACATATCAAAAAAAGGAATCTCCCGAAGGATCACTTTCATTTCACCACGAAGGGGTGCAAATACATGGGCTCTTCATGCATCTAAAGAAAGAACCAAAGGGAAGAATACATCGGAGGAAAGAAAAAGAAACAAGGGGGGAGGGAGGGGAGATCTGTATCTCCCTCACCTCACTCTCTGCTCTCTCCTTTCTCACTTCACTTCGCTCTCAGAGGAACACTGGCTTCGGGCTTCAAGGAGTTTCTCCCCCTCCAACCTTCCAACTTTTCCCCCCAACCCGTTTAAGCTTCGCCTGGGCGCTCCTTTTATAGGGGCCGGAGGCCCTGTGTTGGAGGGATGCCCTTTGGATTCTTCTTCCTTCCATTGGTTCCTTGTTTCCCGCAACCACCACTGCTGCTGCTGACGTTGGTGACGTTGCCCTGCTGTTGCTGTCGACGTCGCCTCCGGCGAGGCTATGGTGTGATCGGGAGGGGGGCTCTGCTGGCACATCCACCGCGAGCCACGTTGCTATCATCATTTGCTGAAGAATGGCCGGCCGATCGACGGAATGAGCGTTCGGTGGGATGGGGCTCGAGAACTTCCATTCATGGCATATGCTCGTTTGCCCGCCGGATCGAAGTGGGAGCTTTAACCATTTTAGGCTTGTTCGTCATCATGCCGTTCCCTGGAAACAGGGGACCGCATTGATGACGGGATGGCTTCACTGCACGCCGGATAAAGGCCTCAGAGAAAGGCTTGTTTCTAAACTAAGCGCGCCGTATTAGCACTCCAAGATGGGCGCGCCGGTTTAGTGCATTCAAAGGGGTGACCCTTCAACGGGAGCATGCCGTTTTAACATAAAGCAAGGGAGTTCACGGGGCGCGCCGGTTTAAGGCCCCCTTAGGGGCGCGCCGGTTTAAGGCTATTGGAAGGGGCGCGCCGGTTTAAAGACCATATAAGGGCGCGCCGGTTTAGACTTCGTCTCGGCTTCACGGCTATTCGGATGGATGCTTATCCTCCTTTATTGCTTCAGTCGTAATGAACCGCCGTCGGGGTGTTTATTTCAAGGCCTCTGCATCCCGATTTGGAACTTTGAGTGATCCCCGGTGTGTGCCGAACACGTGTTCGAATTCCCGAGTTTCTTTTGATTCAGCCTTTGGCAATGCCGATTGGAGAGCCGGGGCTGTCTCTTCAACACGAGGGGCTTCTTTGTCGGGTGACGGAGCACCGGGTAGGTATTCGTCCTTCTTGGAGGGGGCACATGGTTTATTCAGCGTTTCCGTCTTTGACTCGCTCTCGAGTGCTGAGACGTGCATGTCGTATGATCATCATCATTTTTTGACGTCCACAAGCGGACGCATTCCCACCCTGTGACGCACCAGAGTTGGTCCGTTACAGTTTGTGATGCACCGAGTGGAATGCGTCACAGTTTGTTCCTTCGTGCCTTGTGACGCACTAGGATGGGTGCGTCAGGGCCTTCGACACACCAAGGTAGGCGCGTCACAGTCATTTTTACACCGAGGGTCTGACGCCCCTGTGTTGGGCCGTCAGATGGCTGTGACGGTCCAGCCTTAGACCGTCAGAGGCTGTGACGCGTCTAGGGTAGACCGCCAGGCTCATGATTGCTCCGAATGGTGCAATCCCGTTTTCTCTCTGACTGTGGTCACCGTGCGACGGTGCTGGTACGTGGGACGGTCCCCGTACTTCATCGGACACGGACGTTGCTTTCTGTTGACTTGAGAGTCTACTCCGTTGTGACCCTCCACTAGTCGTAGCATGCTTACACGTTTAGTGGTCCCACCAGGAAGTGGTGGAGAGGCTACCATGAGGACGGTTTTTAGACTGGTTTCCGTCGGGCCCCACGTCTTGCAGCTAGAGTCTGGCTGAGGGGAAAACCAGTTAGAGGCCAGACTTGGGACGCATGGTCTGTGTGTGCACACGTGGTTGGGGGCGGTTGGACCCACACTGATGGGCGTGACCCCAGCTAGTCACTTGCTTTGTGGTTACTTGTACGGTGTCTCAGTTCCCGCTGGGCCAGAGGGAGACACCTGAGGCGCGGACTAAGTCGTTAGTGGACGCATCCGGTCTTGCTTCTAGTGGGAGGTACTCCTGTCGAGTCGGGAGTGACAGACTATCAGTCAGTCTTTGCGACTTTGACCTTCAGGTTTTCGTCGTGTTGACCGTGGTGTTCCGGTCGTTTCACCGTGGCACGTGTGTGGGTTTTCGTGTCGTGAGATCGGTGTTTTGTATATGGCAGGGCTTCCCTTTCGAGGTTCTCGCTTACTGCTAGTGTAGAGGTTTTCCGTTTGTGAGGTAGGGTTCGAGGGATCCCTACTCAATCTTGTTCTAAGACTCATTCCCTGCGTGTTTTCACCTTGTTTCAGGCGAGACGCGGCTTCAGGGGAGCGCATATGAGGCTCGGCGTGGTTTGGGTGCCCAGCGTTAGTGCCAGAGGTCAGAGCCGGGGTATGCCCCGTGTAGCTGTACTTTTATTTCTTGTCTCTGTACTAGTTGTGGACTACTACTGTTGTTATTTTGTTATATCTTGTGGACCATATATCATGTAAAATGTAAATTTATTTCATGTTTAATCATATAAACTATTTAATTTCTATAATTATTTGTGATACTTGTGTAGTCTCCACACCATCCTTCTAACCCTTCCGAGTCTTCGGGCTCGTGAGTGGCGGTACGAGTCTCGAGTTATCAGGCCTTCCCAGTAATCGGATTCTCGGGTCGTTATAGCTGGTATCAGTGCGCGATTGTGGGATTATACGAGAATCATAAGTAATTGTAGTGGTCCACTAGTCCCCAGCGATGATGTACAGGTGACGCTGGCATCGGGCATCGTGTGTTCTTCTTAACCTTGCTGTTTCCGTGTTTCCTGTCTTATGCCTCAGGAGCGAGCATGGCGCCGAGGCGGAGCACTCGCTCTCAGTAGGGGCAGTCGGCTGGAGGTCAGGAGATCCAGCAGGAGGTTCAGCAGGGGCAGGAGGAGCAGAGTAGAGCGCCACCAACGGCCACCAAGGCAGCGGATGCTACGAGGTTTTCGGGGGTCGAGGATTTCTTCCGTGGCATGTACCAGCTTATGTCTCAGTAGTTCGGCGGAGAGGCTGGTGAGGGCTCGTCGGCCAGGGGTGGGTCAGGCTGAGCAGTGAGGGATTTCATGCAGTTTCATCCACCTTACTATGGCGGCCAACAAGATCCTGATGTGGCTCGATATTGGCTCGACAAGATGGAGCGGATGTTCAGTTCCGCGCAGTGTGCTGCAGAGGACAAGGTGTTGTTGGCCTACAACCAGTTGCAGGGTACGGCTCGAGCGTGGTGGTCTTCCGAGTGGAAGACGTCTTTCCAGCTTCATCAACTTGAGCAGATTGCGTGGGACGACTTTGTCAGCACTTTTGAGCGTACGTACTGTCCAGAGTATATTGCTACGCAGCGGATGCGTGAGTTTTTGGAGCTGGTTCAGGGCAACATGTCCGTGTTGCAGTACCGGGCCCGATTTGTTGAGCTGGGTCGTTATGCACCTCATATCATGGAGCATGAGAAGGTGAAGGCCGCGCAGTTCGTGCACGGCTTGAGACAGGAGCTGAGGCACCACTTGATCGCGAATGCGGCCACTGATTGGGAGACAGCTTCTCGTGTGGCGGCTTTTTTGGAGATGGATATGCAGAGGACTCGGGGACCGATTAGCCAGGGGCAGTCCTTGTCTGGCCACAGCCAGCAGTCGGCTACCCAGCAGTAGGGTTCCTTTCAGCATGCGTTGGGTGGTTCAGGAGTGCCGGCACCAGCAGCGTCAGTGACAAGATCTGTGTCTTTTGGCTCGAAGGTCAAGAAGTTTCTCAATAAGGGTTTCGGTAAGAAGCGCAAGGATCAAAGGTAGGCGTCATCGGGTAGTGTACAGTAGCCAGTCCCTTTTCAGCGTCAGGGATCAGTGGGTGGATCGACGGGGACCGTGTCCCCTGTGTGGCGAGTCCCATCCAGGCAGGCCGTGCACGGCACCGGTGATTTGTTTCAGGTGTGACTAGCCAGGGCATATGGCGTGTGACTGTCCCCAGAGGCAGCAGCAACAGTTTCCTCAGTAGCAGCAGGTTCCCCAGCAGCAGAGGCCACAACAGCAGCAGCAGGGACAGTATTCGCCGCTACCCAGGTCAGCTAGTGTGGGAGGCAGGCAGAGAGTTCGAGGTTAGATCACACACATGACCAGGGCAGAGGCAGTGGCGTCGCAGCTCGTGGAAGGTACCGTTTTGATTTTGGGTTGTTCGGCTCGGGTTTTGTTTGATTCTGGCGCGTCTCATTCATTTATTTTGGAGGATTTCACTCTGAGTATTGAGGAGTCGGTGACCCAATTGTCCTGTGATTTGGCAGTGGAGTTACCCTAGGGTGATTTTATGATCACTCTATATTGCTTTGATGAGGTTCCCGTGTGGGTGGAAGGACGGAGTTTGTCGGCTAGGCTCCACGCGTTGCCGCTTCAGGACTTTGATGTGATTTTGGGCATGGACTGACTTGAGGCACATCATGATTTGGTGGATTATGGCTCGAAGAGGGTTTATTTCTGCCGACTTCGTGGATCCACCGTATATTTCCAAGGTATCAAGTCTTCCTCTTCCCGCTTCCTTATTTCGGCTATTAGGGCTCGTCATTTGCTTGGCGCGGGTTGCCAGGGTTTTCTCGCTTCTGTGGTTGTGGCAGACCGGATGGAGCCGGATGTCGATGACATTCCGGTGGTGTGCGAGTTTCCCGATGTTTTTCCGGAGGACTTACTTGGATTGCCTCCCCAGCGGGAGATTGATTTCGTGATCGAGATCGTGCCTGGTACGGGACCTTTGGCGAAGGCTCCCTACCATATGGCCCCCGGTGAGTTGAGGGTGCAGTTGCAGGAGTTACTGGTCAAGGGGTACATTCGTCCTTGCTTTTCCCCTTGGGGTGCGCCAGTGTTGTTTATGAAGAAGAAGGACGGTAGCTTGCGGTTGTGCATTGACTACCGGCACCTGAATGAGATGGCCAGTAAGAACAAGTATCCGTTGCCGCGGATTGATGACTTGTTCGACCAGCTTCAGTCTGCGCGAGTGTTCTCGCGGATTGATTTGCGGTCCGGATACTATCAGTTGAGGATTCACGAGTCCGATGTGGAGAAGACATCGTTCAGTACGAGGTACGGGCATTATGAGTTTTTGGTGATGCCGTTCGGGCTCACCAATGCCCCCGCAGCCTTCATGGACTTGATGTAGATGGTGTTCTGTCCGTATTTGGACCAGTTCATGGTCATATTTGTGGACGACATCCTTGTTTATTCGCGGTCTGCCGAGGAGCACGCGTACCATTTGGGTGTGGTGCTGCAGACGTTACTGTTGATATATTTCTCCTCCCGTTCGTTCTTTTAATGCCCTCCCATGTCTATCCTATCACATCCAACATGGGAAATGAATAAAGACAGAGGGAAAGGGAGGAATAAACACCTGTGATCGCCACCAAGGTGCCGAACGTGATGAACACGTCGTACCTTGGAAAGAGGGAGATGTACTCGCCTGGTGTGCAGCGCTGCGAAGATGTATGGTTCAGGAAGAACCGCCTATAAGATGCACGGTCTCACGGCAGACCATTTAAGAACGCTGCTGAGGATGCGGAATTAGGAATTTCTGGTAGATGAACGGCTCTGACCCGACCGCAAGACGAAGAAGAACGGCCCATGTAACATCGCACGTCTCCGTGAACGGCTGGTTAGGAACCGCACAAGTCAACCACGCCAGAAGTTGCAAAAGGGTCCAACCTCCACCCTTTCCGGCCGGCCAGAAAGGATGGGCCTCGTGTTAGTGTATTGCTGACTTGCAAAACAACGTGGAAACACAAAGAGAAAACCCAAATTAGAACTGAAAAGTGTAATAGATGCTAAAATGGAAATAAATGATCATAACTAAGTGAAGTGTGGGATACCTGGAGAGTTTTAAACCCCTGGGGGTGTCATAAAACATGGGAGGATGTGTGAATGACAGTGCAAGCAACGAAAACGTGGGAGAATGGATGTGTAGAAACAAACATGCAATGAGAAGAAAACGAGATTATCTAGAATGCAAAAGGACTCAAAACAGAAGTTACTCCATGGACCGGAGGCCTATGTGGACGTAGAAGGCCTCCCCCCTAGTCGTAGGTCGCTCAAGGATTCGGCAGGGCTTCGCCGTCGACCAAAATCTCCCCCCCCCTTTTCAAATGTAGCCTTTAGGGTCTATTTATAAAGCATAGAAAGCCAGCCCCGAAATTAGGGTTTAGAAGCATTTTCAGGTCAAGATGATCAAATAAAAAACGTAGATAATCAAATTATCTCTTATCCAGTCGAAACGGTACTCAAAATGCTTCAGCATCCGCGGAGAAAATGACGGGAGAAGTTAGGGATAAAACCACGGATAAAGAGATAAAATCTATTGAAATTCAGGAATCGAACGGATGAACGGTCTTACGATAGACCACTCAACGGGATGTGCGGCCATGTCCTGGCCGTCCAACCCTGTCGGTGGAAATTCAATTAAATCATAAATATTATCCAACTATCCATCGAACTGACCGAAATCTTCGCCGTTGGACTCTCATAGATGAACGGCTCAGATGAGACCGTTCAAAGGTAGGGCGGCCAAAGACCTACCGTTCTAGCCTTGTCTGTGATAAATAGATTAATTGAGAAAACCACCAATCGCAGGACTCTGAGAGGGCTACTATCCGTTCGTCCATCGTATTGAACGGCTAGGGGAAGACCGCATAAATGCTTGTCGGTGGAAATTCAGAAAATTAACCAAAATATTCCAAAATATATGGACGATCCACAGGCAACCGCGCATTGATTGGGCGGCCATGGATGAACCGTACATGTATATGGGCGCTTAAAACTCATAGAAAAATCGAATCAACCAACACCAAGGCCCATTAAGCCCAGAATTGAAACAAACCTAGCCAGGGAGGGAGGCTACCCATAAAACTGGCCCAAAACGTGCCTGAAAACAGCCCTAACGAGCGATAGACAACTCGAGGCATCAACAAATGGGAGTAAGAGGAACGACTCAACTCATCGGTAAAAAATGAGTGTCAACAGATGCCCCTCCTTAACATCCTCTTTGCAGGGGAGCGAGCGGAGGTGAAGCGAAAATGACATGGAATATGGAGATGAAGCGGAAATGCCGCGGAGTGGACCGGAAAGGGGGCGTTAAGGTAAAACGACACCCGTTTTTACCAATAAGCGACAAGAATCTTCCGGAAAACTCTGAACCAAATGCAAAGAATGATAGAACCAAAAGTGACACTAGTCTGGAGGAACTAAACTAAACGAAATGTGAAGTCCCGCGATCAATGACACCCAAGAGGGGGGTGAATTGGGTGATTACCAATTTTACGAAAACGTTTGGCCTTTTATAAAATATGTGATACAAAGCTAGTTAGGAGATTCAAAGCTATTTGAACACAAATTGGATTTAAGGAACTTTATATGATAACATGTAGATTAAGCAAGATAGACGAAGATAAATCCAGAACAACAATTTAAACTGACGTTTATGTAGAATGGAGATAGAGGAAATGGAGCAAACCACACAATACAATCACAATGCACAGCGGTTTTTAAGGTGGTTCGGATGTACGACGGCAATCCTACGTCCACCCCTCACCAAACCCGGTGATGCTTCACTCGGGGATAAAACCCCAAACGGAGACGACGCTCCAACCACACACGCAGGACGACACCTGCATACACACACGGGGACGCACCCCAAAACACACACACACACGGAGACAAGGTCTCCAACACGATCCAACAAGCGGATCACAAACACACACACCCGCTGCCACAAGTGCAGCAATCCACACACACGAGACAGAACGGATCTAAATAGACCCACACACACACAAACGCAGATCTAGGAAGATCCACGCACACACGAATCAAATACAACACACATACACACCACCACGGATCTAACAACGATCCACACACACACAAGTTCTTGCAGTTTATGATAAACACAATTACAATACCCAAAACATAAAGACGATGAGGCTTAGTTTAGAAGACTCCTGTTTTGAGTTCCCCTTGAATGCATGTTGCAGATCCTGAACGTATCTTCACTTGATCGGAGCTTTAATCCGTGCTTGCTTAGATTTTCTTCTTTCTTGCTTGCTTGGCTTCTCTTCTGTCTCCCTTAGGCACTCTTCTTGGAATCCTTGCTTGCTTCCTTGGCTCTACTCTTCCTTGGAGGTTGCTAGCTTCAGATTTGGCTTGAAACACCTTGGAGATGGATGAAGATCTTGCTGCACGAAGTACTGTTCACGGAGCTACAGTGCCCTCTCCTTTTACCCTGGACAGCCTCCTCTTAATCTCCCTTGAAGCCCTCTTGGATTGATAGGGTTTGTAGCACCAAATGAGAGTTTTATAACTCTTGAATGGCCCTTGGACAAGCCCCAGACCAGATCCACGAAATCTGGTATAATTGGGGGCAAAAGTATTAAAGAAATGGGTGGAAAGACCACCCTTCGAACTTGAACCAAAAGTCAACAAAAGTAGGCCTCGGGGTTGGCCATCGACCGGTGGAGGGCTGGCGGTGGACCTGAATTTTACAGGTTTCAGTCCGTTGCTTGCTGGGAAAAACGGTTGACCGCCCCTGTCTGGGCGGCCGACCGCTGCTGGCGGTCGACCGGTCCTGGACCGGCGGTCAACCGCTGGCAGGGGAAGCCTCAGGTTTCTCCCGTTCAACCCTTTAAACCCTTGAGCAGCTCATTTACGTTTGTGGTATCAAACTCCTTCGACCTTGAGGATTTGTACTGAGTATATGGACCTGTAAACACATGAATAATTGATTAGAACTATAGCTCAAACATTCATATGATAAATCCATAAACTTCATGCAAGCCATTGATTATGAAATCAAAATTTGTTGGTCGATCCCCGCGACCTGACCGCGCAGGTTGATCCGCGGGCGAGGGCGCACGATGGTCAGAAGGGTTTCATGTTGAATGTGCATGAATGAGGTGTATACATAAGATACACAAGGTGAGATCGATGCTAAGCATGAGATACACAAGGTAAGAGTCTCACCAATGGTTCTTGATAGTAAATGACATATACCACTTGTTTTAGATTGTAGAGGAGCAGGGTGCTTATCCACAAGTTTAGTTCACCAGGTGACTGCCATGTTTGATCCTACAAGCAAGATAGTTAAGGTTAATACCATGCTTGTTCACATTAAAGAGGTTATGAAACCTCTTGCCTCTTGTAAAAATAATTCAATCAAGCATGAATCAAGACCATGTACCATTGCCATTTGTCATCTCAAACATATTTAAACATGTATGTGCAATCAACCATAAGTTTAGTTATCATCACTCAATCACACATTAAGTTTAGTTATCATCAAAACCATAACGCCAACAATCATCAAAATCATAACTCAACAAAATGAAACAAATCGATAAGACCAACCTCATGGGGGACACAATCTCGCGGTCCAATGAGGTGGCCAAACGTAGACAGCAAAAGTAAAGAAAACATGCTAAAGCTCCAGACGGGGACCTCTTAATTAACCAAACCAAGCGAATTGACCAAAGAGAACCTTTCAACTCAGAGTGGAATTAGTTCCTCTTACTCAAACACTGAACGCACAGCTAACCATTACTGACGGGACATTTTACAGGCAAACCATGGGGTATGAAAGCTCCAAAAGATGCGTATGATGCATGCTGGGCTAAAATAAAAGACATTGTTAAAAGAAATGCAAAGAACGATTAAAATATAAAATACTCGAGAATAATATTGCTAAGCTGGGAAAATCAGAGTCAAGATACCATCTGCAACCACAGCGTGCAGGATAGAACCATCCTCCCCATGCTTTCCCGACTTAACGGCCTATCCGAAGATTAAACACGTGAGCCTGGATCATCATCGTTTTTGTTAAAGGGGAACATCAGATCCTAGAACACATAGATAACCAACTGGTTCTCGAGATAATATAGCATAGTACCATATAGTAATGCAGTAAGGGATGTAAGGATAGAAAGCCATACCTGACTTACCTGAGCAGGTGAAAATGACATTATTTGGATTTTCATTTTTAGATTTTTATGGATTTTCATGAATAAGACAAATAAGATAAACATAGCAGAGATAACACAATGATTAACTGAACGACAAACAACATGACATAACATAATGAACAACATAACATAATAAAGGTAAACGAGCACATATGCAAGGCATAAACAAACGACACGCATGCACGAACACAGCATGATAAGACACCAATGCGGCGGGACAACACACGGTTGGGACAAGGACATGACAGATGATCACACGGTTGGGACAACACATGGAGCATAGAGGGACGACTATCAACATATGCAAGTCAACTAACAACATGGGGTGAGGAACAAAACAACCAAGTGTGGGACGATACGGTGGGACATAGACACGAGACAAGGACACGGCGGGACAAAAGACATGAACAAATATGCACTGCAATCAAAACCTAAGATCCAAATGAAGCAGAACCACCAAGTTCATAATCGTGAGGCAAAGCCCTCTCATAAAGATATGATCATTGCAAACAAAAGTTGGGAAGGACATGAGCTTCATAATATATCGAGAGTGTGGATCGAAGAAGGAAAGAACATATCAAAGATGTGGATAGGAGACAGAGCAAAAAGATATAGTAAGGAATGCCTGAGTACTTGCAACCTGCACACTTAGCAAACAGATTACGTATCTGTCCTTAAAACAAATGCAAATGCATGAAAAAGACACATTTTGTTGGATTTTTTTGTGATCTTTTTTTAATAATATTTTTTTTGATTTTTTTAAAATTTCAATAGTATTTTATTTTTTTGGATTTTTTGAAGTATTTAATTTTTTAGGTTTTTGAAATATTTGATTTTTGTTCGTTTTGAAATTTTGAAGTATTTGATTTTTTTAGATTTTTAACAATATTTGATTTTTTTTTAGAAATTTTAATTTTGACATAGCAATCCGCAGCACTTAAAGACGGGCTCAAACTACTGGCCAGGGATCGTCGTTCCTACCCCTTTCATTAAAGGCTTCCTTTAAGCAGGGCGTGCATATGAGGGTGGCTTACCACAACCAACCGCTTCTAAAGAACGGTGCCCCTACTAAGGCCATACCCGGGATACAATAACCCAGTCTAAGAGGGAGAAGCAGAAGAAAAATTGGAGACAAGCTTCGTGCAGGATGGGAGATATCAAGGCTCGAATTCCTTCCAGGGCACTACCCCTTAGAGAGATAGTCTGTTGCGCTGGGGCTTTGTGTCTTTGATTTTTAGACTCATATTTATCAGGCACGCATGCGACCGGGCTCATGACGTCCCGCGGGGAACTGTACTGCCACTCTTGCCATGCCTTTGATTCATAATTTTGCATTGAATTATTTTCTCATTTTGGTAGCCCTTATTGGCCAGATGTAGCATGAAAGCTCACTTTTGAGGGTCAAGACTGCCCCTATTTGAGATCTCTCTCGTATTAGGGAGCGCCTAGGTTGGTCATCTCATCCATCCATCTCTTGCCCCTGCACTTGGCCAAGCAGAGAAGAGAAAAGGCCTTTGTGCATACCCACAGTATGGCCAAAGCAGCAACGGTGTGCCTTAGAGAGATAGGCTATGGCTCGCCGTGTAGTGTGTGAAAAATCCATACTCAAAGGCCACCCTCAACAATCAGGGAAAGAAACTAGACTCCCAGCACGGAGCTTTCACCAGCCTAAGGATGCTGCAGAAGCGAATCATTTGACTAAGCAAACTAACTAAAGCCTAAGGCCACTCAACCATGGTTTAAGGAACCAACATTATAAGTGCGTGCAGAAATAACAGAGTAATAGCAATGATAACATGTTCTTGCACAAAATAAAAGATACCTTTGCAAATCCATGGCGTGGAAACCGACACCTTGAAGCGATTTCGATCATCGAGCTTTGAGGAGCGCGAACTTTATTTTCATTGCTTGTCAGGATAAAGGATGAAAGGAGAGTAAAGGATTGGATTCCTCGACATAGAGGAGTGGCAGACATCATACTGGACGAAGAAGGGATAAAGAGGAAGAGAGACGAGGGCTAGAACTCCCTCGTTAAGGCACTGAGGCCCTGATAATAAGGAACCAGATACAGAATAAACAAGAATTAACTGAGATCAAGGCGGGCTAAAGCTTCGAAAATCGCACGGAAAAGGGTAATGACCACGAAAGGGTGAGACGGAAAGAACAGAAAGACAACGAAAGGATAGCTGCGAAGATAAGGAAGAAGGAGAAAGATCATCCGACGTGGTCGGAGGAAAAGAGTAGGGAAGAAAATGCATGAACACCCGATAAGGTCTGAGAAAAGAAATGGAAACCACCCGACAAAGTCGAGGAAGGAACAGAAAAGGTCGGGGAACGAGCCCAAGGAATCCCCAACAGGGTCGGGAGAAAGAGATGAGAAGTGAAATCTGGGCGTACCCGGGGAGAAAAATTACAAGAGGATGCCCTGGGTTAGGGGAAGAGGAGGACATAGGCTGAGGCCTAGAATGGTAAGGATTGGAGAAGATTGTAGAAATAAGGTCAGGTGGCGGAAGGTGTAGACACGCCATTCCTGACGTCTCCTGAGAAAATCTCATATTACTATACAACACCCCGCGACGGCTTACGCGTTTCGAATCACTTGAGTGCTTCCTTTTCTTGAGTCTTCTTCCGCCCTTTTCGGCATCCGGAATCGTCTCGTCACGGCATTCGGACGGCATCAACACCAGTCAGACGCATCAAGAGGTTGCGGAACCAAGAAGGTGTCTGTCGGGCAGTCGCCGATTGAGGACCCGGGTGGGTTTTAATGGGGGCGTCCAGGCCCCTGGACGCCCCCATATTTTTAATTCTATTTATTTATTTTTTTCAGGGCCCAAAATTAAATAAAAAATAATAACTTAATGGAGGCGTCCAGGCCCCTGGACGCCTCCATAAAAACAAAATATAAAAAAAATATAAAATGCCAGTTGGCATACAAAAAACAAAAAAAATAAATAAAAAAATATATATTAATGGAGGCGTCCAGGCCCCTGGACGCCTCCATAAAAACATATAAAAAAATATATAATGCCAAGCCTGGTATAAAAGATAAAAGAAAATAATAAAATAATATAATTTTGGAGGCGTCCAGCCCCCTGGACGCTTCCATCAATTCCCTCACGGGCGCCGCCCACCGAACGACGGTTTGTCGTGTGTGAAAAAAGCCAAATTATAGAGACGTCCGGTCAGCTGGACGCGCCCATTTCTGAATCACGAGGCGCCGCTCACAAAACCACGCGTTGTGCCAAACCGCGTGCGGCCGTCGTCGGTTTTCGGTGGAGATGTTAGAGGCGTCCGGGACCCTGGACACCCCCACAAAAGTATTCCAAAAAAATCAATAAAAATAGAATAAAATATTATTTCGGCCCTGATGGAGGTGTCCAGGGTCCTGGACGCCTCCACCCTCCGGAGCTCTATAAATAGAGGCCCACCCCCTCAGTTCTAGGGGAGCTAAGCAGTGATCCGATAGGCTGCCGGAGCCCAGAGGCTACGGAGTCATTTTTCTAACACGTGGGGTCTTTTGTAGGTGGAGGTTCTGCCGGCTTCTCGGGTGCCCACGCTCGCGAGAGGAAGGTCGTCTTCATCCACCGCGCTTCTACGTCGTCCCCACGCTGCCGGAGCTCCGCCGAATTTCACCACCGGCACATCCAATAAGCCAACTCTTTCCTTTTCTTCGTAGTTCTTTTGCATTCATCATCTCGCATCCATCATCTCATTTTCCTCCTACTCGAGTCCGAGAGGGGTTTAAAAGATAACACCAACCAGGTGTGTGTCTTCCCGTTATTTCGTCATTTTTATTGCAAGGATATGAATACTACACATTCATCTTTCTAAGCCACTTGTCATTTGTTTGTCGTTGTTTTGCAAGGGTAGCCGAGGAAAGCCCTCTCCGTCGGCCGGCCGGAAGGAGAGGAAGAAGCAACCCGTCATCTCCCGCTCTTGAGGTAGGCGCGATCACTTTCTTATTTTGGGGTCTTTCGGCCCCTGGCGATCACATCCTTTCATCGAGGCCGCGGCGAGTCACTTCCCCAATGGCCGTTTAAATTTCCGTTCTTACATTCTCTCTATATTCTGTTATATTCTGCTCATATCATCGAGGCCGCGGCGAGTCACTTCCCCAATGGCCGTTTAAATTTTCGTTCTTACATTCTCTCTATATTCTGTTATATTCTGCTCATATCATCGAGGCCGCGGCGAGTCACTTCCCCAATGACCGTTTAAATTTCTGTTCTTATACTCTCTCTATATTCTGTTATATTCTGCTCATATTCTCGAGGCCACGGCGAGTCACTTCCCCAATGGCCATTTAAATCTCTGTTCTTATATTCTCTTTTATATTCTGCTATATTCTGCTCATATTCTCGAGGCCGCGGCGAGTCACTTCCCCAATGGCCGTTTCAATTCTTGTTATTTAATTTCTGCACCATTCCCGTCCCCCCGAGGTCGCGGCGAGTCACTTCCCGCTATGGCCGTTTGAACCCCATATCTTACTATATTATACTTGTCCCGCTCGCCCCGCCGGAGCAATCTCCCGTGGTGGCCCCTTCTCTCTCTTCTCTCATCTCTGTGTTGCAGCAAACAGCAAAACAAACAAAAGAGGAGCCCGCGCGCTCTCCGCATCCTCTTCCCCGCTCCATCGAACTCCGAACCGCGTGACGTCGCTCACAGATTGGCGATCACGGTGGGACGTCTACTGCTTCCTCCCGGCTACCCTTGCAAGTTCGGCACCACCCGTGCCTCTCCACCTTGGCGCCCACGCGCGCCCCCATTGTGCTCACGGCAGCACCGTCAGTTCTGATTGGTTCTTTGTTTATTATATGTTTGTTATTTCTGTTGTTTTCCCACTCCATATATCTGTCAGCATTCCATTGCATACATCCATTCCTCTTTTCTATCCTTTTTTCATTTTTTTGAGGATCACCCTTTCCCGGTGAAGGAAGGACTCTCCGTTTGGGAATTCCTCTCAACGGACTAGAATCTCCTACACTGGGACCTCCGTAAGTCCCCGACATCGAAGAATCTCCTCTTCGTTCACTGGGCTGGTTGTACCATTGAAGTTCCCCGGAGTTAGTCATTTCATTCGTGGTGAGACGAGAGACCCTAGCTGACACGGCGGTGAAACAAAAAAAAATAAACTAGGGTCCCCACTTTGTGTGAACTTCGGATCTCGCTAAAAATAAAAAAAATCATCAAAATCAAAATAAAAAAAAAGGGCGTAAAGGCATCCACTTGTTTGATAATCTCTGCTACCTACTTGCTAGTGTATGTTTTTGCGTTCTGGGAGAACTGTGAGCATGTCTCACGAGTCTTCCGAGGAGAACCACCCTAGCCGTGGTTTGACAGCCGACCCGCGAGTCTATGCTATGGACTCGGGTCCTTCTCATGACCCCTCGCATGAGGTGCAGGTTATTGCCGGGGACACGTCCCCGCCACAGGATATCACTTCCTTACTGAGCGTCCTCGCCAACACGGAGCTTACCTCTGAACAGCTCCGGGCCTTCCAGGCCATTCTAAAGGGGAAATCTGTTTCCCCCACGCCCCAGGAGTCAACTCCGGCTATCGCACCTCTCCACGAGTCCGTGCAGGCCATTCCATCTCCTTCATTGGCGCAAGCCATCCAGTCTCCCTCGCTTCAAGGACAAGCGAGCCAACAACCTCCCTCATTCCAATTCCCGTCACAATCTCAAACTCCCGGTGTTCCTCACACACCGTTTCAGCCAGGGCCAACTGTCGGTGGTCCGACAGTTCCCTCTCATTCCGGGTTTCCCCCTCAAGTCTCCGGGAGACAGTTTCTCCCCCAATGGCAAGTGCCACCTTCACCCCCAGAGGAGCTCGCCCAATCGCTCCTCAATAGGTTCAATCGCATGGACGAGCAGTTTCAAAATCTGAGAAGAATGGTGGACGTGAAAGCCACCCCGGAGGTTGCTTTGCCAATCCTCCCCGTCATTCATCTTCCTCCCTCCGAAATGCCCACGTACCGCAGATACAATGGTACCGGCAACCCCTTCATTCACCTCAAGGACTTCATGTATGAGTCCTCCTATTGGCAAAACGATCAGAGGTCCCTGGCATACCTCTTTCGGAGATCATTGGATGGTCCCGCGCTTGAGTGGTTCTATTCTCTGGAGCCCCGCGAGGCCGAGAATTTTGAAATAGTGCAGAGAAGGTTCTTGCAGAAATATAGGGATAGGGTCGGTCCCTCACTCTCCATTACCGACCTAGTGGCCGAAAAGATGAAACCCGACGAGGATTTTGTCCGATATGCTGATAGATGGAGGTCTCTGGCGGAAAGAATAAGGGATACCCTCTCCG
>JAHNEJ010000171.1:0-77404 GCA_022559845.1 Amorphophallus konjac | reverse complement strand
AACTGCGGTTCGATCGTTGAACCGGTTTGACCCTATTCCCCCGTCCAAAAAAAAAACAAAAATAAAAAATGATTCGGTACCCGCCCCCGTCGACCCGACCCGACGCGGCATAAATAAATAAATAAATATATTATTTACTTATATTTGATCAAACTATTTAATTCGACACACAACTCGAGCCCACATCCTATGCCCCTTGGGTCTAAGGGTGAGCTCTCCAACATATAAAGCCAAGTAAGTCTTTCTAACTTCCAATATGGGACTAAACATAAAGGCTCTATTTCCACATATAAATGAAGATATTTGAATCAACGTAAAGGCTCTATTTCCAACAAGTAGTTCCAAGTTATTCTCTATATACATGTATGTTTATTTATTTTGATCATTATATCTTATTTGAGTTATTTCTTATTATATTAGGTTATAGAATCGGGTCGGACCATATATCAATATTATAATGACATCACGGTTCAAACCGGTTCGAACCGAACCAGCTCATTGTCCGGTTCAAGCACCGGTCCGGTTCTGATAACATTGTTTGTAACACGTTCAGTATATAAAATATAATATCCTATACAATATAATTGTTAATATCCAGTTATTTTTCTTTACTGTTGATTATAAAAGGTCATTCACTCCTTTATATTTATAAAATAATATTTGACATTGAAAGATATTCCCTTGATTGATAGATATCGTCTTGCACTAGGATTTTCTTGAAGCTCAGATTTGCTTTAGATCACTATGTTTCAAGATATTTAAGATAGAGACAATGCATTTAGAAAGCTATCAAATGGCTAATGAACACAAATAACCCAAGGAGAGAGACTCACTGCATATATTTCAACTTGACATGACATGTGGTCGACAAGTGAAAGTTTTTTTTGATCCTGTATAAGTCAGTTTGTAGTTTTTATTTCTTGGTTAATTTCCTATTGCTATATTCACAAGCTCCAATTTCATGTTAATTACAAGAATGAATATCATAGATGGAAATAATTTCAGAAGAACTGCAATGTATTTCAGAAAGAAGCTGAAAGCAGGAAGAACTAAGATGAATTCAATAGTTTATTTCATTCACAACATGAACTAATAACCAAAATATGAAAGGTATAACATACTATCATTATTGTAATGATGGATAAAGTGAGGTACTAAAATAACATTAGGATAAACATAGAGATCAAAGAATCACCATTACATGGAGTACTTTTTGATTGACAAGACACACTTGAATTTCCTAGGAGTACCCATATTCCCTTCCATGTTGGTTGAAGGACTTAAACAGTGCCACACTGGCTAACTTCTATTATGAAAGTAGGCTCAGGTAATCCTTCCCAAAATCAAAAATCATCACCACCTTAGAAAGATGGTGAATATCGTTGGGACCAAGGATGGCAACTCGGTTTCGACTCGGTTTCGCCGCGTCCGGAAACCGAGTCGACTCGGTTTCGGTTTCGGTTTCGGCCGAAACCGGCCGAAACCCATATAACAGGTTACAAAAATTAAATTTAATTCTAAAAAATCTGAAAAAAAATCATTAAAAAATATAAATAATCACTTAAAATCACAAAATCATAAAAATCATTACACATGCATTTGATTGTATAAGTTAATGCAATAACCTTGAAGTAGACAACTACAAAAATTCAACTTCAAACATTGAACATATGAAAGTTAAAGTCATATTCCATTGTACATTAATAGAAGCAGTACAATAAACCAATTTAGACAAAATAAATGTTACAAAAATTCATTGATTCTTACCTAATATGGATAATAATTACTAGAAGAACCTTCTCCCTCATCGTCTGGCCCTTGACGTCGATACCCATAACCAGGTTGCATGTATGGTCTATATTCACTATAACCAAACAATGAGGTAGCCAAGTCCTGCATCCCTCTTTGGATCCCTCTTGGAGTGTTTGGTTGGCTTGATTCGAATCCAGTATCAACATAGGAATCTTGAGGAAGAGAAGAGTCACTGGTCGGATATGGATGGAACTGAATGATGGTTCATAATTCTGGGCCCCATAAATAACTGCTTCCTGTTGGCCACCTTCGTAACCTGGTGAACCATATCCGTGTTGACCTTGACTATATCCAGTAGTACCACCTGCAGCACCTGCATCACCTATACCACCTGCAGCACTAGTATCACCTGCAGCACCTCCGGGATGATCATCATCATCATCAGAATCATAAGAAACCAGTCGCCTTTTAACCTTTGAGGATGCTTTTTTTCTCTTTTGGAGTGCTTTTTTCAATCAATTTTGACACGAGTCCTTTTCCCCTTGGCGTGTGCCTCACATAAATCTGCTTCAACTCCTCAATTGCTGGGTCCTCTCGAGCAACATCATTTGCCCTCTCAGTTTGCCCATGCACTGATGTACTTCTTCTTAAGGAGGACATTCTAGGAGTGACTGGCCTGCTATCTGTATCTGAGTGTCTAGCAGGCTCAAACTCGAACTGCTCCTCAGTGTCATCAACCACCCTAGACTGGTGCGCATGAGTATCTCTGGCCCTCTTTGATTTGCTTCTTAATTCGGGATCTCTTGCCTCATCTTCATCAAGTATGCTCTCTGCCCATCTTCTATCATCAACATCAAAAACGGGCTCATCAACCTGTTCTCGTGTCTCCACCCAAGACTGCAAGGGATTATCATCATCAAATAAGGCATCCACATCAATCTCTGCGGCGGCATCCTCGGCAACGCGTTTGTCTCGCAGCTGTTGTCTCAACCTCATATTCTTTATTCTCAACCTCATATTGTAGTGGCAGTACACTAATTTCTCTAACCGATCAGCCTTTAGTCCGATTGCGAACCTTTGAGTGTATAAGGCTGAATGTGCTCCAATTTTTTTCACATTGGCTTGCTGATGTGGTTTGACTCAACACCCTGATTGCAATGAAAGCCAATGCAGAACTGCCCAATTCTCTATTGTTCACCATGATCCACCAGTCAACTGTTACACCAACCAACCATAAACAAATAAATATAAGATGTAAATAAAAATTAATTAAGGAAGATGTAATTGCAAAGAAAGCACAAAGATGAAGTATACCTGGGCTCACTCTTCCCACTGCGTATTGCAATTGGAAGTCAGAATACGTCCCAATTCTCATTCTATAGGAGGTCATCTAAAAAAATTACATAATAGATTAGCATTACTACGTAAGTAAATTCTATACCTCTTATTCATGAAATCAAAGTTATCAAACAGGCCAACCTCTACTTCCGCCTGAAGCCTCTTATCTTGTGTCCTCGATAAACGACCAATGACTTTTAAAGTGCCTTGAAGCACCTCGGCATCAACATGTGCATTGGCATTGTACATTAATCGAGGGTTCAGAAAATAACCTGCATTTGTATATAGTTAATGTATGGTCAATAATATATGAATACAAATAATCACTCACCAGCTGCATGCAAGTCGTGGTGTAATGTGGTGTCCCATCTATGGTCAATAATCTTCCACCACTTTGCATGTTCTTTGGGAAGGGACTCCTGCAACTCCAATTTCGCACGGTCCATGGCCTCATACAGATATCCCATATCATTCTTGTCATCGCCATCCACCAATCTTAGGACCTTAACGAGGGGGGTGACTACTTTCATGTATCGTGTTACTCTGCCCCAGAATTTGTTGTTGTCCACGATTTGACAGACATCCAAATAATCCATCTGAGCATCAACATTGCCCTTGTCGATGTATTCCCGCAGGGCATTGTGGTACATGAAAGCTTTCAACTCATTCTTATACCTGTGCAAAGAAATAAAATTTGAATCAAATACGGATCATAACTATAAGGATAAAGAAGTAATAATTGAGTTCAACAGTATACCTATGCAGAGACTCCAAAGAAATGAAATTTGAAGCAAATCTAGTTGGCCCTGCACGGATAATATCCCGCCCCCCACTTGCATGCTCCCTGAACATGTTCAATATCCTAGGATGGCCATAAATATATTGGGTAATCTTTTGTGCCCTTTCAACCGTCTTCTTCACATGTTTGTCCTTCCCTATGTCTTCAAGTATGAGATCAAGACAATTGCTGCGCATGGGATCCAATATAAATGCCTGCGCTTATGCATCAATTTCCTCCCTGCAGCCTTATAACTGGCTTCATTATCAGTCACAACTTGTACAACATTTTCTTCACCAATTTCGTCTACCATGTTGTCCATCAAATGAAACAAATAATTGGCATTTTTTTTCAAAATTTGATGCATCTACAGATTTTACAAATACTGTACCTTCGATGCAATACACCAAAAAGTTAATCATGGACTTTTTCGTGGTACCAGTCCAACCATCACACATAATAGTGCATCCTCTCTCCATCCATATATGCTTGAAGCTTTCAACCCACTGATGGAGCTCCTCAACCTCTCCCTCAAGGCCACGCCCGTATATGTCCCGACGTGACGGCGCCTTCAAGCCAGGGCCAGCATCTGCTATGACATCCAACATAGGTTGAAAATATTCACTTTCAGCAGCATGTGCAGGGACACCTGCATGAAAAAACTATTTACAGATGCTTTTAAATGCATGCCCTGCAACTTCTGCAGATTTTTTGACCCCTCTTAATGCACTTTTGATCTTAGGTTGTGTAGCCTGGGGCCTTCTGTGGAGATAACTGTCCATGGGGCCTGCTCTCTGCGTCTGCGGGGCGGGGCAGCAACATCAGGACGTCGTGCAGCTGTACTGGTGTAGGTCCCTCCTGAACCCATGGGTGCCTTTCCTTTCCTTCGAGCGGCTTCTTCACGCTCCCTTGCTTCAGTCAGCTCCGGATCAGAATCTTCAGTGCCTTCCTCATCATCATCCCTCCTAACCCTTCTGCCAGAAATCTCCTCAGCAATTTCCTCCTCATCCTCAGCCCTTTGTTGCACCCTCTCCTTTTTCCCCAAAAGGCACTGGCGCATCTCCTCTCGCACCTCTCGTGGACAGTGGTCGCATTGTCTCACCTCTCCTCGTACCCCTGCCAAATGTTGCTTGCCTCTGGTAATTCCGCCATACATCTCCTTACCACAGTAATTACATTTAACCCGTCCTTCTCTTAGCATCAACTAAGGACATGTGGGCCCACCCCGGATCCTCCTGCCCTTGCTGCTCCTGTGTTTGCTGACGTCTAGGCATGATGCTGCATTAAGACAATCAAAGACAATCTCTTGTAAGTACAATGAAAAAAAGGCAATTCAACATGAAAGAGCTCCAAATTAGTCATCGAAGCTTAATTGAGCTTCAATTGTGGGTAATAAAGCCAAATTAGTCGAAAGCCCCAATTTTTATGAGATAATTAAGCCCTAATTACCAAATAACCCTTAATGACCCTTCATAAAAAGGTGGGATTCCCAGCATGATCCCACCCCAAATTCATCAATCAAACTTAATTAACCTTCAATTGTAGTTAGGAAACTCGAATTAGACAAAAGCCCCAAATTTTTTAAACTAATTAAGCCTTAATACTAATTAAGCCCCATTTACCCTTCAAAAAATGACATCCCATCATGATCCCACCCCAAATTCATCAATCAAACTTAATTAACCTCAATTGTAGTTAGGAAACTCAAATTAGACAAAAGCCCTAATTTTATGAACTAATTAAGCCTTAATTACCCTTCTTAAAATATAATCCCATCATGAAGGCACCCCAAATTCGTCAATGAAACTTATCTAACCTTCATTGTGACAAGAAAGCCGAATTAGACTAAAGCCCCAACTTTTTTACATGGAATTAGGGGTTAATTAATATTGATGTAATTTTAAGTATCTAATTAAGGTTTACTTTGAAATCTGAACTAATTAGAGTTGCACAAACAAATTAAGGTAAAAAAATTACTTACAACCCCAAGTGCACCGCAGGCTAGCAGCAAGGTTGGGCAGTCCCAAGGTGGCAATAGGGCGGTGCTGGCGGTTTGCCCGCGGTGGGAGTAACAGCAGCTGCAGCGCGACTCCCTGGCGGCTGGCCTGGCGGCTGTACAGCAACAGCAAGAGCAGAAAGCAGCAGCACCAGCTGCACCACCTTCAGCAGGCAGCAGCAACAGCCGCAAGTAGCCAGCAAGGCAAGCAACACCAGCCGCAGCGCAACAGCCGCAGCAGTCCAGCACGGCAGCAGCAGGCAACAGCACAGGGCGGCAGCAGCAGCACCGGGCAGCAGCGCTAGCGGCAGCCGCACAACGGCAGGGGGGAGGGTTTCGGCTGAAACAGGCTGGGTAGATGGGGGTTTCGGGGGGGGGGGGGGGGGGGGGAGGGGGGAGACAGCAATAAGGGACAGGGTTCCACGTGTTTCGGCCCGATACCGTGCTGTTTCGGGCCGAAAACCGTGCTGTTTCGGGTGAAACCAGTCAACGGTTTCGCCCGACGGATAACCGATCCCACCTTTAAGTTTCGGATGCTACAGTGAATATGGCCTTTTTCGTATCGGATATGGCCGAAAACCGATACGTTTCGGCCGAAACGTATTGGTTTCGCCGCAACCGCCAACCATGGTTGGGACAGGGAAAGAAAGGACCTTGACCAAACGAAACCTACATTTGTTCGTACATGTTAGCTAAGAGGATTTCAAGTCAAGACATGATGTGCTAAGAGCAGATTTCTTTGCATTTCTGACCACCTTTTGACGGATTGATATGCTTTTCTTAAACAAAATGTTAGCTTAGATCTAAGCTTGCTTCACATGATTTGCAACCTAACAAGTTGGGCACAAAATCATATTCAATCCAATGAAAACTTGTTATTTGACAAAAGCAGATCAAGTTGAACACCTTCAAAGAAATTTTGGACACCAATGAAGCCAAGTGCCACACCACTAAGCCGGGAAAGATTGGTCAGCTGCAATTTCACTTTTTTGTTGTGATGCATGGTTGAATCTTGTAAGAACTTGTACAGAAAGATGGCTCAAATTCCAGGTTTACTTCAAATAGCTAAACTCTCCAAAGAAAAAAAAAAGTGAAGTAATCTCAAAGTTCAATCTCAGAAAATTCATCAGCATTTTCTCCAAGGATTCTAGAGACCGACATCACATATTTCAGCATGAGAAACATTCCCAAGAAACAGCCACCACAAAGAGGAAATAGCTCAGTCACCAGTAGAAACGTCAAACAGCATTATGGATTTGGAATTGAGTGAATACAGTGTTCTCAGAAGGTGAAGAATTCTTCATGCTGTGGTTCCACTTAGATCCAGAGCGAATTGGGTAATAGTACAAATATATTACATGAATTTGAAAACCAACAAAGAAAGCTCGGAAAAATTCTATCAACAATCCACAAGACTTGAATCCCTGATCAGCATTCACAATCGATCAACATTAGATTGATAACAAGAAATGCTATTAGTATAGTTGCCTAATCCAAACATACAATGAAGCACCAATAAGTGAGTGGCATAGAACTAAAACATACAATACCATCTCAATCACTGAAAGAATGCAGGTATTGTATAGTGTACATGAGAACATGAGTAAGCAATGATCAAAAGCCAAAAAAGAGAAGGAAGAAACATATAAAATATACTTCAGACAGAACAGTATCCTCTGTTTCAGAATTCACAAGACTGGTTCCTCGACAATGGCATCAAAAGTTCCCCATCTTGGCAACCTCCAGTATATAAATGAGAAGATTATCATTTTTTAAACAAGCATATCACATAGGAGAACGAACAAAATTAGACCACAAAGATACCCAGTTATAAAACGCAGAGACAGATAAAGAGAAAAGGAAGAAGAAAGAAGAAGAAGATGCTAGACCACGAAGGAATGAACCGGGGGTGGTCCAAGCGCGGGCGCCACCAAAAGTTGGCCTTTTTTTATGTGAGGGCATCAGCACCGGCAACAATCTCCAGGATCTCCCCAGTGATCTTCGCCTGCCGCTCCGGTTGTAGGCGATGGAGAGCGTCCGCTTGAGCTCGACAGCGTTGTCGGTGGCGTTGCTCATGGCCGACATCCGGGCGGCGAGCTCGCTGGCCAGGGACTCCTGCAGCGCCCTCAGAATCTGGCTGTTGAGGTAGAGCGGCAGCAAGGCGTCGAGGATCTGGACCGGGTCCTGCTCGAACTGTAGGATGGGCGAGAAGGACGGAGTGGGCGTGCGGATGGTCTCCCTCTCCACCGTCAGCTTCCCCTCCTTGGTGGTCAGCCGGAAGAGCTCGTCCTCGGCGGCGTCGACGCAGTTGCCGTTGATGTCGCAGATCTCGCCCTTGGGGGAGAGGGGGAGCAGGGTGTGGATGATGGGGTCGGACTTGACCAAAGACACGAACTTGGTGTAGAGAAGCTCCACCTTGTCGACCTCCTCGCTGACGAATAGGGAGAAGACGTCGTCGGCGATGGCCTGGGCCTCCTTGGCGGTGGGAGGCTGCCGCCCTCGAGGAAGCGGTCGACGGGGATGTAGGGGCGACGCTGGAAGTAGGTGTTGCCCTTCTTACCCACGCTGATGATGGTGTAGTCGAGGCCGAGGACTTGAGCTCGGCGATGCGGCCCTCGGCCTTCTTGATGATGTTGTTGTTGAAGCCGCCGCAGAGGCCGCGGTCGCCGGTTGACGACGACGAGGGCGACCTTGCGGACGGGGCGCACCTTGGTGAGGGGCACGTCGATGTCGTCCGTCTGCAGCTGCTCGTTGATGTTGTAGAGGACCTCCACCAGGGTCTCGGAGAAGGGGCGGCCGCTGACCACGGCTTCCTGGGCGCGCCGCACCTTGGCCGCCGCCACCAGCTTCATGGCCTCCGTGATCTTCTGTGTGTTCTTCACCGAGTCGATTCGCCCCCGGAGCTCGCGGAGGCCGCAGTGGACGGTGGTGAGTTGTGGCCACCGCCGCTCCCCCCAGGGCGGGAGGGGCAGGCGGGCAGGCGGAGGCCGGCGAGGTGGGCCCGGAAGGAGAAAGGGTCGAGGTCGGAGAAGATGGCGGACGGCTTGGAGGAGGCCCACATTGTGAGGTTGGAGCAGGACATGGTGGGCGGCCGGAGGGGAGGGGTTCTCCTTCACAGCGGCGCCACCTCTCTCTCTCTCTCTCCGGGTCTGCTCGCTGCTGCACGTTGGAGGAGGAGCAGATGGAAGAGGGGAGAGGAGGGAGAAAGGTAGCGTCTTTGGGGGGGGGGGGGCGTGGGGGTGGCTCCTGGAGTGGAGAGATGAGGTTTGTCAGGTAGCTGTGGGTGAGAGTGGAAGGGGTTGAGAGGGAAATGAGCGGTGGGAGGAGGATTGGGATTGGGTTTTGGGGATAAGGGGGTTTTAACCGCTGGCTGGGTGACTCAGGTCAGTCTCTGTGTGGTGTGGTGTGGTGTGGTGTGTGAGGAAGGGAGAGTATATGCCTGCCCATGGCGGCAATGTGTGGGAACTGGGAGGTGGTGGTTGTTCATTGTTCTAGGCAGAGGGGTGAACTGGGAGGAAAGAGGGAAAGAATGGGATGCATGGTTGTGGACCAGAGAGCAAGTTGTGTGTGGAGGAGAGAGCATTTTTTAAAGCAGCAAGCAGGTAGTGGGTTACCACCCAAATCATCTCATGGATTGCATAATCATCTCATGGATTGCATCCATTAATTAATTGATATTGACAGGGGTAGAGGTGAGGGAGGGCCTGAGATTCATGGGTGTAGGGTTTTTTGTGTGTCAATCTCTCCTGACCTTGTCAGGGAGTAGAAACGGAATGCAAATGAATGAACAATATCAGAATGATCACATTCAACTTGTCATGCTTTTGCCAAATATAGCTCTTGATTTCCCAAGAAAAGAAAACATACAAATTCCCAAAGATTTATCGGTTGATGAAAAAAAATACAAAAAGTTTAATTTTAATCAACAGATTTCTTTTCAGTGTACTCTAACCCTACCTTATCAGTAGATCAATCGTAATTACAAATAGTACTAACTCACATCTTCATAAAGTATATGGCCTAAACGTGAGGCCAGCATGCAAGTTTACATGGTGCAACTCAAATTATTGTATCATGGTTAAATTAGCTTGCCAGTTTTATCTTTTCTTTACATTGTTTCTCTCACTGTATGTGGCTAGATGTCCTCCAATTGAAGGCAAGAAAAGGGTTGAGCTATCTTTTCTTTACATTGTTTCTCTCACTGTATGTGGCTGGATGTCCTCCAATTGAAGGCAAGAAAAGGGTTGAGCATATACCCTACAGTTCGTGTCTTTCAATTTGGTCTTCCTATGATTGTTTTAGCTGGGTTACAGGAAAATCACACTATGCGGCCGATAAATGAGAATCATGACGACGTAATTTTCCATCACTAGAGATTGGCTGAGGATCCAGGAACCTCTGATATCAAGCTTCTAATTGGACACTTGACATTTCTTGATGGATTAAGGGACCGTCTTAGGTTTGAATTCATTTCTGAGCACTCACTTTATTTTTGTATAGCCCATGATATTGCCAGGACAGCAAACCAAATTATCTTTTCGTTCATGATAAAACTAACCTCATTCTCTCAATTTATGAGCAAAATTCTCGGATCTGGACCGCGAAACGGGCAGAGAAATTAATGATACTCCATTTTACAAATTTTACAAACAGGTGATCTACATTCGCTGTATTTTTTTTTTTTGAAAGTGGGTAGTACCACTGTTGTATTAAAACTAAAAAATGATGTGCAAAGAATAGTCAAAAAGATCCCCCAAAAAACTTCAAGCCCGGATGAAGCCGGTGAGATCCACACTAATCCCCCAATAATACAAAAAGGGTGGAGTTATGTGAGTTCACATTACAAAGGATTTTATATGTAATATATATGTTGCTTTCCAGGTCTTCCCTCTGCAATGTTGGCATTCTGAGAAGAGTGAATTCCAAAGAAAGTTGTCCACTTTTTTATGGTGGAATGATCTGTGACTTCAAAATCTTCCACTAATCCATCTTATCCTCCATTCAAAATGAAGAAATGGCATTTCAGTTCCTATATAGAGTCTTGTGTCTTGATCCTTAGGGGGAGCCTTGCTTAATGGCTTCTTGCAGAAGTAAATATTAGTCTTTTATTCCTAGTCTGACAAGTTCCTCCTGACTATAATGTCCTAATGTGGCATATTTCCACAATCATTCTATTGTGAGTCCTCTATCCCATCACTGACAGGTTTGCAGTAGGATTCCCTTCATACCATATTTCTTCCTGGCATTGTATACACATGACTCCTTGCTGAGGCACTGAGTAGTGAAAGATATTGCTTAGACTCGTGGTGTCTTCCAGAACCATGGGCATACGTGAATGATTAACTTGGAAGCCTTCACCAAAAGGCAATTTATCAAGTATTTGACCAACTGCTCCTAGAAGTGGTCCCCCCATTTACACTCCCATTCTCCCAAGAAAGGAAGAAGATAACTGCAAATTAGAAAATAAGTCTCTCCTACTCTTGTCCCATTCCATTGCTGCACACATGGTTCGCAGTACTGCCTGGTACTTACTGGTACTGGGTGGTACATGTAACAACTTGGTTATAGATTAAATAAATAAATAAATAAAATTTCTTAAATAAAATGTGGTTAATGTCATAAGACATCAAAATAATTATGAGGGAACCAAATAAAATTTACAAGAAAATTATAATTGTCATGTGGGCTAATGTAAGAATGTAATTGGACTTTGAAATTGGAATAAAAAAGCCTAAAATCAGAATGCCCCCAAATCCCCATTTAATCGGGCTAAATAAACTAAAATACAAACTAATGGGCCATAAAACACACATAAACCCTAATCCACTAGAATAGATCGACCTCTTGCAAAACCCTAGTCTAATTAGGGTTGGAGTTGGAAAGGCAGCACTAAAATTAGGATAGAATCGTGAAATTAGGGGGAAATTCTATCCCTAGGGAATTAGGTCAAGTTAGGACTCTTGGGGAGTTGTGGATCTATAAATAAGACCCTAGATCTCTCTAGTCTGCCCTAACCGTACATGAAGGCGACTGGACGAGGGATTGGGGGTGCGATTCGAGGAGGAGATCGAGGAGCTTGGGAGTTCTTTGTGTTCTTCATTCTCTTCTTCCTTAAATCGACCTAAGATAGGTGCTCTCTCAGACTTGACCTAATTCAAGACATCAATAGGTTCATTAGCATGTGAATTTTAGTTCTATGCATGTTTCCCCTTCTGAAACTTTCTCTACTTCTTAAATTTTACATAGAATCGAAGGTTATTGGAGTTTACGACGTTTTCTGTGTTTCGATCTGAGAATGCGCCCGACGCAGAGACCGCTGTTTAAACGTGGCCTCGTAATATGATGTGTTCCTTGACTTTTCGTTGAGATCATGGCCTCCGTGATACCATGTCTAGGGCAGATTGTGGCCCCTGTGGCAACCGCGACCTCACTCGAACCATGTAATTTTTCAGTTTGTAATATGTGTTTTAATCCTTCGAGAAAAGTATGTTCTCTCTAAAATATGTTATTTGGAAAAAAATTACTAGGGAAAATATATTTAAAGTTAAATTATCTGAATTCCATATTAGTATCTTTTGATCTTCCATCACGACTAGAGTTCCTCTTTCTGTCATTCTTAAAAGAGTAGATTATAACCATGTTAATATGAAGATGTTCTTCTTCCATGACCTTCTTCTATGTTATTAATTACGGTTAGCCTTGTTACTTGTTATTGGCGATTTGATATATGTTAAGTTATTGTTCGGACTTGAAGATCAGGTCACTCCGGTGGCGTGTATCTATCGATTACTCTGGTTTTGGTTTTCTCGCAAAAGTCCTTTCTTGGTGAAGTTAAAACCCTCCGCCAAGTATTCCTCCTGTTGGATTAGAGCTTCTTCACTAAGGTCTCCGTAAGATTCCGTGAGTCATAGATTCTCATGGACGCCGAGTAGGTTATATCTTAAAAATCTTCAAAATTACTCTGAATCTTATCCTATTGTTGTAAGACATGGTTCAATCGACTTTTGGAACTGTGTTATGCAATTCTGTTCTGTCTATTTTGAACGCGGCGGACCCAGAGACTACGTCTAGCCTTTTGTTCCAGGAAGGCAGTCATGCGATAGACCGCGTCCTTCTAGATTTCTCCTGAACGCGGCTGCCACCCTGACCGCATTCTACCTGACTGATTTCTGAACGGGGCCACTAACCTGACCACGTTCTGTTTGTCCTTTTCTGATCGGGACCATTCCCCTGACAACATTCTAACCCAATTTTTAATAAGTCGTGCCTGTGCTCATGACCGCGTTCTGTCTGGATTTTCTGAATGCGACCCTACGACTGACCGCATTCTATCAAACGTCTGCTAGTCCGAGTTTGGTTACCTAAATGCGCTTCTATTCATGGCAGTGTGATTAACGTAGAAACCTATTTATTATCGTCTATATCTCATGTTCCTTGATTAATGCCCTGACAAACTTGTATTTTTCCTTGAATTTCTTGAAAGTCATAAAAATCTAACTAGAATCTATACCTTGCTTACATAAGTTTTACCTTGGAATTTATTTGGTCATTATTAATTAATGTGGATGTCTAAATATTTACATGAGATCTTTAATCCTCAATGTTTGACATTAATGAGGCTCGATTTGGTCTTGAAAAGAGCGCCCGAAAGTACTTGTACTCATGAGAGTTGAATGACCTGGTGTGACATTACATCAACTACATACATACTAGATTGATCTAAGATATTCCACTCGTGAATGAATGAATACTTGAATTGCTTGACTTGTACATGTTACCCCTCGTGGAATTATTGCTCGTGATATGGGCAATCCAATATTAGTACACTTGTTACATGATCTTGGATATTGAAAAGTTATCTCTAGTATTTGAAGTCTCATTCTTGTCTATTCTTAATCTTACTTGTCATCCAAATGCTTATATTATATATCTTCCTGTTAATGTTCCTATTGTCTCATTTTACATGGTTCAATTTTGTTTCATTGCATTGGCGCATTCATCATGTTAAAGTATTAATTACTTAAAGAATGCCTGATTCAAAAATATAAATCCTACTGAGTATTCACTCACCCTATATTATTGCCGTTATTTCAGGTAATTTAGATGAGGAAGTGCATTCTGATAAGGACAGGCAAGAGTGAAAGAGCAACCAGTCAACCCTAGAGGTCCCTTTTTTGTTTTCTTAGTTAGAGTCATGAGAAAGAGTCTTTTGATATAAAGTTGTAGCAGAGTTGTTATGAATGAGTCTTGGAGTCTTGATGTAATGAGATTTTCAATCATTTGAATTATCAAATTATAGTTGTTCTTTTGGCATTATTTTAAGTTGTTCCCCTTGTGGATGGTTGTTCCTTTAGTGCATGCTCTAATTGACATGATTGTTATAACTGCCGCATTTCGATATTCCACATTGGGATGCTACAATATGTCCCGGTACAGGGCCTGATTGGTCTAGTTTCATTGATTTGGTATTTGTACAAGTCAATACAACGGCGGCGATTGTGGAGGTCAAGAGGGGGGAATGAGAGAGAAAGCCAATACAATGGTGAGGATTGTGGAGGCCGTGAGGGGGGCGACAACAACTGCAGAGGTCTGGAAGGGGAGAGCGAGAGAGAGGAGAGAGAGTTGGTATAGCGGCAATAATTTTGGAGGTCGGGGGGGTGAGCGAGAGAGGGCATATAGACTATAGAGATTGCCACCATTGTTGATCGCCACTGGCCGAGGAGATGCACACACTCATAGGGGTTGACTTGCAACTCTGAGAGCAGGTTGAAAGGAAGGGAGCTAGGGTTTCGAATGGCGGGGATAGGGTGTCGAGGACAAGGGCAACCTTTAAAACCCAAGGTCCGAGCCGGAACCCTACCCGACTCACCCAGTGGCCCAGGAACCGCCAGAAGCCGTATTTTAACCCGGATCTGCAAAAAATATTGTATCGGGTGGACCCGATACTATTCATCTTCCTGCCCAGTTTCCCCACCCTATAGCACTGGAGCCACTAGCGCTAAGGAAGCGAGGAAAGTAAGTCCCCTGGCCCTTGTAGCCCTCTGAAGACCACCAGTAGGGCTGCCAGTCACCGACATATCCTTCAGACATGCGCCAACAGTGGACTGGCCAACATTAGCCAAGTTTAGGGCTTCTCCAGCAAGTTGTGGAATGGGGCATCGGGAGGCGAGGGAATGGTGACCAGTACCAGGTGATACGCACCAATACCAGTACTGCAAACCTTGGCTGCGCCATTCCTTCTCCTGCTGGTAAGGTCTTGACTGGTCTCTAACAGCTAAAACCGTTTTGTATAAGGTTTCGCTAATGCTAGATAAGCTACATAGATCTGCCACATTGCTTTTACAGATTTTAGCCCACTTCAGATCTTAGAAATAAAGATGTATGGGACAACATTGTTGAGGGACTGATTAGGATGTAACACCCGTCTGCTACCAGCAATTAACAGCCTAGCATCAATCCCTAAATTTTACTTACAATTTTTTGTAAAATAGCATACCTGGGATGAGCAAGCATGGGAAGTCAGTGTTTTAAAGGAAAAGAAAATGTCCGGCAGCCAAGCCCATCCACTCTTCTGGCAACTCCTCCAGAATTCCCATGCCTACAGTCTCACTCTTAGACAAGTTTACTTTTAGATCAGCAACTCCTTTCAGAATTGTTAGACGAGTTTCTAAGATGGATCATTCTTCTATCAAAGTCTGAAAATGGAACTGTGCCATCAACAAACTGAAGACATGTAACCTCCAATCCTTCATTTGCTACCCGAATCCCCTAATAAGACCATCTCTCTCTCTCTCTCTCTCTCTCTCTCTATTTTTCCATATTGTGGAAACATGTAATTTTACCATTCCGGAAGACAGCCTTCCAATTAATGCTATCAAACACTTCTTCAAACTCTACTTTGACTGTGATGCATTTTTCCCTTGTTATATCCTAGGAGTGGATACGCTCTTTCGATATCATAAGAATCATCCAATCTGAACTTCCCTTCAGTAGATGTCATTTGCACTTTGTACTTCTTATTTATCGTATGCTAAGATTATTTGTCAAGCCTTTCTTGATTTAACAGTGCAATTTAGCAACTTCTGTCTGAGTGCAAGCCCTTGATTTCTATTCCGTAATTTCATCAAAAATGTCTTTCTTCAAAAGATCACAGAAATAGTGGCAAGAGTGCCTCTGGAAATCTGTCAGGAGCCAGAGATGAATCACATTCTGTATCAAAGATGGCTTGTTTTATTTCTTCACTAAAAATTCTTGTCAAATCTTAAGCATCAAGTTGAGGGACTCTCTTTAAATCATTGTCAGCCAGTATTGGCCACCATTGATAGGTTCTTGCATTCAATATAAAAGTAATGTGAGATTTATAATTCTATCTTTTTTCTTCTCCCATATTTCTCTCTCTCTCTTTCAGGTGTTAAAATCCCTTTTTTCTAGTCTTCATTGAGGCTGCAGCACAAGAATATGCTGTGGTATTACCCTCCTCCTTTAGCAGGGTCTTTAGATCTTTGTCCCCTTTTCACTTCATCCACAACAAGCCACTTGTTGGTATCTACTCTGGAGAGTAGACTTGCTCAAATTTTCCTATTCCTCATTTGACAGCAACTAGTGCCCACCTTTGATGTCTGCTTCTTCAAAGTTCAATCCTTGCTGGAAGTTGTTGCCCAACTTTTGCTAATTCTCTAAAAAAAATCTGTTTGCTCCCCGGTTTTAACATTTTTCTAGCACATCCAAATTTCTTTTGGGCATAAGATGGATGTTTTTCCTGGGATACTTTTTCCCATCATCCATTAACCAAGTTAAGAAAAACATAGCATTTGCACCAAGGTGTCTCGTTTCCGGGTATTCTTTGCTCCTGCTTTTGTTTTACAGATGAGGGTAGAGGAATGTGATCTGATGTGGGTCTTGGAAGTCCCTTAGCAATGTCTTTATTTTCTCAATGTAAGGATCTGCCGCTATGAAATTGGTTCACCTGAAACTGTGTTTGATAATAGTCATCCAGATCTAGAACTGAAGAAAATGTAAATTTGGCCTCATTTATCTTCATTTGAACATGGTCTTTTTTCAGGAGTGCGAGTACCATGAGAGAACTGCTACATTACTGCAACGTAGAAGTCTAGTCCTTCTGACGCTGTGGCCCAAGTCAGCCTTGCCCGGTATTGATCTTGGGGGCTGGCGATGGGAGGCAAAAATCAGGCAATCCTGCAACCATCCTCACCCTCGACCCCCCCCCCCACCACACAATCTCCATCATAGCATGTTTTTCCTTGGTTTGACTTCGTTTCTTTGCAGTTTTCCAATAAATACTTCTCTTATCACTTCCTCCAGTGCTGGTTACTTTGGTTTTCTGCATCCTCTGTCATCAACCTTTCTTCACTAACAAAACCTTGATTCTCAACTGACCACTCAAATTATTCTTGCCATAGCTACAGTTGAATCTAACCTCCTTTCTTGGACCATTAATCTGTGGGCAGTGTCTACTGTAACTTTTCCGTACTAGGTCATCCCTACCAGTGTCTAAAAGTTGTTCCTCATGCTAGCAAACTTAGAAATCTCTTGCTATGTCAACTCTTCATCCAGGGTCAATGAAACATATTTATCTTCGTAAAAGTCAAAAGACAGCAAGATCAAACAAACAAAGCATGAGAAAGACCAATTTTATGCAATTAAAAGACTGAGACTGGCGGATCTCTGTTTTCTAAGTGGCTTGTTTTGACTCAACAAATTCCATGTCCTATGAAAAAAGAAGCAGCACTTTGGAACTGGAGAAAGGATGGCAAGGAAAATGGATGTGCGATTATGTCTTGGAAGCATGGGGATATAATCTCAAGTTAATTAATTTCATATATTCACATATGAATATTCTCTCTGAATCAGCAATCTGACAATGGCATTATATGTGTACTCATCAGGCAACACTCCTCGAATCACCATGTAATCATGTAAAGCAATGACTTCAGAAGCAGTGCAACTCTTACTGAATTCAGTAATAAGAGTTGTATAAGTAACATGATCTGGAATCAGGCCTCTATCAAACATCAGCTTCATAAACTCCTTCGCTTGCTGAAGGCACATGGCCTTGCAAAGATAGTTTATCAACACATTATAGGTCACTTCATTGACCATAATTCCAAGTCTTTTCATCTCAGAACATAAAGCAAATGCATCATTACTCATGTGGCTTCTGCAATATCCACTAAGCAAAGTGTTGTAGGTTATAATGTCAGGGAAAAGCCCTTGTTTCTTCATTCCATCAATCACGGATGCAGCATTATCAAATGTTTCATTCTTGCACAATCCATTGATAAAAGAATTATATGTATTAGATTAGGTCTATGTCCCTTAATGACCATGTCATCATACACCTGCAATGCATCCTCTAATCTCCGCTCTTGGCAGTACCCATTGATCAGGGTGCTGTACGTTACCATGTCAGGAAGCATACCACAAGTAAACATATCGCCCAAAAGTTGCTTTGCTCCCCTGATGTCCCTGATCTTGAATAAATGGTTGATGAGAATATTGTAAGTGAATACATCGCTAATTAGATTTGCTTCCCTGATCTTGCGATGACATCCAATGGCATCCTGCACTAAGTGGTTTTTGCAATATCCATCCACAAGAATGGTATATGAAAAGTGGTCAGGAGACATATGCATCCCTTCCATATCAGAAAAAAGAAACAAAGCTTCTTCAGCATATCCCCACTTAAAAAGCCAGTATATAATTGAGTTATAAATGACAGTGTTAGGTAACAGCCCTTCCCTCACCATCTGGTCACACAGCCTGAAAGACTCTTCTATTTTCCCTTCCCTCGCGTACCCATCAACAAGAGTTGCATAACTCCTTACATTTGGCTTAAACCCCAATTTGGTCATCTCTACTCTGATTATATTTTCTGCAGTTGCAGCATTCCCAATTTTGCACAGCCCATTGATCAGGCAATTATAAGAAACGCAATTCAACTGAACCACATTTCCCAGCACGGCATGAATCTTCTTCACAAGCTTAACAGCAGTGCCAATCTCACCATTCCTGCAACACCCATCAATGAGCAAGTTAACGGTGACTACATTTGGCAGGACCCCTCTCTTCAACGTACTGTAGAGCACTGTGAATGCTTCCCACAGCCTGCATTCCTTGCAGAGTGCGTACACGATCGAATTGAATGTGTTAACATTCTCGATGTATCCGCATGAAAGCATTTCCTTGTACATCCTCCAGAATTCACAACAGTTATCATCTGATTTCGATAGATAGCTCAGCAGGTTATTCCAAGCATGGATGGAGACCCACAAACCCTGCACCCTCAGTCTATCGATCACCTTGTAGGCATCGCCGCTGGACCCAATCTGTGTGCAGGCCCGGACCAACGTATCAAAGGCATCTGTGTTCCTCCCACAGCACCCACGGCTACTCACCAAGGAGTCCACAATTTCCAGTGCAGGAACACCCATGTCCTGCATCAGATGCTTCATCAGAGACAACGCTTCCTCGAACCTCCTCCCGGCAACAAGCACGTGGATCATGACTGCATAGGACACCAGAGAGAGGGAAAGATCCTTCCTTTCCAGCTGCTGCCGTTGTGCCCAGTTGAAAAACTCGAGACTCAACATGGGAGACGCCCGGTGGAGAAGTATCACGCGCTGTACCATGTGTTCCGACATAGCTGGAGCGACTTGCTGCAAGAAACCCCATTTCCTCCGCTGCAGGTGGACGCAGACTGCTTCCAAGATGGCTTCTTGCTCCTCTCTGCTGACGAACGACGGCAGGGTGGAGATCCGCAGCAGCTTCCAGGACGGGAATCCACTCCGAGGGGAGGGAAAAGGGGTGGCGTCTCTCAGTGAGCGGAGGCAGGTGGCGAACATAGAAAGCTGGGGCCTCCTCCCGCCTCCTTCGCGAGAACAGGAAGAACAAACAGGTGAGGAAGGTGCAGAAGGACGAGAGTGTTTTGGGAATTGGGGGAGGGCGGAAGAGGAAGACCGCGAGGGAGGGTGATAAATTTTTTTGTGTTTGGTAAGGAGTCAGTGTTAGTCGGTTAGGTTAGGCCAGGAATATTCTTGAGTTTTGAAATCCACACTCAAGGGTGGGTTAACCTCCTACCTTAATAAATGTTCAATTAAATGTCTCTCTCTCTCATAATAAATACTATTTCTCTCTCTCATTATTACTAGGTTAACTTACTATTTACCAAATCATACTAGATTAAAATTAGGTTAGCCTACATCTTTACTCCTAGATTAACTACCCTCCTATCAAATCAAAAATGAGTTAATTCCGAGATACTTTAATCGGGTTGACTTAGTCCATCTTTAGGCTCCGTACCAAAGCCACTCCAAATGTGCGGATTAACGGAGCCGCAACCGGGCAACCCACGGCGAGGAGCATGGAAACCAGGGGTCCTCCACTCCCCCAAGTAATGGGAGAGCCGGGATTTGATCCCTGGACCTCTCCCTTGCAAGGGATTATAATCGGGCTATCGCTCGGAAGTTCTTATCAGAGATAATGAATTAGGGTACTCTAGCGGTTTGACTTTTATTTTCTCCCTCTCTGCTAGAATTTGTTGGAAAAATATACTTATCTATAAATTAATTATTTTAAGTTACGACAACATAAAATATTTTAAATATCTTAAATTTTATATTATCTCATATGACTAAATAAATTTACAGACTTAACATAATTCAGGTCTCCCAAACAGTTAGCGTAGAATCAAATTTATCTTATACATGAGAAAAAGTGATATTAGATGCTATTGTATCTAAGGCCTTAGCATAGATGGAATATCGTCTAAGAATTTTGCCTAAAACTTAAGTTAGATGATATATCATCTATAAGCCTAACCTAAGATGATGGATCCCTTCCACCTAAGTGCATAGATGATGCACTGTTTAGCAAAATTAAAGGGAGTATACGATACACCGTTTAGCAAGACTGAAAGGTGTAGACGATGCACTATCTAGCAAAGTTAAAAGGCAAAGATGATGCACCATGTAACAAGACTGAAGGGCGTAGACGATGCACTATCTAGCAAAGCTAAATGATGAAGATGCATGTTGCACCATCTAGCAAGACCGAGCAAGACTGAAAGGTGTAGACGATGCACTATCTAGCAAAGCCAAAAGGCAAAGATGATGCACCGTGTGGCAAGACTGAAGGGCGTAGACGATGCACTATCTAGAAAAGTTAAATGATGAAGACGTTGCACCATCTAGCAAGACTGAAAGGCGTAGATGATACATTGTCTAGCAAAGCTTTAGATCTTCTATCAACATAGGTTGTGACCGGATGTTGGCGATGATACACCTTTCACTTTGTCTATATCCAGATTCAACCTCGCAAAAGTCTTCTAGGCGATTTGTCATACTTATCTTGAGACTAGATAAAATTGTCATAGGTTTTCTGCTGAGTACATATGCTACAATATTTATCTTTCCTGGGTGGTATTAAATGGCGAAGTCAAAATCTTTAAGATACTCCTACCATCTTCTTTGTCTCATATTTAGTTCCTTTTGGGAGAAAAGATATTTCAGACTTTTGTGGTCTGAGAATACTGTGAATTTTTCTCCGTAGAGGTAATGTCTCTATATCTTCAAGTCGAAGATAACTACGGCAAGTTCTAGATCATGCACTGGATAATTCTCCTCGTGTTGCTTCAACTGTCTCAAAGCATAACATATTACCCTGCCATGCTGCATTAGAACACAACCGAGCCCTATGCCTAATGCATCAGTGTAGACCTCGAAACCAGCACCTTCAACTAGCAGTGCTAGCATGGGTGTTGTAGTGAGATGTTCTTTGAGAGTCAAGAAACTCTCCTCATAGTCTGTTGACCATATAAAAGGATTCTCCTTCCTTGTTAGTCTAGTCAGAGAAACGGCGATTTTTGAGATTTTTTTTTATAAATCACATATAGTAACCCGCTAGACCAAGAAAGCTTCTGACTTCAGTTACACTCGTTGGTCTGCTCCAATTTTTGACTGCTTCAACCTTAGAAGGATCCACCACGATACCTTCTTTTGAAATAATGTGACCAAGGAATGAAACTTCCTTTAACCAGAATTCACATTTATTAAGCTTCGAATAGAGTTGGTGTTTTCTCAATACCTGCAAAGCTATTCTTCGATGTTCTTCATATTCTTCTTGTGTCTTGGAGTAGATGAATGTCATGTATAAAGACGACCACAAATTGATCAAGATAGGGTTGGAAGACGTTGTTCATTAACTGCATGAAAGTTACAGGGGCATTGGTTAACCCAAATAGCATGACCATGAATTCATAATGCCCATATCTGCTTCAGAATGCAGTCTTGCGGATGTCTTTGTCTTCGATTCTCAGTTGATGATAACCAGACCTTAGGTCTATCTTTGAGAAATATTGTGCTCCAGAGATTTGGTCAAACAACTCATCAATATGCGGCAATGGATACTTGTTCTTGATTATTAATTGATTCAATTACCGGCAGTCGATGCATAGCCAGAGAGATCTATCCTTCTTCCTTACAAAGAGAACAGGCACACCCCAAGGGGATGTGCTTGGTCTGATAAAACCCTTCTCCAATAATTCTTATAGTTGTTTCTTCAATTCTTGGAGTTCTATAGGGGACATCCTGTAAGGAGCTTTGGAAATAGGTGCTGCTCCCAGAATTAATTCAATAGAAAAGTTTACTTCACTCAAGGGCGATAAACCAGGTAGCTCAGAAGGAAAGTGTGGACACCGAAAATTGCACATCCAAAATGTCACGCTCAGCCCAGCGTCAACAACGGCGCCGAGTGAAGAAACCCCCGGGGAAATCAAGCACAAAAGGCCCCACAGCCCGTGGGCCTCGAAGAAAATCAAATGGGCCACAACTCATGCTCACAATGGGCTCAGAATCGCCCATTTAGCCCTTCAGCGGCATGCCCAGTTGAGGCCTCAGCGGCACACCCTGGCAGAACCCTCCAGCGGCACGCTCCCTTCAGTGGCACACCCTGCCGCGGCCCTCGCCGGCACACCCCCAGGGGGGGTTCACCGGCACACCCCTTTGGGTGTTCAGCGGCACACTCCCTGGGGCTCAGCGGCGCGCCCCCGGGCGGGTTCACCGGCACGCCCCTTTCGGGTCTTCAGCGGCACGGCCCTTTGGGGCTTCAGCGGCACGGCCCTTTGGGTGTTCAGCGGCACGGCCCTTTGAGGTCTTCAGCGGCACGCCCTCCAGGCCGTTCAACGGCACGCCCGTTTGGACCCCCAGCGGTACGCCCTTTTGGCTCCCCCACGGCACGCCTTTTCAACTCGCCAGCGGCACAGCGTTGAAGCTTTTCAACGGCAAGACGACGTGCAGCCCATGCCCTACGCTTCCTTGGCGCGCAGTGAGCCGTCTGAGGTGGCAACCGTCCATTGGGCCACGTGAGCTACCCCCCCTGACAACCCAGGACGTGGCAGGTCAAAGGCCATCATCACGAGGCCGCCTTCCCGCCTTCAACTATGGTGCTCGGAAGGCTTCCCGCTGCTGACCGTATAAAAGACCCCGGCTTCGACAAACAAAGGGGGGAGGCAAGAAGGAAGAAACACAGAGAAGAGAGAGCAAAAGAGAGAGAGACACCCACAGATAGGAAAAGAGGAGAAGAGAGAAAAGAAGAAGAGGCATCCCGGCGTGAGCTCCCTCCGGCGATCACCGGGAAGAAGCAAGAGTAAGGGAGAGATAGAGCTCGATGTAATGGGAGAGAGAGTTAGGGGCTTTCCTTTGTAGCCGATTCCTCCCCCCTCCTGTGCTGTTTTCTTTTTCTTTCATTTCTTTCAGTCCACAGCCTTGTCGTGGGCATTCTCTTTTGCAATGTATGTGTAGGGCTCCGGCCCCTTTTGCTTCCCATGAATGAGAAAATCATCTTCCTTGGGTCTTCCTTGCTATGTCTGATGGCTTGTTCTCGCCTTCACAACGCATGCGGTGCGTGGTTCGTTTTCTTTGTTTCTCCGGTTTCTTTCAAGTCACCGTATCAATGTGAGGCCTCCCCTTTGAAGCCTGGCCTTGTGGGTCCTTCACTCACTTCCAGCAGCCCTTCCTTGACCTCGAGCTCCCCTTCTTTCCATAGAGCGCCTGCAAGCCCCCAGCCCACACACTTGGCTCCCTTTTAATCCCCCAGCGACACCCCATTCTGGCCCTCCGCGGTACGCGCACCGCCACCCCTGGCCGGCACGCCCCTGGCCGGTACACCCTTTTTTTTGTTTGTTTGCCTTCAGCGGCACACCCCCCCATCAGCCCTCAGCGGCACACTCACCTTGGCCCCCAGTGGCACACCTTTCAGTCTCCCAGCAGCCCACTTCTTGGCCTCACCCCAAGCCCCTATCCTTCACGTTTTCCGAGGCTCTATAAAGGTGTTGCTCCCCCCGGGGGCCCACCTCCAGTTGTCGGGTTCCGCCACTCCATGTGGGCGCGTTCCCTTTATCTCCCTTACGCCCCGGGTCAAGGGGAGATGCTGCCGAATTTTTTGTGAGAAACTGATAAACAATTAAAAGAGGCAAAGGGAAACAATAAACGAATGGAATAATCAATGAACCTTCCAACTAATCAAGCCACTGTCGGCACCATGACGAGAACCGAATTAATCGACGACCCGGTAGCCTGAATGTCCGACCCGCAGGAAAAGGCTGAACAGAACAAGGCAAGGGGAGAAGTTTATGTGAAACTATATAAGAATTAAGACAAGAAGAAAAGAAAAGCCTTAAAGCAAATAACAAAAGAGTAGCCCTTCAACGGCACACTCCTTCCAGCCTTCAACGGCACACTCCCCCTGGCCCTTTCAGCGGCACACTCCCTCCCTTCGCCGGTACACCCTCATCCACCGTCTCAAACTCAATGTATAGACTTGTCCAACGTACAGACCTTGGGTTTGGCAACGTATAGACTTCAAGCTGCAGCCAAAGGGGCAATGTACAGACTTCATGTCTTGGCCAACGTACAGACTTTGGACTTGGCCAATGTATAGACTTTGGGGCCAGCCAACGTATAGACTTCATGGTGGCCAGTGTATAGACTTGGGGCTGGCCAATGTACAGACTTGGCCAATGTATAGACTTGGGGTTGGCCAGTGTATAGACTTGGCCAACGTATAGACTTTGGGCCAGCCAATGTACAGACTCTATGTTACAACGTACAGGCTTTGGACTTGGCCAATGTATAGACTTTGGGGCCAGCCAACGATAGACTTCATGGTGGCCAGTGTATAGACTTGGGGTTGGCCAGTGTATAGACTTGGCCAACGTATAGACTTTGGGCCAGCCAATGTACAGACTCTATGTTACAACGTACAGACTTTGGGTTTGGCACCGTATAGACTTTGAACAGCAACGTGCAGACTTGGGGTTGGTCAGTGTATAGACTTGGCCAATGTACAGACTTTGAGCCATCCAATGTATAGACTTTGAGCAGCCAATGTATAGACTTCGAGCCCGGGGAACGTACAGGCTTTATGCCATCCCTATTGCCTCCAGCGGCACACTCCCCCCAGCCTTCAGCGGCACACCCTCACCATTGCCGCCTTCAGCGGCACACCCCAAGTAGCCTCCAGCGGTACACCCCTTTCCAGTCCCCAGCGGTACGCCCCTTTAGCGCCCAGCGGCACACTCTTGCCCCCAGCGGTACACCATGTTTCCTTCGCCGGCACACTATATATATATATATATGCATATATATGGCCCGATAAGGGCACCAACACTATCAAATAAATTAACAGAAATTACGCTAATTGAAGGACTCCGAAGGCGCAACGTTAATAATGATTCGAAGGCATAAATAAACAACAAACATCAAATCAGAGATCAGAACATATAACCAAGAAAATCCCAAATAAAAGACGTTAGGGCCCACACTGCAGCCCCCATCTCTCCCCGCGACCCGGGACAAAAGGAACAATAATGTCGCCCTCTCAGGCCGGGCTCGGATCTCGGGAGTCATCCCAACATGGTCCGGTCTCGACCTGGCCTCGGGCCGACATCTTGATCAGACCGGGTTTGCTCCTCGTTCCGGACACCCTCCGAGTCATCACTAAAATTGCCGGGTGTTCGGCAAACACTTGAACGGATTTGTCTCGGCTTTTCCTGTTGCGTTTCCATCACGGACCCGTGTCCGAATATGAAAAGGTCCACGAGTGACCGACATGGCCAGTGGCTCGCATCCTAATGCGTACTTTGGTGTGATTTTCTCCTGCCTCTTTCTCACACAATTAGTACTATCCTTTCGGCCGCGGGGCCTCTAATTTCGGCAATTAATCAAGGGTATTCCCTCGTATGGGGGATGTAAATGACGTCGTGACCTTTATGGCACGACGGGATTCGGTCCCGACACGAACTACATAATCGTCTGACGAAGTCAGATCGAGCGCACCATGGGCTCTTCGGAGCCCGAATAAATCGTCACTTCGGTGACTGGCACGCCCACGCACTTAATAAACCAACGAACGAGCAAGATAATTGTTAAATAAAAAGTGCGTCCACAACTCTGGCACGCCCGGTGGGACCAATCCACCCTTCATCTCTTGGCCGAAATTAGGGGCCCCGCGGCCCCCTTCTTGTGATACTAATTGTGCTACTTTCTTAAATGCAGAAAAAAAAAGAAAGGCATCATGGAGCCGACAATGGCTGTTGTCTGCAGCCCTGAGGTTGTGGAGAATCATGTGCGAGGCGGCTACCTGGCGGTGCCCCTCACTTTCGGGAGCTTCCCTCCCACCGTGGGCTTCCCCAACTTCTTGGGGGTGGCCTTCATTGACATCCTCGACGCACGAGCGCCCGAGGAGCCTCAAACCAACGCCCCCGCTCCGGGAGCCGTCGAAGCTGCTGCCGGCCGGGCTGTGGCCGAAGACAACAATAGCGTCCCCACAACGACGCTCAGCTGCAACATGCACCACGTGTACCACACCACCGGCCCATCCCACCAGGGGTCGACATCCCACCGGAGAAGGCTCCGGAGAAACAACACTAGCATCGGCTCAGGGCGTCGCGCCTCCAACTCCGGGAAGTCAATGACCGTTGGGGCCCTCCGAGTCCGCCTGGACGGACAGAGGTTCCAACCGGCGCCGGACCGCACCATCCCTACCATCCCAGTCCGCAACTCCTTCCACGGACTGGAGAAGCTGAAAGAGAGGGCAGCGCCCGCGACCCCAGCCGTGACACAAAGAAGGACGCCGGTTCACGGGCCGGCTAAACTGAAGCAAGTCTGGGTACCTAAGGTGGCCCAGCCCACTGTACTCGCCCAGGCAGGGCCCAGCACTTTCCGCCCCAGGAGGGCCCGACGCGATGACAGGGTCGAGGCAGTGACCCCCACTCTCCGACCGGCACCCGTCATTCCGGTGCCGTCCGAGAATGCTCATCGCCGTCGCCGAGGGCGTCGACACAATGCCGCCCGCCCTGCTCTCACGGCCTACTCCCCTCCTGCCGCTATCATCGACGCGCGACCCCAGGCCGCTCTCCCAGACCAGGAGTGGGAAGGGATCGAGCAGGCCATGAGGAACTACCTCCGAGGCCCGGGTAGCACCCCCGCTGGCCGCCAGAGACTACTGGGGGCAATGGCCTCCGCCTTCCAGGAAGAAAAGGGGGGACCTGCACCTAGTATGGAGTCGAGGACCAGTCCGGAGGAGCCGCGCCAGTCCCCTGTACGGGAGGAAGCGCCGCCCCGATGGTCGGTCTTCGACAGACTGACATTCCCAGGAGGACCGTCCCGGAGGGCGTCGAGAAGAAATAAGAATAAGAAATGGCAGACATTCACCTGCAACATGGCAGGAGTTCATGGTCAGTATGGGGCCTTACCCACCGACCCGGAAGAATTGGCCAGAATAGCCGCCAGGCCGGGACCCCTTACCAGAAGAAGAAGAGCGGCAGGCGGCGCGACACCCACAGGAGTCGAAGGGGCCCCACCTGAGGAACCCCTCACGGCCCTCACGGCCAATGTAGTCACCACCGGCGACACAAGTGGCGGACCCTCGACATCATCCGAGGACGCCCCGGCCGAAGAGACGGGGGGCATGCCCAGTCTCCCCACAGCTGACCCAACAATGCTGCTCATGATGCAACAATTCCAGCAGGAAATCGAATCACTTAAAAAGCAGCTGAATGAGCGAAACACACCACCCCCAATGTCCTGGCGGACTGAGGTCATACCCGAGGTACCCAGGGACAGGGGGCAGTATTCAGAGGCAGCTCTTCCAGCAACTCTCGACCCTCTCGGGGGCGCGCCCCCGCAGCAAGCACATTGCGCAGCGGTGACCCCGCCACAGGCTCCGCCTTCACAAGGGTCCCCCATGGCCCCCCGAGCGACCGTGGTAGCCACCCCGAGCGCACAGCCCGCTCATTTCTACCCGAGCCCAGTCGACCCGGCGACAGTCAGCCGGTTAATGCTCGAGCAGATGATAGACATGAAGTTGGCCGAGAGGGGCGATGGGGATCAGACGTCTTTCGACGTCTACCGGGTACCCTACCCGGCTCATTATGCTGCCAGGAAGTTGCCGGCTGGCGTCACCAAGCCGCCGAAATTTGAGAAGTTCAACGGGCAAGGATCTCCCAGAGAGCATATTGCCTATTATGTGAACGTCATGGGAGACCTGGCCGCTGATGAGGCCTACCTCCTGAAGTTCTTCGGCTCAACACTCACCGGACTTGCCTTTGAATGGTACTCCGGATTGGCACCCGGGTCGGTGGCCGATTGGCCCGACATGCAGAAGAAGTTCAAGGAAAGATTCTACGTGGCCGAGAGAGAAGTTACCATGTCTGAACTCTACGCCACAAGGCAGAAGAATGATGAGTCGGCTCTCGACTACATTAAAAGATGGAGGAACCTCAGTATGAGGTGCAAACGCCCCCCACATCAGGAGGACGCAGTTCAGATCTGCAAGCAAAACTTAAAGAAAGAAATCCTAGAAAGGATGATCGGCACTGAGGTCAAGACATTTGACCGTCTGAACAGCGTGGTAGCGGAGATCGAGGCATTCTTGGTCCGATACTCCTCCACCCCAGCCATGTCAAGCCAGAGGGCCAGGCAGGCAGAGAAGAAGCCGGCTCCACCGGAGGTGCATGCACTAGACTTTCAGGCTTTTGAAAAGCAGAAGGAGAAAGCCAAGGGAGCGGCCAACCCTCCGCCGCCTAGAACCACAGAGCGGCGGGAAGGCCCCTCGCTAAGGGAGAAGATGAGAAACAAGCTATATTCCTTCTCTCGAGACAAATCCAAGCTCCTGTTTGAATGGGCAACTAGCTACAATAAAATCACACTGCCCGAGCCGAAAAGGCCTGGCGACTTGAAGAAGAAGGATGACCCGCGCTTCTGCATGTACCATCGGGTGCTCGGGCATACCATTGAAGACTGCTACGTCTTCAAGGACGTTATTGAGTCCTTGATCAGGGACGGGGAGCTCGACATGGGGGAGCATAAAGTAGACCCCCCGCAGCCACACGAGCTACCCAGTATAGCCTCCTCCGTCAATATGATCTCACTATATCAGGAATTGCCAGAAGAATGGGCGGAAGCCTGTGCCCGCGCCACTTATGAGACCTTCATCATGGCCCCAGCTCAAGACCAAGAAGGGTGGCAGACTATACCCAGAAAAACTAGAAAGGCGCGCGCCTCTCGACCTACCCCAGGAATTCACTAGAGGGTAGCAGCGCCCCTGCCTGCACCGCCCCCGTCAAACCCGATTTGCCACGACACGGCCCCTCGGCTGGTCATGAGGCGGCCCACTCACAACAAGAAGAGCTCTGCCCCGTTGCGGATGTACAAGAAGACTAGCCCCGCGATTGAAAGACTCCAGGCTATTATTGACGGGCTTGAAGATTATGAGCAGCCCAAAATCCAGCCCGTCGAGCTAAAACAATATGTTCCCTGGGAGGAGTTCGAGTCACTCGAGCTGGCTCCAGGAACAGAAGCTGATGCAGATAAAGAGCCTCCCCTGTGGGGTGAACCTATTCGGGAGCAGCCATCTGCCGCGGCGGGCAAGAAGAAGAAGAAGAGAAGACCCAGGGGTAAGAAGAAAAAGGAGGTCGTCTTCGCCTGCAACACCCTCTCGGCGTTGTTCGACACCTCTCTCTCCCTGGAAGAGAAAGAAGAAGAGCCACCCCATGAGCCAGCAGAGGTGAGTCAAGCTGAAGCATCCACCTCCCAGCACGCCACCAGGTCAGGGAGGAAGTGGGGGCGCCCTCCTCAGGGCAGCCTCAACATCATGCTCAGGGGGGAACAACCATACCGGGTTCCCGAGCCCGAGGTCCGAGGCACCGAGATCCCTCCTCCATCAGGCCTCTATTCCGGAGGCACCAAGAGTCAAGGCGCCCCGTCGTTCGCCGAGTTCCTGTCAGCTCGAGCAGGAAGGTGGGCGCACCTCCGGGGGCCCGCTGCGACCAGTAAAGCAAGCACTCCCCAAGCTCTGCCAGCTGCGACTCCTGCCCAGCCAGAGGAAGAATTCAGCGGCACCCCAAACCTCGCCGAATTCATGCGAGCAGCGGAGGAGGCCCAACAGGCCCCGCCTGCTCAACAGGCCACAGCAGAGCCCACAAAACAGGCATCCCCTGATCCGGCACCCCAATCCCAGGATGAGGGCAGGCGCAGCAAGCCCGAAGAGATGAAACTGCTCAAGGTGCGGGCGGCCGAGCGAATAGTTAGACATCTCAAGAAAATCCCGACCCGGTTCACGGTGTGGGAGATGCTGTCCTCGAATGAAGAAACACGGCAAGCCATCATCACCGCACTCCAGACGCCAGCACACCTTGAAGCCTGTTTGGCAGAAATACCACCTGAAGTAGCAGTGGCTTTCACAGAAGATGACATGCTCCTACTGACTTGCAGCCATAACAGGCCCCTCTACATGAAAGGGCAGCTGAACGGCCAGCCTATCAACAGGGTCTTGATCGACCCAGGGGCAGCAGTGAATATACTCCCGTACCGGGTGTACCAGAAGCACTACTTTGACGTACACCTGGTTGAAGTTAAAAATGTCAAGATTGCCGGCTTTAACCAGAAATGTGAGGTTCCCATGGGGGTCGCAGAGTTCAACTTGACCTTTGACGACTTCACCTCCAAAGTCCAGTTCCACGTCATCAACTCCAACACGTCCTACAAGGCGTTGCTCGGCCGGCCTTGGCTACACCAAGATAGGGTGGTGCCCTCCACCTTGCATCAATGCATCAAGTACCCCTGCGAGGGAAAGGAAGTCAGAATCTTCGCCGACCTCCACCCGTTCGAGGTGTTCGAGTGTCACCTGTCAGATGCTAATCTATACTTAGAGAAGGCAAAGCAAGCTCCTCAAGTCATCCAAGACAAGGGAAAGAAGAAAATGGAATCGGGAGGCTGGTTTCCTCCGCCGCCCCCAGGCTATGTGGCTCCCCCACATGTACCATTTATTGCACAAGAGGAAGGGGTATTTAGGGCAGCCCCTCTCCCTATCTACCCCACACCGGGGGCACCCTGCCTCGAAGACCTGCTAGAAGATGTCAGGGTCCCTCCAGGGATCGCCAAGCCTGTAATAGAAATAGAATGCCAAACAGCCGAGCAGCTGAGAACCTTCGAAGTACCTAACCCCGAAGGGCTCCCCACTATCTTTTATGTTGCTAGGGAGAAGCCAGTCAGGGAGGACGATGATTGCCGGTTCCCTGACGAGTTGCATGACCCGCACGTCCCCATTATGGGACTTCCCCACATGACTGACCGGGCAGCCAGAATGGTCAGAAAGCAGAAGATCCCTCCCTACCAGCCTTCCAGCCGGAAGGAAATGTTTGAAAGAATGTGGAACCCGCCAAACCTGGATCGACGGTTGCTAAAAATCACCAAGCACCCCGGTCTGGGCTTTTCACTAGAAGATTACTACGAGACTGATGTCATATCGGTCTCAACATGGCCCGGCGATGACCCCGCAGAAGCTGCAGGTTCGCGGGAAACCCACCAAGACACATGTCCCGGGGCCCCGGCCGAAGAGGCACAAGACGAAGAAGTATTCCTGTGGAAGCCTCCCAGCCGCCGCTGCATGGAGAAGACCCCCTCCTTCTCCGAAGTGTCGACCTCGAGAGGGCACACCGGTGAGGCACCTCCACCCCGGTCGGCTGGCGAAACAAGGAGCAGAAGCATGGGCCAGGCTCCAAAATCCCCTCGATACGACCCCGTCATGTACGCCTTGTACCACAGGCAGCAACGGGAGATCGAGACACTAAAAGTATGACTGGCTGAGTTGACCTCGCTAGTCGCTGACGTGATCCAGGGATCTCTTTCCCCGCAGGGTGGCCGCGTGCCTCGGCCCCGGGGCACCAGTCCCAACACTCCCGCCTTGTCAAGGCGGGAGATGAGAGACATGGCAAGCTTGCTGACCGAGCGGCCAACCAGGCAAGGGCTAACACTCCAAGAGAAACTACAGAAGCCCTACTCCTTCCCGAGAGAGAAGACCCGGGGCATCTTTGACTGGGCCTGCCACTACGGCAAGGTCTCCCTCCCACGGTCCAAGAGGCCACAAGACACCAGAAGGAGTGGGGACCCACTATTTTGCCCTTACCACCAGATGCTGGGTCACGTCATTGAAGACTGCTATGTCTTCAAAGACATTGCTCAAAGCCTCATTGACAGGGATGAGCTCAGAATGGGGGACTACGTGGTAGCCCCGCCACGCCCCCACGTGGTGGATAGCCCCAGGGCAGGAGCCTACGCGGTGTCCATCCAACGCCAGGTGCCTGAAGATGCGGTTACCTCGACCCCCGCAGGAGCGGTCCATGATGAATACACGGAAGAGCCCGAGATGGACCTATGCCCCTCTGAGCCAGCAGAACTCACATACCTGGCGGCTACGGCCCAGGAGGACTGCGGGGTGAATGCAGCCTCCATGCCCAGTCATGATGAACAAGAAGACGAGGATGCCATCCTCGAGCCCGAAGACAATGAAGACCAAGACTTCGTCGATTTGTCGCCAGCCCCGCCGAAAATTGAAAATGGCGGCCAGGCCACAGTTGACGAATTGATCGAGATCAACCTCGGCACGGAAGGTGACCCCAGGCCGACCTTTCTAAGTGCTCTCGTACCCCCTCGTGAGAGAGAACAATACATAAAACTGCTGCAAGAGTTCCGGGATTGCTTTGCCTGGAACTACAAAGAAATGCCCGGACTCAGCCCCAAGGTGACTCAGCACATCTTGTCCATCAATCCCAAGGTGGAACCAGTGAAGCAACCTCCCCGGCGCATGAGGCCGGAGCTAACCAGCCAGATCTGCAAAGAGGTCGACAAGCTCATAAATGTCGGCTTCGTGGCGAAAAATCAATACACCACATGGCTGGCCAATATTGTACCAGTGAAAAAGAAGAATGGACAGATCAGGATTTGCGTGGACTTCCGCGACCTGAATAAAGCCTGCCCGAAAAATGACTTCCTGGTGCCTATCACCGAAGTGATGATTGATGCAACCACTGGCCACGAGGCCCTCTCCTTCATGGATGGGTCATCCGGCTATAACCAAATCTGGATAGCCGACCACGACCGGGTCCATACAGCTTTCCGGTCACCCAAAGGGATATTTCACTACAAGAGGATGCCCTTCGGCCTCAAGAATGCCGGTGCCACATACCAGCGGGCGATGACCAAGATCTTCGACGAGCTGCTGTACGGCAAGGTCGAGTGCTACATTGATGATCTGGTCGTCAAGACGAAGAAAAGAGACGAGCACCTGAGTGACCTCAGGGTCGTCTTCCAAAGACTCCGGCAGTACGGGCTGAGGATGAATCCCATGAAGTGCGCCTTTGGCGTGTCCAACGGGAAATTTCTCGGCTTTATTGTCCGGCACAGAGGGATCGAGATCGGCCCCCTGAAGATAAAGCCCATCCAGGAGCTGCCTCCTCCAAGAAGTCTGGGAGAGCTGAGGTCCCTGCAGGGGCGTTTAGCTTACATCCGCAGGTTCATCTCCAACCTGTCAGGGCGCTGCCAACCCTTCCACAGACTGATGATGAAGAATGCACCCTTCAGCTGGGGTCACGAATGCCAGCATGCGTTCGACCAGCTAAAGGAATACCTGAAGACCCCGCCTGTCCTGGGGGCACCCGTCAAAGGCAGACCGCTGATTCTGTACATAGCGGCCACCGAATATTCACTGGGGGCAATGCTCGCCCAGAACAATGATGAGGGAAAAGAGCAGGCTCTCTACTATCTCAGTCAAAGATTGGTGGGTGCAGAGGCTAAGTACACCCCGATTGAGAAAATCTGCCTTGCCTTGGTCTTCGCGGTCAAGAAGATGAGACACTACATGCTGTCCCATGAAGTAAGTCTGATATCCAGAGCTGACCCCATCAAGCACATTCTCCTCCAGCCAGTCCCAAAGGGGCGCCTTGGCAAGTGGGCCGTGCTGCTCATGGAATTCGACATCACCTACGTGCCGCAGAAGGCCGTTAAGAGACAAGCCGTCGCGGATTTCTTCGCAGCACACCCCGTGCCCGAAGACTCCCCTTTGGCCACTGAGTTGCCCGAGGATGAAACACTGGAGGTAGGCCAAATACAACAAGCCCTCTGGCAGCTATACTTCGACGGGGCCTCGAGAACAGAGGCGGCCTCGCCCGGGCGCGCCAAGGTACGAGCCGGAGCAGGCATCGTCCTCAAGTCACCAGACGGGGAAGTGATGCACACTTCCTGTTGCATTAGCAAACCCTGCACCAATAATGAAGCAGAATATGAGGCTCTGATCATCGGCCTCCAGGTCGCCCTTCAAATGGAGATCAAGATGCTCCAAGTGTTTGGCGATTCGCTGCTGGTCGTCAAGCAAGTCCAGGGACAGTTCGATGTCCGAAAACCTGAGCTGCTCCCTTATCACACTAAGGCGAAGCGGCTCATGGAGCGGTTCTACCTCCTCGAAATAGGCCATGTCGCCAGAGGGGAGAACGCACAAGCCGACGCATTGGCGAAATTGGCAAGCTCACTGGCAGTGCCTCCAGACGGATCTCTCCACATCCAAGTAATAAACCAGCGCCAGATGCCCAACATGATAGAAGAGGAGCCAGAAGAAGAAGAACTAGAGGTCACCGTAGCAGAAGCCATCGGCCTACCTGACTGGAGAGACCCCCTGATGCAGTGGTTCAAACACCAGCAATTACCTGACCGAAGAGAAGAAAAGATCAAGCTAGTCAGAACCAAGGACTCCTATGAGCTCCGAAGCGGAATATTATTCCGGATTGTGGCCGATGCCAAACGGAAGCTACTCCTCCGATGCTTGTCCATTGAAGAAGCTTGGAGGGTTATGAAGGAGGTCCATGCCGGCATAGCTGGCGCACACCAGGTGGGGCCAAAGATGAAAATTGAAATCAAGAAACTTGGCTACTATTGGCCTACAATGTTCAACGACTGCTGCGAGTACGCTAAGTCATGTCAGAGATGCCAGGAGCATGCCACTATACCTAGGAGGCCTCCCGTGCAGTTGCACCCCACCGCGCCCAGTTGGCCATTCGCCCAATGGGGAACAGACGTCGTGGGCCCCTTACCCGCATCTTCCACAGGCTGCAAATACATTCTGGCGGCGACCGACTACTTCTCCCGCTGGGCCGAGGCTGTTGCCTTACGGGAGGTCACCGGAGAAATCGTGGCCAGGTTTGTCCTCCGCAATATCATATTCCGGTTCGGCGTGCCCGACCGAATCGTGTCAGACAATGGAAGCCACTTCCGCAACCAGAAGGTCTACCGACTAGCAGAAAAATATAAAATTGATTGGAGGACCTCAACTCCTTACAATCCACAAGCTAATGGGCTGGCCGAAGCTTTCAATAAGACACTCTGCACCCTCCTGGCCAAGACTGTCAGCTCTAACAAGAAAGACTGGGAAGAAAGGATGTACGAGGCACTATGGGCATACCGAACCGTATACAAGACCCCAACGGGCTGCTCGCCCTTTTCTCTCGTATACGGTTCGGAGGCAATCGTCCCCGTCGAACTGGAGATACCTTCCCTCCGGGTCGCCATTCAGCATGGGCTTGTCCTTGAAGGACAGACCAACGCTGAGCGAAGACTCGACGAACTCTCTAGCCTGGAAGGAAAGCGGCTTCAAGCCCAACAGAATATTCAGGTCTACCAGGCCCGGATCGCACGCGTCTTTGACAAGCTCGTCAAGGAACGCGAATTCAAGAAGGGCGACCTTGTCATGGTCAAGAGAAGAGATCTCATGGCGGCCAACCCCAAGGGTAAGCTAAACGAGAACTGGCTCGGGCCGTACGTAGTCCAAAAAGTCTACGAAGGCGGAGCCTATGTAATTGTCAATCACCGCGGGGAGGTTCAATTCCCGCCTCTTAATGGAAGGCACTTGCGACTGTACCACGCTCCGGCGCCCCCATTCAGGTAATAATATTACTCTTCGCCCCATTTTGGGTCGGATGTGCGTAATTAATGTCCAAATGATTTGACCACCAGCCAGGTTTCAAGAAAATATAAAAGAATAATAGGAAGAGAAGAAAGAAAAGAAGAAGAAAAAAAAAGAGAGACAAAAGAGAGAGCAAAAAAGAAGAATAAAAGGAAAAAGAAGGAAGAAGCAAAAAAAAAAGAAAAAAAAAGGGAAGAGAAGAAGAAAAAAAAGGGGAGAAAAAAAAAAGAAAAAAAAAGGGAAGAGAAGAAGAAAAAAAAGAGAAGAGAAGAAAAAAAAAGGGAAGAAAGAAGAAACCCGAAAAGGGGAACGCCCCCCATTTCCAGTCACCGCCCCGCATCAGCGGGGGTACCAAAAATTGATGTAAAGAAAAAAGGGGAGAGAAACAAACTCTTCTCTCCGTCCTCCCCGGGCGGTAAGTACCCCTTTGGCTCGGACCTCACGTCCGGGTCATTGACTAAACAAACTCTTCTCTCCATCCTCCCCGGGCGGTGAGTACCCCTTTGGCTCGGACCTCACGTCCGGGTCATTGACTAAACAAACTCTTCTTTCCGTCCTCCCCGGGCGGTGAGTACCCCTTTGGCTCGGACCTCACATCCGGGTCATTGACTAAACAAACTCTTCTCTCCGTCCTCCCCGGACGGTGAGTACCCCTTTGGCTAGGACCTCACGTCCGGGTCATTGACTAAACAAACTCTTCTTTCCGTCCTCCCCGGGCGGTGAGTACCCCTTTGGCTCGGACCTCACATCCGGGTCATTGACTAAACAAACTCTTCTCTCCGTCCACCCCGGGCGGTGAGTACCCCTTTGGCTCGGACCTCACGTCCGGGTCATTGACTAAACAAACTCTTCTCTCCGTCCTCCCCGGGCGGTCATTGACTAAACAAACTCTTCTCTCCGTCCTCCCCGGGCGGTGAGTACCCCTTTGGATCGGACCTCCCGTCTCAGTCACTGACTGAATAGACCTCGCTGTCCGCCACCTCTGAACGGCGAAAGGGGTCTCTGGCCAAGTACCCCTCACTCGAGACCAGCACGCGCTTCCAATATTGCGGCAAAACCAGGGAGTTGCCCGTTCGGTATGGTGGAGTGGTCCCCTCGTCCTCCCCCTGGGAAGGCGAGCACTCTCCTGTACCCTGACATGGGTTCCTGCCTGGTCCTCCCAAAGTGAATCCCTGCAAGGACTCATACCTTGCCAATGGGTCTCTACACAAAAAGGGGGGAAAGATACAAGAGCAAGGGAAGAGGAAGAAGAAAACAATACGCAAGGAAGAGAAAGAAGGGTAGGAAAGACAAATGCATACACAAAGAACGCGTAAAATCATAACTGCTTCGCTCTATTCAAAAGAGGATCAAACTACATGTGCTGTGGGGCGTACCCCTGTGTTACATTCAAAAAAAAGGAGAAAGGAATTAAGGGATGCAACACTTAGTCGATGTCCCTGAAGATGTCCTCGAGAGGGAGGATCCCAACGTAAGGGAAGTTCGTCATATCGCGCAGTCGGCCCCTAAATTCCTCAAGACGGGCGAGCTCCGCTTCGACGGACACCATTTCGACGTCGGCGACGGCAAGAGCTTCCCTCTCCTCCGCCACCCTCCTTTCCGCCTCGGCAAGGCCAAGTTTAGTCGCAGCGAGGTAGCCCTCCAGCTTCTCGATCCGGTTCTTGAAGGAACGGACGCTGCCTTTGCCCTCCTCCAAGGCCTTTCCGTGGCGTTCTCTATTATGGCGTCGGGCCTCCAAGGTCTGCAGGTACTCGTCTGCCTGAGCGTCAAGGGCGGTACGTTCGTCGGGAGCCTGGCTCTCCAGGAACTCGCGGCGCCTGACATACTTCAGCAACAGCAGAACCCGCCGCGACCATTCCTCCAGTGGGCAGCTGAGCACTTGTAACGCCCCAGTCAACTGCGTCACTATGGTATGCACCTCCCGATACGACAGAGGAGGGTCGGCGAGGAGCATGGTCCGCAGAGTGATCAGCATTTGACGGACTGGTGCTTCTGATGACATATGGCTGACTGAGGGCACGACCGGGGGAGTGAATTCCACGGTGCTGTCCACTTCTGCCCACAAGTCAGCGTCCACAGCCGCTGAAGAGGAAGGAAGGGCAAGGGTCAGACTGCCTGGTCGGTGTAGCTCAAATAGAGACCCTTGACTAGCCACTGCCTGGGGAGTGGACGAGACCATTGCCGAAGCCTCCGGTACTCCCGTTATTTGGAGCTCCCCTGCCTCCTCTACCTCCGCCTGACTCGCTGCTGCCACTCCAAGGGGCAGGGGTGTGGCTGTCGCTGCTCCGGCTAGAGGAGGGGCTTCAAGTAAGGCTGGGCCCAAAGTAGTCACCCATGAACTTCTCCTTCGCGGCTGGAACCCCTCCAGATGTGCACGGAGCCCCGCGAATATTTGTCTCAGGAACGGGTCCTCCATCAGGGCTGGCAGCTTCGGAAGAGGTGGAAGGGGGACTAATAGATGGGGAACGCTTCCTGCCTGCACGAGCGCGGCAAGGGTCTTCACCTCCGGAATAGATGCCGGAATCGGTCCCCCCGCTCGTGGCTGATTGGTAATCGGCCTCCGCTTGGCGATTGCCTTGCGGGAGCGGCTGGGCATCTTCCCGGTCGTCGGCACCACCTGCCCACGTGAAATACGGTTAGCCGCCCGTCGCCGGGAATGATTTACGCAAGGGCGAGGAGTGGGAAGAACCATGAAACTCTGCTTACCTCAGCCCCCGTAAGGACGCGGTCTGCGGGCGCAATCTCTCCTTCCTCCAGAGGCTCGGCCGCCGCTTCGGAAATATTTGAAGCCCCTGCGGCCGACTCTTGCTCAAGAGCCTCGAATAGAAGGGCTAGTTTGCCCGAGCCCACATCGATCCCTATCTGATGGTCGATCGACGCAATTGGGGCACCCTCCTCCACAGCCTCCGACAAGTCAAGCCCCTGAAACCCGGAATTGACAAGAAAAGGTCATTAGGTAACCAAGAAGGAGATGAAGGAGCCGGCCCAAGCAAGCCCACACTTACGGCAGTCCTCCCCACAAAGCTCGGGGAACCAGCAAGTAAGGGGGCCCCGAAGACCGGCCCGGGCGGCCCCGATGCCCCGGACACACCCTCGTCAGGAGCCGCTTCATCGGACGAATAATTGTAGTCTACCTCTTCGCCCGACGATGACCCGACTGCCGCAGGCTCTATCGACAAAGGGGCCTCCACTTCGAGGCCGATGGCTGGCGTGCCCTCCCTCGGGCTAGACGAGGTCGGTACGCCGGACTTCAGCTTCCTCCGCACATATAGAAGCGTCGTCGGGGGTTGCACGCGGGGTCCGAATACTCCAGCGACGGCCTCTGCTGTGCCTGTCACAAAAAAAAGAAAAGAGTGGATTACCTCAAACCTAGTCGGCTCTCCGAAAACAAAGAAGTCGTTTGGGCTGACAAAACAAATACCCTATTCGGCCCCTACAGCCCTGGATGACCCACGGGCTTCCTCGACGGGCAGAGCCTCCTCGGGAGTTGCAGCCCTGCCCTCGCCCGGGATTGACATAGGCGCCGGCTCCTTTGCGCCGCCCGCGGAGAAGAAACGCATCGTCGCCATACGCGAGTGCGAGGCCAACCCAGGAGGCAAATCGATCACGGACGATGCAGGCGGCCGATGAACCTCACCAGTTCCGTAACTCGGCTCGGGTCGGGCAACCTCGAATTCCTCAAAAGAGGGGACCCGTGGCGCCGAAGGAATGGCGGTCGGGGCCTTGGCCACCTCTGTTTTTCTCCGCTTCGTGTCCCTCTGCTTGGCCACCTTTGCGGCGTCCACCGCTTTCTTCACGGGAGATTTTGCCCTGGGCCTCTTCGCTGCCTTGGGCAGAGGAGCCGCAGTCGGGGCTAGTGGCGCGGCTTCAAAATATGCAGGCTTCTGCACAAGCCGAAGGAGATTCCGGTACGTGGCCATTTGCGCGCTATCGGGGTGGTCTGTCAGAAAGGAAAAGAGAAAGAACATACACGCGCTCACGATTAGCATCCAACTGTCCACAAAGGCCGCAATGATAAGAGACGAAGACAAAGGAAGAAAAAAGAGATCAAGTACCGTGAGGGCCAGTATACAGTCGCAGGGTAATCGGCCAGTAGCTCAGGGATGGCTCTTTATCTCGACGCGCCGCCTCTCGAACGAGCCAGCACACATCCTCGATCTTCTGGCACCGATCCGTAAGACTAGCCAAATCCGCGTGTTTCTTCATGGAAAGGTGGCAGAAGAGGCTGAAGTGGTCTATGCCCCACCCGTCAGCATAATAGTACGGGATGTGCAGGCGTTTGCCCAGGACGGAGGCCCTCTGGTCTTCGATCGTCAGTCCATTCACCCGGAGAAGGACATATAGCCATGTGGTGTCCTTATAGTTCTCGGGCTTCCTCTCCTCCCGCCTCATGAAAGTGCGGTATGGGCAAAGTGTATCTCTCTCCGGACGCCAGCTCTTGGCGGGAGTCCCCTCTTCCTCTATGGGGAATGGATAATTGATGAGGTCCAGACGGTCGCTCCCTACCCGGCACAGATCCCTCAGCGTCTTCTGATAGCTGTCCTTCGCCACTGGAGGCAGCTCCACTTTCGGCGTCAGCCTCCTATCCCGGGCTTCCCGACGAGCTATCATATATGCCGCCACCTCCTTCTCTTGCCTGTTCTTGAGCCGAAGATGATGATCTGGCTCAATGTCAAGTACTGGCACCGGTTGCCGGCTAAGGAATCTCCTTTCGGCGCCATCCCAACAATCGGTCTTGTGCAACTGATAGAAAGCCGTCCGGGCATTCCACCACTTTATATAGTCCTCGGTCACTCGGGGCACGCGACCCGGGGCTGGCACCCTGAAGGAGGCAGAGTCTGCCCTGTGGAAGAAGTCCCACCTGCTTCTAGCGTGCTCGGCAATCGCACTTCCCCGGACATTCCGCGAAGGCAAGCCGAATTGCACATGATAAGTAGGGATATGCTGGTCATACCCGAAGTTGCGGCCAAATCGGAAGGGGTAATACGGCTCCAGCAGTACGTTGTCTCCCTTCCGGAACACCAACACGCTCGGGCGGATAGCCAGCGCCCAATCCCTCAGCTCGGGCTCCAGCAACGGGCACACCACATTTTCCTGGCTGACAGGGTGGACATACCTCTCCACCTGGTCATCCTTGCATTCCCTCTTATTATTCACGAGGGGGCTTGAATGTGCGGCCAGCGTCCATAAATGAATAGTACCGACTGCATCCCGGGGAACCGTGGTCAACCGGCCCCGAATATCATACATCCGCATGGAGGTAGAAGCCGGCTCTGCACTCGCGAACTCCAGCATCCTCGGCACCAGCCCCCAATCCTGAAGGACTCGCGGGGCGAACTCCGGAAACAGCGAACAAACCCACGCGTTGAAGAAATGCAGTGGGCACACGTACCGGGCCTGCCTCGGGAACTGGTGCGTGCTGATGTCTCCCAGAGCCTTATAAATCAAACAGAGCGCCGCCGGGCACATAGAAAGTTTAACACCCCACGCCATATGGCACGTCGGATAGATGGCATCTGGCCGGATCACTGTCTTGTCCCCGTACGGCATGGCAAATGAACATAGCCAGTACGTCAGATAGGCGGCACAGTGAGTCTGTGGGTCGACCCCCATCGGATTGGCCCCGTTCCAACGTCCCCTGGAGGGGATCTTCACATCATGCTTGGGCTTCGCACGTTTCTTGCGAGCAACGGCGGTGCCAACGCAGGGAAAATCTTCATACTGCTTCAGCCCATCATAGAAATATTCCAGCCATACTGCCATACGCACCCGTTTTCTGTCCCCACGGGCGGGCTGCTTCCCTTTGTGTGACAACTGGTACAGCTCCCGGTACGCCTTCATCAGGTACCGGTATGAATACCCCAGAGAATAATAGCCGTCCCCGTTAGTCTCGTCCTTGATCAAGTCCGGGAGGCATACTTCCTCATAAGGCTCCCCGTCAATGGGCAAGCCGCTCAGCTGGCTTAGGCTCCACAAATCAAGTGAAGTCTCCCCCTCAGCCGTATAGAAGGTATTGGTCTCCGCGCTGAATACCTCTAACATGCCGCAACAGAGACCCTTGGAGATGGGGTAACCATACCGGGAGGCGTACACACTGTGGTAGACGCCAACCCAGACCAGCAACGGGGCGTAGTTGAACAGTACATATTCAGTGAACTCCACCGCCCCTTCTCGGAAGCTGTGGGCGTCCTAAAGCTTCAGCTCCCCGAACCAGCCCAGTGATAGTTCGTACTTGAACCTGATGGCCAAACAGTCCAATATGAACGGCTCCTCCCTATAACCCCACTTTAGGGGAGCCAAGAATAAGCCAAATCGGGGCGACTCGCCATGCACCTTCCCCACAGACATGTCCCACCTTGCTGGCGTGAATTGAGGAGCTCGCACCAGTCTATCTTCAGCCGGCAGCACCCCTTCGATCCCCAGGACCGGCTTCCACTCCCGGGCTTCTCCCACCAGATACATCGGAATGCTCCTGGGGACGCTGTGCAATAGACTGTCCCGGGCATGCAGGATGGCCCGCTCGACGGCTTTTATAGTGCGAAAGTCTCGCCCCTCTCGGGAGCGCAGGTGCTTCAGGAATCGAACAAGGTGCCTATCCTTCGGGAAGTCTTTCCTGTACTCCCCGGTGGCCCGGTCAAAAGTGAAGCCGCTGTCAACTCTGGTGAGCCGGCCGAAGTCCATGCTCTCCCGGTCGGACCCCGACGACTCAGCCAAGGCAGCTATCTCCCCATGTTCACGGTCCAGGTCTTCCACGTTGAGCCATGTCACTGCCGGCACTGGACCCCGCGGAATGAGGTCGGCCCCGATAGCAGCAGCGGGGGCGACAGAACCACTTGGAGCAGCCATATCTCTGCAAAGATATGCAAAGCAGAAGGTCAGAACAAATCACAAGCAAAAGGACTGCAAAGAAACTTTACTACAAGTCAAGTGAACAAAATATTGCCAATTTCTGACGAAATTTCGGCAGAGTTTACCCTAGGCCAAAGGCGTAAGGGAAAACACGGGTGCGCGTCCACAAGGAGTGACGGCCCCAACAAAGCATGGTGGGCCCCGAGAGGCAACACCAGAAGTCCACCGGTCAAAAGTCTTCTTCCCATGGCTTAAGGCTTCTTCAATAGCAGACTGCCTGGTGCCTTCCCCGGCACGCCCTGAAGCGGCATTCGCTGGTACACTCCCGCCTGGAGGCCCTCACCGGCACACTGCCCAGTGCCTTCCCCGGCACACCCTGCGGTAGCCCTCACCGGCACACTACCCTGGGTGCCCTCACCGGCACGCTCCAGTGCCCCCCTTCGCCGGTACAGCCCCTCGAGGCTTCCCCGGCACGCTCGGTGCATGACTTCCCCGGCACGCCCCCAGGCGTCCTTCCCCGGCACGCTCGGTGCATGGCTTCCCCGGCACGCCTCAGTGCCTTCCCCGGCGCGCCCTAGTGCCTCTTCCCCGGCACGGCCGAGTGGCCCTTACCCGGCACGCTTTGAAGCGGCTTCGCCGACACACTCCACAGAAGCCTTCCCCAATACGCCCTCGGCACCAGTTCGCCGGCACAGCCCATTAAGGCTTCCCCCGGCACACCGCCCAGTGCCTTCCCCGGCACACACCGCGTGGGGCTTCACCGGCACTCTGCTCACGCCCCTCCCCGGCACGAGTCCCTGCGGCTTCCCCGGCACGCCCAAACCCGTTCTCAACGGCACAGCCCCGCGCTTGCCCGACGCGACCGGCGGCCGTCCACGACGCCGGAGGCGGAGAAGAAAAGGGAGAAAGGGAGACAAGGAAGGAGAAGAAAAAGTGAAAGAAAGGGGGGGAAGCCTAGGGCTCCGCCGAGCCCGAACGAAGAGGAAGGAAAAGGAGGCGAGGCAGCGAGGAGGAAGAAAAGGGGAAAGGGGGAGGGGAGGCCCCTCCACGGTGACGTCCTCACCCCGATGAGGACGACGGCGGGAACGGTGGCAACGACGGCGACGGTGACGCCCGGTGACGAGGGAGAAAGAGAAAGGGAAGAGGAGAGAACAGAGAAAGGGGGGGGTTCGTCTGCCGCGGGAAGAAGAGGGGGGGAGTTCAAACGAGGGGGGGGGGGTGGCTCGCCACGCCACCCTCGCCCCTTTATATACAAAAAAAGAAAGAAAAGAAAGGAGAAAGGAGAAAATAAGGGAAAAGAAAAGAAAAAAGGGGGGCAAAGAAGAAAGGGGAAAATAGAAAAAAAGGGGAAAAAGGGGGGGATATAAAAAAAGAGAGGAGAAGAGAGGGACGGGGAAACAAAAAGGAGGAAAAGAAAAAATATGTATATATATATATATAAGAGAGACGAAAGGGGTAAAAAGGGGGAGAGAAAAAGAAGAAGAAGAAGAAAAAGGGGGAGAAGAAAATAAAAGAGAAAAAAGAGGAGGGGGTAAAAGAAGAAAAAGGAATAAAAAGAGAAAATAAAAGAGGGGAAGCAAAAAATATATGTAAGATATTAAATAAATATATATATATATATATGTATATATATATCCATATATGTGCGCCCATTTACATACTCATCCACTCACATACGGGGAGGAGTAAGTCGATAACATATAGTAATAAACGTCCCCGGGGAAACATGCCATCCCCGCAATCCTGGGCGGACGGGCGTTCGTGCAAGCAAGGACGACTTTACCCCGACAATGGTGCCATTCCCATACCGACGAATAAGTCCCTTTCTGGCGCAAGGCCTCGTGTCCTAGCCACCCACTCCGCACAATATGGCCATTATGGACCTTACGTCCGAATCGGCACAGATTCTCCCGTTGCGCTGTCATTCTATTCTAGCCAACGAGTGAACCTTATCTTCCGGCGCAAGGCTTCGTGCCCCAACCTACACTCGCATATCACCCAATTTCAAAAAAAAAAATAGAAAAAATAAAATGGGGTTAAAAAAAATAGAGATACCCCGCCGGACTTACCCCTACATAGGGGCAAGGATAAAAATGGCAACAACCCGGCTGTGGCGAGAACCCGAAAGGGCGCTACAGGAAAAATTGGGTACCCCGCCACGTAAAAACCGAAAGGGCGTGTGGGCAAAAGCAAGAGGGGGCCGGTACCGGCGAAAACCCGAAAGGGCGCTTGTACCGGTAATGTGGTTCAAAAAAAAGAGAAGGAAAAGAACAGAAGAGACCAAGGGACGACAAATTAGGTCAGCGCCCGGCATCTTGTCGGCACTGACAAAGAGACCAAGAGACAACGAGATCAACAGACCAGGTCAGCCCCCGGCACCCTGTCGGCACTGACAAAGAGACCAAGAGACAAAGAGACCAACACACTGCTTCAGTTCCCGACACCCCGTCGACACTGATGAAGAGACAAAGAGACAACATGCTGCTTCAGTTCCCGACACCCCGTCGGCACTGATGAAGAGACAAAGAGACCAGTAAACTGCTTCGGATCCCGACACCCCGTCGGCACTGATGAAGAGACAACAAAGTGCTTCAGTTCCCGACACCCTGTCAGCGCTGATGAAGAGACAAAGAGACCAGTAAACTGCTTCAGTTCCCGAGACCTCGTCGGCACTGATAAAGAAACCAACAAATTACTTCAGTCCCCGACACCCCGTCGGCACTGATGAAGAGACAACAAACTGCTTCAGTCCCCGGCACCCCGTCGGCATTGATGAAGAGACAAAGAGACAGCATGCTACTTCAGTCCCCGACACCCCGTCGGCATTGATGAAGAGACCTACATCCTCCCGTTGCGCTGGCATTCTATTCTTGCCAACGAATGAACCCTATCTTCCGGCGCAAGGCTTCGTGCCCTAGCCTACACACGCATATCACTCATTTGTCAAAAAATAATAAAATAAAATGGGGTTGAAAATAGAGATACCCCGCCGGACTTGTCCCTACACCGGAACAAGGGTAAAAACGGCGACAACCCGGCTGTGGCGAAAACCCGAAAGGGTGCTACGGGCAAAATTGGGTACCTCGCCACGTGAAAACCCGAAAGGGCGCGTGGGCAAAAGCAAGAGGGGGCAGGTACCGGTGAAAACCCGGAAGGGCACTTGTATCGGTAATGTGGCACAAAAAGGAAAGAAAAAAGAAAAGAGACCAAGAGATCAACAAAGCATGTCAGTTCCCGGCATCCTGTCGGCACTGACGAAGAGACCAAGAGACCAAGAGGTCAACGAACCAGGTCAGTTCCCGGCATCCTGTCGGCACTGACGAAGAGACCAAGAGACCAAGAGATCAATGAACCAGGTCAGTTCCCGGCATCCTGTCGGCACTGGCGAAGAGACAAAGAGATCAACATATCATGACAGTTCCCGGCATCCTGTCGGCACTGGCGAAGAGACAAAGAGATCAACATATCATGTCAGTTCCTGGCATCCTGTCGGCACTGGCGAAGAGACCAAGAGACCAACAAATCATGTCAGTTCCCGGCATCCTGTCGGCACTGGCGAAGAGACAAAGAGATCAACAGACCGTGTCAGTTCCCGGCATCCTGTCGGCACTGATGAAGAGACCAACATACTGCTTCAGTTCCCGACGTCTCATCGGCACTAATGAAGAGACAAAGAGACAACAAACCGTGTCAGTTCCCGGCATCCTGTCGGCACTGATGAAGAGACTAAGAGACCAACATACTACTTTAGTTCCCGACGCCACGTCGGTACTAACAAAGAGGCCAACAAACAACAAACTAGGTCAGCTCTCAACGCATCGTCGGCATCGGCGAAGAGAGAAGAGACGAAGACACCCACGGGCACCGCCCGACTCATCCTTCGCCTGCGCTACCCGTGGGTGGGGGGCATTTGTGGACACCGAAAATTGCACATCCAAAATGTCACGCTCAGCCCAGCGTCAACAACGGCGCCGAGTGAAGAAACCCCCGGGGAAATCAAGCACAAAAGGCCCCACAGCCCGTGGGCCTCGAAGAAAATCAAATGGGCCACAACTCATGCTCACAATGGGCTCAGAATCGCCCATTTAGCCCTTCAGCGGCACGCCCAGTTGAGGCCTCAGCGGCACGCCCTAGCAGAACCCTCCAGCGGCACGCTCCCTTCAGTGGCACACCCTGCCGCGGCCCTCGCCGGCACACCCCCAGGGGGGGTTCACCGGCACACCCCTTTGGGTGTTCAGCGGCACACTCCCTGGGGCTCAGCGGCGCGCCCCCGGGCGGGTTCACCGGCACGCCCCTTTCGGGTCTTCAGCGGCACGGCCCTTTGGGGCTTCAGCGGCACGGCCCTTTGGGTGTTCAGCGGCACGGCCCTTTGAGGTCTTCAGCGGCACGCCCTCCAGGCCGTTCAACGGCACGCCCGTTTGGACCCCCAGCGGTACGCCCTTTTGGCTCCCCCACGGCACGCCTTTTCAACTCGCCAGCGGCACAGCGTTGAAGCTTTTCAACGGCAAGACGACGTGCAGCCCATGCCCTACGCTTCCTTAGCGCGCAGTGAGCCGTCTGAGGTGGCAACCGTCCATTGGGCCACGTGAGCTACCCCCCCTGACAACCCAGGACGTGGCAGGTCAAAGGCCATCATCACGAGGCCGCCTTCCCGCCTTCAACTATGGTGCTCGGAAGGCTTCCCGCTGCTGACCGTATAAAAGACCCCGGCTTCGACAAACAAAGGGGGGAGGCAAGAAGGAAGAAACACAGAGAAGAGAGAGAAAAAGAGAGAGAGACACCCACAGATAGGAAAAGAGGAGAAGAGAGAAAAGAAGAAGAGGCATCCCGGCGTGAGCTCCCTCCGGCGATCACCGGGAAGAAGCAAGAGTAAGGGAGAGATAGAGCTCGATGTAATGGGAGAGAGAGTTAGGGGCTTTCCTTTGTAGCCGATTCCTCCCCCCTCCTGTGCTGTTTTCTTTTTCTTTCATTTCTTTCAGTCCACAGCCTTGTCGTGGGCATTCTCTTTTGCAATGTATGTGTAGGGCTCCGGCCCCTTTTGCTTCCCATGAATGAGAAAATCATCTTCCTTGGGTCTTCCTTGCTATGTCTGATGGCTTGTTCTCACCTTCACAACGCATGCGGTGCGTGGTTCGTTTTCTTTGTTTCTCCGGTTTCTTTCAAGTCACCGTATCAATGTGAGGCCTCCCCTTTGAAGCCTGGCCTTGTGGGTCCTTCACTCACTTCCAGCAGCCCTTCCTTGACCTCGAGCTCCCCTTCTTTCCATAGAGCGCCTGCAAGCCCCCAGCCCACACACTTGGCTCCCTTTTAATCCCCCAGCGACACCCCATTCTGGCCCTCCGCGGTACGCGCACCGCCACCCCTGGCCGGCACGCCCCTGGTCGGTACACCCTTTTTTTTGTTTGTTTGCCTTCAGCGGCACACCCCCCCCCATCAGCCCTCAGCGGCACACTCACCTTGGCCCCCAGCTGCACACCTTTCAGTCTCCCAGCAGCCCACTTCTTGGCCTCGCCCCAAGCCCCTGTCCTTCACGTTTTCCGAGGCTCTATAAAGGTGTTGCTCCCCCTGGGGGCCCACCTCCAGTTGTCGGGTTCCGCCACTCCATGTGGGCGCGTTCCCTTTATCTCCCTTACGCCCCGGGTCAAGGGGAGATGCTGCCGAATTTTTTGTGAGAAACTGATAAACAATTAAAAGAGGCAAAGGGAAACAATAAACGAATGGAATAATCAATGAACCTTCCAACTAATCAAGCCACTGTCGGCACCATGACGAGAACCGAATTAATCGACGACTCGGTAGCCTGAATGTCCGACCCGCAGGAAAAGGCTGAACAGAACAAGGCAAGGGGAGAAGTTTATGTGAAACTATATAAGAATTAAGACAAGAAGAAAAGAAAAGCCTTAAAGCAAATAACAAAAGAGTAGCCCTTCAACGGCACACTCCTTCCAGCCTTCAACGGCACACTCCCCCTGGCCCTTTCAGCGGCACACTCCCTCCCTTCGCCGGTACACCCTCATCCACCGTCTCAAACTCAATGTATAGACTTGTCCAACGTACAGACCTTGGGTTTGGCAACGTATAGACTTCAAGCTGCAGCCAAAGGGGCAATGTACAGACTTCATGTCTTGGCCAACGTACAGACTTTGGACTTGGCCAATGTATAGACTTTGGGGCCAGCCAACGTATAGACTTCATGGTGGCCAGTGTATAGACTTGGGGCTGGCCAATGTACAGACTTGGCCAATGTATAGACTTGGGGTTGGCCAGTGTATAGACTTGGCCAACGTATAGACTTTGGGCCAGCCAATGTACAGACTCTATGTTACAACGTACAGGCTTTGGACTTGGCCAATGTATAGACTTTGGGGCCAGCCAACGTATAGACTTCATGGTGGCCAGTGTATAGACTTGGGGTTGGCCAGTGTATAGACTTGGCCAACGTATAGACTTTGGGCCAGCCAATGTACAGACTCTATGTTACAACGTACAGACTTTGGGTTTGGCACCGTATAGACTTTGAACAGCAACGTGCAGACTTGGGGTTGGTCAGTGTATAGACTTGGCCAATGTACAGACTTTGAGCCATCCAATGTATAGACTTTGAGCAGCCAACGTATAGACTTCGAGCCCGGGGAACGTACAGGCTTTATGCCATCCCTATTGCCTCCAGCGGCACACTCCCCCCAGCCTTCAGCGGCACACCCTCACCATTGCCGCCTTCAGCGGCACACCCCAAGTAGCCTCCAACGGTACACCCCTTTCCAGTCCCCAGCGGTACGCCCCTTGAGCGCCCAGCGGCACACTCTTGCCCCCAGCGGTACACCATGTTTCCTTCGCCGGCACACTATATATATATATGCATATATATGGCCCGATAAGGGCACCAACACTATCAAATAAATTAATAGAAATTACGCTAATTGAAGGACTCCGAAGGCGCAACGTTAATAATGATTCGAAGGCATAAATAAACAACAAACATCAAATCAGAGATCAGAACATATAACCAAGAAAATCCCAAATAAAAGACGTTAGGGCCCACACTGCAGCCCCCATCTCTCCCCACGACTCGGGGCAAAGGAACAATAATGCCGCCCTCTCAGGCCGGGCTCGGATCTCGGGAGTCATCCCAACATGGTCCGGTCTCGACCTGGCCTCGGGCCGACATCTTGATCAGACCGGGTTTGCTCCTCGTTCCGGACACCCTCCGAGTCATCACTAAAATTGCCGGGTGTTCGGCAAACATTTGAACGGATTTGTCTCGGCTTTTCCTGTTGCGTTTCCATCACGGACCCGTGTCCGAATATGAAAAGGTCCATGAGTGACCGACATGGCCAGTGGCTCGCATCCTAATGCGTACTTTGGTGTGATTTTCTCCTGCCTCTTTCTCGCACAATTAGTACTATCCTTTCGGCCGCGGGGCCCCTAATTTTAGCAATTAATCAAGGGTATTCCCTCGTATGGGGGATGTAAATGACATCGTGACCTTTATGGCGCGACGGGATTCGGTCCCGACACGAACTACATAATCGTCTGACGAAGTCAGATCGAGCGCACCATGGGCTCTTCGGAGCCCGAATAAATCGTCACTTCGGTGACTGGCACGCCCACGCACTTAATAAACCAACGAACGAGCAAGATAATTGTTAAATAAAAAGTGCGTCCACACCACCTCCATCCCATAGGTAAGAGCATAGGGAGTTTGTCCTGTGGGAGTACGGACGGAGGTGCGGTAAGTCCACAGAGCTTCCACTAATCTTTTTGGCCAATCAGAAAACTTATGAGATTCGCATGTTTTCTTGATGATTTTAAGAAGGGTTTTGTTAGTGGCCTCGGCTTGACCATTGCCCTGAGGATAATATGGAGATGAATGATGCAATGCAATATTGAACTTCTTACATAGGTCCTTGAGCTCTTGAGAGACAAACTGGGGTCCGTTGTCGGTGATGATGCTGCTTGGCACTCCGAATCGCGAGATGATATTCTTCATGATAAAGCGGCACACCGTTGAAGCTTTGATCTCTGCGTACGCTTCTGCTTCGGCCCATTTGGTGAAGTACTCAATGGCGGTAAGGATAAATGATTTCTGCTTGATCTGAGAATTAGGATCACCGAGCGGGCCGACAACATCGAAAGCCCACATAGAGAATGGCCAAGGAGCGGAAAGAGGATGGAGAGACGAAGCTGGAGCATGGATTTTATCAGCGTGGAGTTGGCATTTAAGACACCTCCGGACGTAGAGGGAGCAATCTTCCTCTAGAGTGGGCCAATAGTAGCCCTGCCTAAGGATCTTCTTTGCTAAAGCCTGGCCATTGACATGACCTCCACACTCACTAGAATGGGCTGCTTCAGCCACCTTCCAAGCTTCATCATCATCTAAGCATCTCATGAGCATTCCATTGGTAGCGCGCCTGTATAATTCTCCTGCAATAATGGTATACTTTGAGGCGGCTCTTCTTATTGATTTACGCTGCTCGGCGTTTGCCCCTTCTGGGAATGATCCTTCTTTGCAAAACAACTCAATCTCGTGATACCAAGGCAATTCTTCTTCCTCCAGGATCTCTTCTAGCTCCATCAGAGATACTTCCTTGAGATATTCCTTCTCAGCCCTCGCCTCTATAGCTTTCCTAAGGTTGATGAACCAAGGATCCTGAAGAGAGGGTGCGTCCAATCTCTGAACGATGATAGTCTCAGTGCTCCGACTGAGAGGGAAAGATAGAGAGGAAGCAAGAGATGCTAGAGCATCAGCTAGAATGTTCTGAGACCTAGGAGTATGGATATAGATCAGCTTACGGAATTGTCTAGCTAGGAGCGTGACCAAATCTTGATAAGGCTTGAGCTTGGGGTCACGAGTGCGGTAAGTAGACAGAACTTGCCGCAGGATGAGCTAAGAGTCTCCTATGATATTCAAGTACCGCACGCCTAGGAGATAGGCGTGCTTTAATCTAGCCAGGAGAGCCTCATACTCGGCGATGTTGTTGGTAGTAGGAAATCGAAGTTGATAAGTAAAGGGAATTGTCACTCCCTCTGGAGTGAGCAGAACAGCGCCGATCCCTCGGCCTTGAGAATTGAGTGCACCATCGAAGTGCAGAGACCAAAAGGGATGATGAGAGATAGCAGAGAGATGCTCATCAGGGAAATCGTCCTGAATAGAATCAGTGTAAGGGATGGGAAGATGGGCAAGATGCTCAGCGATGGCGTACCCTTTGACCGCCTTCTGAACGACAAAAGTAATATCGAATTGGGAGAGGAAGCTCTGCCAGCGAGCTAACCTACTAGAAAGGACAGGCTTTTCTAAGAGATAGCGGATCGGGTCCATTCTAGAGATCAACCTAACTGGGTGGTCAAGGAAGTAATGTTTAAGCTTCTGAGCTACCCACACTAAGGCGGCACAAGTCTTCTCCATAGCGGTGTATCTGGACTCAGCTGGGTTAAACAACCGAGAGAGATAATAAGCAGCCCGCTCTTTCCCTTCATCGTCTACTTGTGCTAAGACCACCCCTAGGGAGTCCTCAATGACCGAGATGTATAGGATCAGGGGTTTCCCAGGGACAGGAGGTTGCAAAACCGGGGGATTGGACAGATATTCTTTTAGGTCTTCATAGGCATTCTGATAGTCTTAATTCCATTCAAACTTAACCCCTGCCTTAAGCAATTCATAAAATGGACGGCACCTTTGAGAATGTTGGGATATGAATCTTCTGATGAATTGCAATTGACCAATCAATCCTTGAAGTTCCATGATGTTCTTCGGCAGAGGCATGTCCATGACGGCCTGCGCTTTGTTAGGATCAATCTGGATCCCCCATTTGCTCACTATGAAACCTAACAGCTTCTCTGAAGAGACTCCGAATACACACTTCTTCAGATTCATTTTAAGCTTGTACTCCCTGGCTCTTTGCAGCACCTTAGCCAGGATAGAGGGGTGTTCTTCTTTAGTTTTTGACTTCACTAGAATGTCATCCATATAGATATGCATCATGTCATGGAAGATGGCCATCATCGCCCTTTGATAGGTGGCACCCGCGTTCTTCAGACCGAACGGCATAACCACATAACAATACGTACCCCAGGGCGTGGTGAAAGAGGTTTTCTCTTGATCTTCCGGAGCAAGACGGATCTGATTATAGCCTGAGTAACCATCCATGAACGATAAAGCTTCGTACCCGATGGTGCTATCGACCAGGACGTCTATGTGAGGCAGTGGGAAATCATCTTTGGGACATGCTTTATTGATATCCCTGAAATCGATGCAGATACGCACCTTTCCATCTTTCTTGATAACATGGACTATGTTTGCCACCCACTGAGGATATAGAACAACTCTAATGAATCTGGCCTTGTATAACTTGTCGACTTCTTCCTTAATCCTTAAGGCCATGTGGGGGTGAAATCTTCTTGACCATTATTTCACAGGTGTTGCCCCTGGTTTAAGCACAAGTCGATGTTCCACTAAAGTGGGGTCAAGACCTGGCATGTCCTCATAAGACCAGACGAAAGAATTGCTATACTCCCTCAGAACCTTAATTAAATCTTCTTCTACTTGTGGAGGGAGATTAGCGGCAATAATGATGAGCCTTGGGTCTTCTTCAGTTCCCAGATTTATCTCCTTCGTAGGTTCATCCACTGTCGACGACGGCTCGTCGAATCTCTTTAGTCCTTGCGCGTACTGATCGGTAGTGTCATCTACGTTGATGTCCTCATTGATTGGATCTTTCTCATCCAGGATTTTATAGACACCTAATCCATCATCGCTCCACACCCCTTCTATTTCCTCTTCATCCTCAATCATAAATTCCGTAGCAACAAATTCTGGACACTTCAAAAGAGCATGACAACGCTGAGCTAGATCTCGGAGGAACCTATTAGGAATGGATTTGGGAGGATGCGCAAGCGGGCACGGCTCAGAGGAGGAAGGGTTGGACGAGCTAGAACAGGACCCTACTTCTCTAGACCTAACTGACTCTACTTCCCTAGACGCGATGGACCCTAATCCTAACCTAGGAGAAAGAAAACCTAGTCGAAGGGGAGGAGCAGGGGACTCGTGCCCCTGGGAGGAGGATGGAGACAAGGTAGCATAATCTTCCACTGAAATCTCCGTTTCAAATTTGACATTTTTTTTGGAGATCAGTAGAGACTACACAACAGGATGGAGGAGGCGGAAGTTGCACGGGGAATAGCTCTGGGAAGATGCAATCAAAGAATGGATCGGAGGAAGAAAACCACATCTCGTGGAGTTGGGCGTTGGGGGGAGGAGGAGTGAATAGGGTGGATAGATCAATGGGCGGGCAATGCCCGCAAGCACAAGGAACGAATAGAATTTCAGGTGGATCAATGAAGGATGGATTTACCATGATAGGAGGAAGACAGGGTAAGAATTCCCCTTGCTGGAGGAGAGATTGAAAGTGAGAGGGAGACCAAGAAAAGACAATCGGCGAGCTCCCCTTTTCCCGCGGATCATCAACTGGCTACTTCTTCGGCCTCCATTGGACGAGCCAACCCTCTTGACACTTCTGGAAGTCTTCTTCATGAAATAGCCCCTGAAGGGCTTGACCATAGTCAATCACATCATCAACTGGCCCTCTTAACACTGGGGGCAGACTGGCAATCGGACAGACTGTATCCTTCCTTGGTGGAGCTGGCTGCGAAGCTAATGTATCGGGCTGGAGAGGCCCTCTAACAAAATGTTGACGGTAGTCCCAGGTGAGCGGCCCAGAATCACCCATCATATACAATGCGGTCTCTCTGTAGCCGAGACCTCTCCTGCCCCTTTTTCTTCCCTTGGGTATGGGCTTTGTTCTTCCTTGCAATTGAGCACCGAGGCCTTTCCCCGGTTGATAACCCAGTTTTAATATAATGTTCTAGCCCTTGGAGTCTCGGATCTGGGGCTTCACCTTGATATTAACCGCTGTAGTGACGGGTTTGCGGGGTGCATAAGCCCAGGGAAAGTCTAGATCCAGCACTGATATAACAGGCCGGCTGCTTGGCCATAGTGTGGGAAGAATTTTTTCTGAAATAGCCTTCACTAATTGGACCGTGGATAAACTTTTAACTTTGACGACCCTCCCTTGAAAAGGAAATTTGATGCATTGATGCGCAGTGGAGGGTACAACACTGAGTGTGTCAATCCATGGACGACCCAAGATAGCCTTGAACATAGGGTCAATTTCCAGCACAGAAAATTCCACGGGCATGGTAAGAGGCCCAAGCTCTGCTTGAATAGTGACTACCCCGTGACATGCTCTTCTTGAATTATAATATGCTGCTATGGTGGTGGGGGTAGGTCGCAGTAGTTCTTCAGATATGTTGCAAGCTCGAAGGGTATTGAGTGGGCATACGTTAATTGATGCCCCTGTGTCAACCAGTGCTGCTTCAATACTGACTTTATTCAGAATGATTGTAATGCAGAGCGGCATTTGCCGAGCTTCTGGAGGTGCTAGCTCGGTTTCTGAGAATGTGATTGCTGGCCCTTTGGAAATTGTTGCCAGTGCCGTAGGTAAGCTGTCAACTGCCATGTCTTCACTAACCATCACCTTCTGTAAAAAATTTCTGAGAGCATCTTGGTGAAGGGTGGACCTTTTGATAAGCTCCAGGACCGATATCTTGGCAGGCACCCTGTCCAGATGATGTAGTAGGTCGTATTGGGTACCCGGTAGAGGTTCGGCCTCTTCCTTCTTGACCGCCTGCTGAGAAGACTGGGGATTGGAAGTAGTAGGATAGTTTCGATGGAACAATCGCCCGCTCCGTAGGGCGAGGTTTTGTGCCGGCATGGCATCAGGGGACAATATAATTGGCCCGGTGGGGTGGACGAGCGGAATAGGTGGTGTAGGAGGAAGGATTTGGTGGGATGTGATGTTGGTGGAGGTTATAAGTGGTGAACAGATGATGGATGAGGGATTGGTGGAAGACGGAGAGGTGATGATGGGTGTTGGTACGGGCGGAGGAAAGGCTAGCGGAGGTGTAGTGATGGGTGGATGGCTTGGATACGGAGTAATGAGGGTAGTGGGGGTAACCAGTTGCGAGGGTGATGGAATTACGGGTGGCGGTGGGTTCATTGGAGCGGATGTGAATGGGAGAACAAGCGGGGAAGGTATTGGGTGTGTAGGTAAGACGATGGAGGAAGTGATAGGGTTGCGGTGATTATGGTGGAGGGCCATTATCTGCGGCGTAGTGCCGTCGTCATCAAAAGACCACCCGACATTAGGAGCCGGGGGTTGGACTACGATCACCTGGGCTGGTGCCGGTGGCTGAAGCTGTGGAGCGGGAGGATGGTTCGGCATCGGGTCCTGGTGGATTCCCAGATCCTGAACCGGCTGCTGTAGCTGTTGCTGTGGCGGCTGCTGCTGTGGCTATGGTTCTTGTTGCTGCTGCACTTGCTGCCTCGGCGGCTGCCTTCTCTTCTCTTTGATTTCAATAATGGCCCTGTGCATCTCGGCCCAATCAATTCTCTGTCCTTCATGAAGGTCATATACCAAGTCCCTGAACTGAAAGCATCCTTTGATTGTGTGGCCCGGCTGCCTGTGGAACATGCAATACTTTGTTTGATCAACGGCCGGGTTCCAGTTGGGCCGTTCCGGTGGAAGTTGTATAGCATTAACTGACATGAGAGCCGAGAAGATATCTGTGAGGGTTTCTGGCAAGGGTGGATATTGTGCCCTCTTGGGAGCCGGGCGCTTGTTATTGTTGTTGTTGTAGCCGTTGGGTGGAGGGACATTGTGGTATTGTGGAGGTGGTAGTGGTTGTTGTGGTGCGGCGAAGGTATTTTGTGGAGTGGTGAAGGTGGACGGAGGGTTTTGTGGAGTGACTTGGAAGTTTTGGGGAGCGGGATTCTGTGGAGTGCGGGGATTTTGAGGGAAGCGGAAGGGTGCGGCTTGAAAAGGGAAAGCAACAGCTTGAACTTGCTCGTTCGTTTGGATCCCCTCGGTGACAGGCCCTTGAGGTTTCTTGTGATACTTGGGCTCTTTGTTTTCAAATAATGAGTGTATGGGGGAATCCTTGAACTGCGTCTGAATAAAGCACGGTCGGCTGTAAAGTTGATGCATGTTGGCTATGTCGTTCATGGCTAGAATATTGCGGAAGGTTGGAGTAGCATTTGAAATTAACAATTTGACCTTTTCTTCCTCCGGAATGTGGCCGGGCACTCTAGCGGCCATCTGCCTCCATCGGTCGACATAGGTAGCAAATTCCTCTTCTAGTTTCATCTTTTCGGCCACCAAATCTGTGAATGAATATTCTGGGCCAACTTTGTCTTGGAACCTCTGAATAAACTTATCCTTCACTATCTTGAATCTCTCGGCGTCTTCCAACGGCAAAGAATAAAACCATTCCAGTGCAACACCATCTAACGATCGGCGAAACAGATACGCCATGAGGCGATCATCATACTGAAATTGAGCCGACTCGTATAAGCAGTCCCTCACATGAATGAAGGGATTGCTGTTCCCATCATATTTCCTGTAATTGGGGAGCTTTGATTATGGAGGGAACCGAATGTTCAGAAAGCTAGGAACTGGAACATCTGCCAAGGATTGTGGGCCAACCCGCTTCTGGAGGAAATCGAGTTGCTGTTGCATGGTGGCCCATTTATCAAGTAATTCCTGCTCTCTGGAGGGAGCAGGGGTAGGGAGAGATGATGGTTGAAATTGAGCAGCGGAAGGGTGGACTGTAGCAGGAGGTGGGAGCCCACAAGAAGGATCAGAAGGATAAACGGCCAAGGCAGGGGGCCCATAAGAAGGATATTGGGCCGGAGACTAACCCAGATTAGAGTGGGCTTGGACAACCCCTGACTGAGGGCGCGAGAAATCTGAAGGGCCCATAAGGACTTGTGGAACCATTGGGCTAGACATATGATGATCCAACTGAATGAAAGAAGGGATGGCAGACTTCCCCTTGTCAAAAGATTGCTGGGCCGAAGTACAAGATTGGCCCGTCTCCATGCCAGCAAAGGTGATGGTCCGGGGTTGGATCGGAGTAAGATCAATCGGAGTGGGCTGGATGGAAGTCCCACCAACTCTAGGTTGGTCGATGGAGAGATTGGATTGACCCTGCATAATCATGGGAGGGGAGATATTGGATCCTTGCATGGCCTGATAGACAGCTTGGAGTTGGGCCGGATCCAATTGGGCCATCATTTGGAGAATGGAGCCCGCAGAAGGAGAAGAGAAAGAAGAGGTGGCTTGACCGCCTTCCATGGGGGTAGGGGACGGAAGAGGGGCTGTCCCCTCTCCAGAAGGGAATGAGGTAACCCTAGCAGGGTTTTCAAGAAGTCCTTGAGGAATGGAATCTTCTTGGGAACGGGGAGGATTGAAAGAAGCCATGGTGGATTCGAAAAGCGGGTTTGAGTAGAACTTGGAGAAGGAATTGACCCTAGGAGGTGCTTCCAATGGACGAAAACAACTCCACATGCAACGGACAACCTTGACAAGATGCAAACAACATAAACAATCACACAATGAGCAACCAAACTTAGATGATTTCTAACAAAGATGTAAGTGACTCAAAATCTGTTGTGCCCCTGTGGTTATTTAAGTTTCATATGGTCACTTGGGTCATTCGACATCATTCTATGGTCATATGTGTTCTGTGATATTCTTGGTTTTGATAATGGCTAAACACTATTCGTCATTGTTGCTTTTCACTCTTATATGACTGACATATGTTCTGTTGTGTTTATGACAGATATGCACATGAAAGCTCAATATTGCGCCCTCGCACGCGGATCGACCTGCGCCGTCAGGTCGCGGGGATCGACTTGCCCGGTCAGGTCGCGGGGGTCAAGGGGGCAGCGCCCCTTGCTGGGGTTTCCGGGGGCGGAGCCCCCGGAACAAAATTTAGAAATGCTCAAAGCATATTCTATGTTGATTTCAATCTCAAAATACATGAAATTGATGAGGACATGAATATCTTGACTTATGAACATGTTTCATTGGTCTAACACTTCATTTTTGCAGGTATAGGTATTTCCGGTCGACCTACACACCTTGGCCGGTCGACCAGATTTGCCAGAGCCTAAGAATTCCACGTTTTACAGGTTTCGGTCGACCGCCCCTGCCTTTCCGGTCGACCGGTTCTTCCAGAAACGAAACACTCCAGGAATTACAGATTTCGGTCGACCGCCCCTACTTTTCCGGTCGACCAGTTTTCCCAGAACTGAAATGTTGACATTGTTACAGGTTTCGGTCGACCGCCCCCAGGCGTCCGGTCGACCGGTTTTGCCAGAGCCAAAACATTCTGGCTGCAGCAGGTTCCGGTCGACCGGCCCATGAATTCCGGTCGACCGCCAGCCCCGAGCCTTCATTTTTGACTTTGTTTCCAACTTCGAAAAGAGCCATTCAACCTTGATTTGTTTAATCCTAAAGTCACCTAATCACCCACAAATTGTGGATCTGGTCTGAGGCTTGTCTATAGACCATTCAAGGTCTATAAAACCAACACATGAGGGGATGAAAACCCTAATGCTTCAAGCCTTCAAGGGAGCCCATTTTCGAGCTACTGTAGCACCTCCGTGAACAGTGTTTCGGGAGGAAGTTCTTCATCCATCCAAGGTGATTCAAGCTCAGATCTGAAGCCAAGCAACCTCCTACAAAGCAAGAAGCAATCAAGGGCAAGAAGGGTGATCAAAGAAAGCTAGAAGGAGTATACTTCAAGAAGGAAATCAAGATACTTCGGGAAGAAGCTCTTCATCAAATCTTCATCCATCCTCTTCATCATCTCAAGGGGATCCATTGAAGCTCACTCTCAAGGGAGATCATCTTCATCCATTCAAGTTCTTTCAACCTCATTCAAGTTCAAAGAGAAGATCAAGAGAGAAGAATTGAAGGAAGAGGTACTGTTCACGTGAACAGTACTCCGTGAAGAACATTCATCCAATCAAGGGTGAATCAAGAAGATTGAGTTGAAGCCAAGAGGATCCTTGTTGCTAATCAACATTTCATACAAGGGCCAATTCATTTCTACTCATAACTCAATTTCTTGTCTTAGTTCATTCACATTTGTTTTCCTTTCAATATTGATTAAACATTGAAGTTGTGATTCGTCCCTACCGTTGGTTAGTAGGAAGGCAATCGGAGGTGTTTCCGATCTGCGGTGTTGACGTCCCTACCGTTGGTTAGTAGGAAGGTAATCGGAGGTGTTTCCGATCTGCGGTGTTGACGTCCCTACCGTTGGTTAGTAGGAAGGCAATCGGTGGTTTCCGATTTGCGGGTTGGTGCGCTGCACAAGTGAAGCCTCACCGGGTTTTGGTGAGGGGTGGACGTAGGGCTGAGGATTCAGTCTGAACCACCTTAAAAATCATGTCTAGTGTGGTTTGCTTGTGTGATTGATTCGTTCTAGATGCATGCTTAGGATCGAATTATTATATATCTTGCTTATCTTGCTAAGTGAATCATAGCATTCTTGGAAGCTAGTTTCTATTCCGCTGCAATTCATTTTAACTAGCTGTTTAGAGGGCCGCATTGCGAAAAGTGGGGCTGATCTATTCACCCCTCCCCTCTAGATCCGCTGTCCACTACACAACAAAATCAACCAAGTTGTTTAAGATGATGTGACAAGATTTTTATGATTTCTCCTTTGGAACTTTAGTAGATTGATTAGGATGTGCTCTCAACAATAGGTTCCTGATAGGAGAGGGTGTAAGGCTTGGTTTGACTCTAAATGTGATCACTCCTTCACTTATGCGATCCTAGACACGGGGTGGGAAAGGTACAACCGGCCCAGCGTCCGTGTGGGAATCCACGGCTCGCGGGGACTTATGGAGGTCCTTGGTGTGATTTTCTAGTCGACCCCAAGGAATATGGAGACGAGAGGTCCGCACACCAAGGTAAGAAAATGCAATCTAATATATGATAATATGCATGAACCTATGTGCACCGGAGTGCATGCAAATTCTAACCTAGAATCTAGCAAACAGTTATGCACTCAATGATGTAAGCATGTAAACCAACCAAGAAGGAAGTCAGATAACACCCAAGCAAGAATATCACCGCAGAAATTACGGAAATAGAATGCACCTCGGGATGCGTACATGTCTGGAGTATATAACGGTCTAGGAGACCCGCGTCAGAAGTATGTAACGGTCGAAGACCAGACCGTCATAAGCAATGTAACGCAGAGACTATAGACCGTCATAGGAGCCAGGGAACCAGAAACATCAGGGAAATAGAAGGGAAATCCGGTGAAAACCACACAAGGAAATGATGGCCGGTATAAAATAGAGTTCAAAACACGATTGGCACAAGTTGTCCCACCGTGATCGCCAAAAAATTATCTGTTTATTTGTTTTGCTTCATTCTCTTGTTTGTGGTTTGTGGTGATAACGATGATAAGCAAAAATCAATGATCTCAATCAACCCAAGGACATGTGAACCATGAACTTAGGCAATCAGAACAAGCTCTAGCATGGGCAATGCTATCTCAATTGAACTATACTAAAGAAGGCAAAGAAAAACACACGCCGGAGCGTGGAGCAAGGAGTAAATAGAAACACACCACGTGGGTGGAACAAGCAAAGGAAATAAGAGATATGAGAGAGAAATCAATGCCCAATACTAAGAAAAGAACGTGATCGCCACCAAGGTAATAAAACAAGCCAAAGACCTGGTCAATACGTTAGAAATAGGAAGATGATTCACCCGCCCACGGGAGAGAGAAACCAGTAAAATCTGTAGATCTGCCTTGAATGTAACGGTCCAGACCCTGTGCGTCACAGAAGTGTGACGATCGCTCGATGAACCGTTAGAGAAGCCTGATGCGCCTGCACAAGACCGTCAGAGAACCTGCAGCAACAACCTGTGAGTTCTTTGAACTCCAAACCTTCCAGCCGGCCAGAAAGCTTGGGCCTCGTCTAATGAACTCTGTGAACCTACCAAAGAAAGTGAAACACAAGAAAACAATCCCAAATTAGCCCTTTAAAAAAGCATAGTATCAATTCCTAAAGAACTTAAGATCATGCAAAAGGAAAGGGGAATACCAGGGAAGTTTTGGTTTTTTAACCCCTCTGGGCATTTTAAAACATGGGAAGGATGTTTAGATGATGAAAACAATGGAGAACGTGAGAGAAAAGAGTGGGGCAATGCTGTGATGAGAGGAAGAAGAGGAGAACACAAATATGCAAATTATGAACTTTGAAACCCAAAACTGGAGTACTCCCTGGACTGTGAGGTAGATGGACGTGGAAGAAGACTCCTCTTGGATGAAGATGGCTCCAGAAAGCGGCAGCACTTCGACGCAAACTCCAGATTTCTCCTCTCTTGGCCATGAAGTTAAGGATGCTATTTATAGACCCTCCAAAATCTCTGGTCGAGCAGAGGATAATCCAGCAAGAAAAGAGGATAACTCTTAGCAAACTCTTGAAGATAATACTCCCAAGAGTCCATGGAAACAAACAGAAGGTTCTGAGGATCAGATTTGAAAGAGAAATCACAAGATCAAACTCTTATCTCGACCACGGAGTAGTAGAGAAAAGACCAGACCAGCCAAGTCTCTCTGTTGGATGTAACGGCTGCTCGACAGACCGCCACATGAATGTAACGCCCCATGGAGAGACCGTCACATTCAACCTTATCTCAAAAGAGATAAGATCAACGGAGGAAAGCTTAAACAATAGGACTCTTGAATGAATCTAACGGCCACGGGAGGACGCGTTAGAGGAACGTAACGGCTGCACGAGAGACCGTTAGAATCAATGGATAGGCCAAAGATAAGGATTGAAACAAAGGCCTTAAGTCTCAGGATTCTTCAAGATGTAATGGTCCAGGGCTGATGCGTCAGAAGGATGTGACGCCCCTGGTATGGACCGTTAGAAACAATAAAGATCAAAAAGAAATAAGAGTTTGCTAAGCTTCATCCATCGAAAATGCCACCAGGAACCAAACTCAACCAAGAGGAGAAGACCCATGAAATAGACCTCTAACTGATCAAGAGAGCTCAATGAAGAGTGAACAACTCGGAGCATCATATAGAATGAACAAGGAGATGACCCGACTTATCGGTCATAAAACGGGTGTCAACAGGAGGTACTCCTGTCGAGTCGGTAGTGACAGACCGTCAGTCGTTGAGACTTCGACCTTCAGGTTTTTTCGTGTTAGCCGTGTTGTTCCGGTCGTTCCTCCGTGGCACACGTGTTGGTTTTAGTGCCGAAAGATCAAAATTTTGTAAACAGCAGGGTTCCCTTTCCGAGGGACTCGCTTACTGCTAGCGTAACGGTTTCTCCATTTGTGAGGTAGGGTTCGAGTGATCCCTACTGAGTCTTGTTCCGAGACTCATTCCCTGCTTATTTTCATCGTGTTTCAGGTGAGTCGCGGCCTCAGGGGAGCGCGTATGAGGCTCAGCGTGGTTCAGGTACCCAGCGTTAGTGCCAGAGGTCAGAGCCGGGGTATGCCCCATGTAGCTGTACTTTTCTTTCTTATTTCTGTACTAGTTGTGGACTACTGCTGTTGTTATTTTATATCTCGTGGACCATGTACCATGTAAACTGTTATTTTATTTCCTCCTTAATAATATAACTATTCATTCCTGCAATTATTTGTGATACTTGTGTAGTCTCCACACCATTCCTTTAACCCTTTCGAGTCTTCGGACTCGTGGGTGGCGGTACGAGTCTCGGGTTATCGGACCTTCCCGGTAATTAGATTCTCAGGTCGTTATAGCTGGTATCAGAGCAACTGTCACGCCCCGATGCGGAATCTCGGGACGTACAGTTAGGGGCACGCGAGCTAGAAAGAAATGGTATTATTTCCAAACCATTTACACCAGAGTTGAAAAGAGACAATTAACCAAATAACCAAACTTCCTTTTATTGATAATAATAAAAGTTACAACTGAAGTAGAACAACTACAGCCAAATAACATGACTGAAACTAGAACAATTCTCTAAACTCAACTGACTCAATTTACTAACTATCACTCGGTGTCACTCCAGTCCATCCCCGATAGTAAGATCATTACCTGGAAAAAGGGGGGAAACAAGTAGGGTATGAGCTAACGCGCTCAGTAGATAACCATGGCAAATATAAGTGATTATCAATTTATTACAGTTTATATGAAATGCAGTAAAAACTAATGACAAGAGATAACGATACGATAAAGAAAGACAATAACAATGTAGAGAGATATCTTGCAAGGTCAAGGAATAACTTTGTACACGAATTTACCACAAGTAATGAACAAGAGATAACAAGTAACAATAGTAAATTCGGCCAAGTAGTATAAATACGTATTCCAGCACGATCACACGATCAAGTAACGAGAGTTTGTCATAGACGTACACTGTATATTCCTGCACTCGGGTGCAATGCCACACCCTGTCATTAACATCCCATGGGCTCACTAACTTTCGGGCGCTCTCCCCAGGACCAGACCGGGCCCTTATGGTGCGTTAGCATTGATTTTATTGGATCAACGATCCACCGTCTAGACATAATCAAATTATGGCCAATTTAATCAGATGAATTTCTGTCAATGCTCAGATTAGAGGACCACACTTGTCCTCGGATTCGAGAATATAATCACGATAAAACCCAAAACTGAGGGTCGTCGTACGGCAAATACCGGGCCGTACTTACACGAGTAACGAGTTACGGAATCAAGAAAGAACGGTCGACAGTAATCCGTTCGAGAGAAGGGAAGTAAGTTCCGAAGAACGATTATACGGACTGTACGAGGCCGTATTCAAGATATACGGTTCTAGAGAATCCGTATTAAGTATAACGGTAACAATTTCCGGTCGTAGTCGGTACGACTAGAAGAGAAGTAAAATATGCCAAATGGCTTCCGGGTCGCCAATGACAAGTAAACCAATATGGTTACTGCCCAATGGTCGATTCCGGGCTCGAATATGACCGAAGATTTAACCAAGGGTAATCGGTCAATTAATCAAATTAAAACGATGTGTATCGGGCCATTTAATATACTCAAGTAAAACCAGTAATCATGTAATCCTGTTGCCAACTCGGGATTTACCACGGTAAAAATGTCACACGGTAAAAATGGGGTAATTTACCGATGGAGTGTCCGGTCTAACTGGCCAAGACTTGCCATAAGTCTGCCATTTAAATTTCTGTTCTACAGTAAAATTTACAGAATTTACCCAAGGTAAATTTTAACTAATTTACATGATTAACCAATTTACCAAGAATTTTACAAGTGAATAATTTCACTTTAACCATGTTTTAGTAATTTTAACCAGAATTTTCCAAAAAGTAAATATTGCAACAGAAAGTAAATTTTTATCATTTACTCATCTATTTATTCTGTTGTTATATGGGTTGATAATCTTGTTGATTAACGTTGTTTTACCCTGATTAACACTGAGTATTTTTGGTCTCTGGACTGAGTATTTTGGTCTCTGGATAATTTAACGGTCTTAAATGGGCCGCTAAACCTACTGGACATACAGCGGTTCTAATTAGGCCGTTTGACATATATACAGCGGTTTAATTTGGGCTGTTATACAACTGGGGTGTCAAAAGAGTTAAAAACAGGTACTAACCGTTAAAACGAACAGAAGTCCGATCAAACCAGGAACTCTTAAAACTGAGTTTAAGCATGATAACGATGGTGATAAGTTTAAGCATGATAACGATGGTGATAAAATCTAAATTAAATCATAACTGTAATGATAAATCATGATTTTGCTACTAAATGAAAGCTAACATGATTACTAACAATCCATATTTTCACTTTAATCATTTGGGCCTTGGTTACCTACCTTAATTGAAGGACAAAGAAGAATACGGAGGAAGAAGAAGATGAATAGTATCTTCCTGCGATCCCTTGCAGCAACAGAGCTTAACAGGGCTTTAGCAGAGAAGGGAAGAGGCTTAGCCTCCTTATTTATAGGGTTGCATACGCGTAGAAGACTCTCCCGCGCCAAGGGTTTGTTGGACACGGCGCCGCAAAGGGGATGGCCGGCGTTGACGACGCGGGCTGCCGACTGAAACACGTTTCCACGTGTTTATTTGGGTAAGGATTTGGCTAATCCTCCTTAATCATGTGATCAAGTATTTCTAACTAAAACCACTAATTAACCTCACTAAATGATTTTTAATGAGTTTGACCCAGAAGACAAAATTGTTATACAACTTATGAGGAATCCATTTATTATTTTTGTGGATTTTTATCACAAGGTTAATTTCTAACCGATCCAATCTTAGGATTAAAATAATAGCTAATCAAATTCTAACGAATTCTAACGATTTAGTCGATAGATAGAGTTTCTGATATTTTACCGATTATACTCAAGAAGACAAAGTTGTTAATAAAAATATGCTCTATCAATTGTGATTTTTATAGATTTTTCTAAGGTAGTCGTATTTTACTATGAATAGTGTTTTCCGCGTTTTTAAGTCAGGCTTAAATCACCGATTAAGCCATGTAAATGATTTTATTAGGGTCAGGCACAGAAGACCAAAGTGTTTATCATCGTGTTTACTATTTAACTACCATTTTTCAGAATTTCTATATGATAGTCAAAAATTTCACTATTTACTATTTACCACATCACTATTCAAAATTTACTATTTACGAAATTTAATATTCTATACAGAAATTGGGGTCTTACACCCTCCCCCACTTAAAGAATTTGGTCCTCCAAATTCACTGAACCAAAAACAGTAAGGGAATAAATAGCTCACCTTAGAACAAATCGGAATACCGCTTCCGCATAGCGTCCTCGGATTCCCAGGTGGCTTCCTCGGTTCCACGCCGACTCCACTGAATCTTGACCATCGGTATGGAACGATTCCGAAGTTGTTGTTCCTTCCGATCCAGAATCTTCACTGGTCTTTCTTCATAAGTCAGATCCTTCTTTAACTCAAAATCCACATGCTGAATGATGTGAGTGGGGTCGTACACGTATTTCCGCAACATAGAAATATGGAATACGTTATGTACGCCAGACAACTGCGGTGGTAAAGCCAGTCTATAAGCAACTTCACCCACTCTATCAAGGATTTCAAATGGACCAATATACCTCGGGCTTAGCTTGCCCTGAATACCGAATCGGCGAATTCCTCTCGAAGGAGAGACTTTTAAGAACACATGCTCGCCAATTTGAAATTCCAAATCTCGTCTTCTATTGTCGGCATAACTCTTCTGCCTCGATTGAGCCACTAGTAACCGGTCTCGGATAATACAAATATTCTGTGATGACTCCAAGATAAGATCCGGTCCAAGCCATTGCCTTTCGCCTACCTCATCCCAACATAATGGAGAACGACAGCTTCTTCCATACAAAGCCTCGAAAGGTGCCATCTGTATGCTGGATTGGTAACTATTGTTGTAGGCGAATTCTATTAATGCCAAATGATCACTCCAACTTCCGCCGAAGTCGATCATACAAGCTCTCAACATATCTTCTACTATCTGATTAGTCCTTTCAGTCTGTCCGTCTGTCTGCGGATGAAACGCAGTGCTGAAATTCAGACGCGTACCGAGAGATTCTTGTAATCCCTTCCAGAAATGTGATGTAAATCTCGGGTCTCTGTCAGATATAATATTCACTGGAATACCATGAAGTCTAACCACTTCCTTCAAATATAAAGCTGCTAGAACATCAACTGTCCACTTGGACTTAATAGGTAAGAAATGTGCCGACTTAGTTAGTCGATCCACAATTACCCATATTGCATCATAACCACCTCGAGTCTTAGGAAGACCCATAATGAAATCCATGCCAATACTCTCCCACTTCCATTGGGGTATATCGAGTGGCTTTAATTTTCCTGCCGGTCTGAAATGCTCGGCCTTCACTTGTTGACACACTAGGCATCTACTCACGAAATCAGCAACTTCCCTCTTCATGTTCGGCCACCAAAAAGATCTTTTCAAATCTTTGAACATCTTAGTGCCTCCCGGATGGATAGTATATCGGGATCTATGAGCTTCCTCGAGAATCTGATTCTTTATCTTTGCCTCATCCGGTACACAAGTTCTACCTTGAAATAATAGCCTTCCATCATCAGCTACCGAGAAATCAGGTCTGCTATTCAAGCTCCCTTTAATCTCTACTAGCTCGGGATCATTATCTTGTAATAATTTGATTTCCATTAATAGTTCGGGCTTGAGTTGAATCTGGGAAATCAAAACCCGATCATTATCTACATTGAGATCCAAACTAGCCAATTGTTCCAGTAGTTTCCACTCTTGTAACATAAGACTGGATAACTTAACTGCAGTCTTCCGACTTAAAGCATCGGCCACTACATTGCCTTTGCCAGGGTGATACTCAATAGAGAAATCGAAGTCCTTTATATACTCCAACCATCTTCTCTGCCTCATGTTCAAGTCCTTCTGAGAGAACAAATATTTCAAACTTTTGTGATCTGAGAATACCGTGAATGTCTCACCATATAGGTAGTGTCTCCAAATCTTTAATGCAAATATCACTGCTGCTAACTCCAAATCATGAACTGGATAATTAACTTCATGCTTTCTTAACTGCCTAGAAGAATAGGCAATCACTTTGCCGTGCTGCATAAGTACACAGCCTAAGCCAATACCTGATGCATCCGTGTATACCACGAAACCACCCTCACCAGAAGGTAAGGTCAAAACAGGTGCAGTAGTCAAACAATCCTTTAGAGTCTGGAAACTCCGTTGGCATTCAATTGACCACTCGAACTTGATCTCTTTGCGGGTTAATTTCGTAAGAGGTACCGCAATCTTCGAGAAATCCTGAATAAACCTTCTATAATAGCCAGCTAGGCCTAGAAAACTCCTTACTTCAGTCACACAGGTAGGCTGTTCCCAATTCTTTACTGCTTCCACCTTCGATGGATCAACAGAAATTCCATTCTTGGAAATAATATGCCCTAGAAAGGACACCTCTTTCAGCCAAAAGTCGCACTTGCTCAATTTGGCATAAAGCTGATGATCTCTCAGCAATTGCAAAGCCATCCTCAGATGCTTGGCATGCTCTTCTTCACTCTTGGAATATATCAAGATATCGTCTATGAATACCACGACCCACCGATCAAGATAGGGTCGGAACACACTGTTCATTAACTGCATAAAGGCTGCCGGTGCGTTTGTCAAACCAAAAGGCATAACGACAAACTCAAAATGACCATACCGGCTGCGGAAAGCAGATTTATAAATATCTTCATCCTTAATCCGCAACTGATGATATCCAGATCGAAGATCGATCTTAGAAAAATACTGAGCTCCCGCTATCTGGTCAAATAACTCATCAATCCTCGGTAATGGATACTTGTTCTTGACTGTCAACTGATTGAGTTGCCGATAATCGATGCACAGTCTCATCGAACCATCCTTCTTTCGAACAAACAACACAGGGGCTCCCCAAGGGGAAACACTCGGCGAATAAAACCCTTCTCGAGTAATTCCAACAATTGATGCTTCAATTCCCGCAATTCCGCAGGAGACATACGATAAGGAGCCTTAGAAACAGGAGATGATCCAGGAATAAGATCAATAGAGAATGTGACTTCCCGCTCAGGCGGAATTCCTGGTAACTCCTCTGGAAAAACATCAGGGAAATCTCGGACAACAGAAATGTCCTTAATCTCGATCTGTTGCTCCGGGGACGCATAAACGAAAGCCAGAAAAGCTTCGCATCCACGTCTCAATAGCTTATCAGCTCGAAGCGTCGAGATAAGAGAGATAGAGCTAGGGTGTTTAACTCCCTTGAAGGATAATCCGGGGTGTCTAGAAAAAGACACGGAACAAGAACTGCAATGAACATTGGCCTCATATCGAGCCAACCAATCAGCTCCGAGGATTACATCGTAATCTTTCATGTCCATGCAAACTAAATCAGCCGGAAAATTCTGATCATTCACCATAACCTTGCTAGAAGGATAAAAATGCTGAATAGCTGATCTAGAACCAATAGGGGTTGATATTTCTAATGGAGAACTCATCAAAATAGGTTCCACAGCTAAAGACTTAGCGAATCGCCGAGAAATAAAAGAATGTGTTGCACCAGTGTCAAATAGAACAAAAGCTGACTTGTCGAGTATAATGAGAGTACCTTCGACGAGCCCACCGTCATCGGCGGTTTCTGCTTTATTAACATGAAGAGCCTGGAGCTTTCCTTGCGGCTTCTTGAAAGCCAAAGGTTTTGCCGGGGTAGCTTTCTCTGCCAATAAGGGGCAATCAGGGATACGGTGCTCCTTGCTCCCACAACGCAAACATGCGCCTATCTTGCGCCAACATTCCTCCATCTTATGGCCAGGACGATCACAAAACTTGCAGATGCCCTTGAATGGTACCATAGTGTCAGGTTTCTTGTCTTCTTGTCTCGGCATCTTGCCTTTCCACGAACCAGAACCAGAGCTAGAACCAGTTCCAGAACCAATAAAAGGTCTCTTCTTGCTAGTGCTAGTGCCAAATCCGGTTTTGGCATTCTTGAATGGCTTTGGTTGTTCTTGCTTGTTACCTTGACCACGAATACGCTCCGTCATCTTAAGAGTATCCTCCAATACTTGTGCCTTTCTCACCATCTCAGGATAGGTAGAAATTTCCAACGGTGCCAGTTGATTAATATAATGGAGCTTCAACCCGTTGAGAAATCATCTCGCCTTCATCTTCTCAGTAGAAATAAGATGCATTGCATAGCGAGAAAGTCGGGCGAACTGTGCCTCATACTCTGCCACTGACGAACCTCGCTGCTTCAAAGCTACGAAATCCGCTGCCTTCTTTTCTTGGACACGGTCAGAGAAATACTTCCCATTGAAATACTCCTCGAATTCTTCCCACGATACTTGGTGATCACCGAGAGTTGCTTTGACGGACTCCCACCAAGTACGTGCATCTCGCTCCAGTTGGAACGTAGATAGAAGGACACGCTCTTGGTCAGTGCATTGCATAACCTCAAATATTCTCCTCATATCATCGAGCCAATGCTCGGCCTCATCCGGGTCGGTAGAACCAGCAAATCTAGGCGGGTTCATTCCTTGAAAGTTCCGGTACAAGTCACCAGTGCCATGATGTGCTGCGGCTCCAGCTTGAGCCACTTGCTGCAACGCCTGTGTCAGGCCTTGGACCGTACGCTGGAGGTTCCTCATCTCAGCGCGGTCAGCTGCCATTTCTAGTACCTTTATTTAAAATAGTCAAGAGATTATTTATGAGAGAAGAAGAATTTATTTATGAGAGAAGAACTTCTTATAAAAGAAGAGTATGATTTACGGCTAAAGACTTAACCCAATTTCTACCCAATCTCACCAGGTCGGGTTCTTAAACTTAAACCTATAACCAATAACCTATAACCTTAAAGTAAAATACCTAGGACAAATTGACCTAAGCTCTGATACCAACTAAACTGTCACGCCCCGATGCGGAATCTCGGGACGTACAGTTAGGGGCACGCGAGCTAGAAAGAAATGGTATTATTTCCAAACCATTTACACCAGAGTTGAAAGAGACAATTAACCAAATAACCAAACTTCCTTTTATTGATAATAATAAAAGTTACAACTGAAGTAGAACAACTACAGCCAAATAACATGACTGAAACTAGTACAATTCTCTAAACTCAACTGACTCAATTAACTAACTATCACTCGGTGTCACTCCAGTCCATCCCCGATAGTAAGATCATTACCTGGAAAAAGGGGGGGAAAACAAGTAGGGTATGAGCTAACGCGCTCAGTAGATAACCATGGCAAATATAAGTGATTATCAATTTATTACAGTTTATATGAAATGCAGTAAAAACTAATGACAAGAGATAACGATACGATAAAGAAAGACAATAACAATGTAGAGAGATATCTTGCAAGGTCAAGGAATAACTTTGTACACGAATTTACCACAAGTAATGAACAAGAGATAACAAGTAACAATAGTAAATTCGGCCAAGTAGTATAAATACGTATTCCAGCACGATCACACGATCAAGTAACGAGAGTTTGTCATAGACGTACACTGTATATTCCTGCACTCGGGTGCAATGCCACACCCTGTCATTAACATCCCATGGGCTCACTAACTTTCGGGCGCTCTCCCCAGGACCAGACCGGGCCCTTATGGTGCGTTAGCATTGATTTTATTGGATCAACGATCCACCGTCTAGACATAATCAAATTATGGCCAATTTAATCAGATGAATTTCTGTCAATGCTCAGATTAGAGGACCACACTTGTCCTCGGATTCGAGAATATAATCACGATAAAACCCAAAACTGAGGGTCGTCGTACGGCAAATACCGGGCCGTACTTACACGAGTAACGAGTTACGGAATCAAGAAAGAACGGTCGACAGTAATCCGTTCGAGAGAAGGGAAGTAAGTTCCGAAGAACGATTATACGGACTGTACGAGGCCGTATTCAAGATATACGATTCTAGAGAATCCGTATTAAGTATAACGGTAACAATTTCCGGTCGTAGTCGGTACGACTAGAAGAGAAGTAAAATATGCCAAATGGCTTCCGGGTCGCCAATGACAAGTAAACCAATATGGTTACTGCCCAATGGTCGATTCCGGGCTCGAATATGACCGAAGATTTAACCAAGGGTAATCGGTCAATTAATCAAATTAAAACGATGTGTATCGGGCCATTTAATATACTCAAGTAAAACCAGTAATCATGTTGCCAACTCGGGATTTACCACGGTAAAAATGTCACACGGTAAAAATGGGGTAATTTACCGGATGGAGTGTCCGGTCTAACTGGCCAAGACTTGCCATAAGTCTGCCATTTAAATTTTGTTCTACAGTAAAATTTACAGAATTTACCCAAGGTAAATTTTAACTAATTTACATGATTAACCAATTTACCAAGAATTTTACAAGTGAATAATTTCACTTTAACCATGTTTTAGTAATTTTAACCAGAATTTTCCAAAAAGTAAATATTGCAACAGAAAGTAAATTTTTATCATTTACTCATCTATTTATTCTGTTGTTATATGGGTTGATAATCTTGTTGATTAACGTTGTTTTACCCTGATTAACACTGAGTATTTTTGGTCTCTGGACTGAGTATTTTGGTCTCTGGACAATTTAACGGTCTTAAATGGGCCGCTAAACCTACTGGACATACAGCGGTTCTAATTAGGCCGTTTGACATATATACAGCGATTTAATTTGGGCTGTTATACAACTGGGGTGTCAAAAGAGTTAAAAACAGGTACTAACCGTTAAAACGAACAGAAGTCCGATCAAACCAGGAACTCTTAAAACTGAGTTTAAGCATGATAACGATGGTGATAAGTTTAAGCATGATAACGATGGTGATAAGTTTAAGCATGATAACGATGGTGATAAAATCTAAATTAAATCATAACTGTAATGATAAATCATGATTTTGCTACTAAATGAAAGCTAACATGATTACTAACAATCCATATTTTCACTTTAATCATTTGGGCCTTGGTTACCTACCTTACTTGAAGGACAAAGAAGAATACGGAGGAAGAAGAAGATGAATAGTATCTTCCTGCGATCCCTTGCAGCAACAGAGCTTAACAGGGCTTTAGCAGAGAAGCGAAGAGGCTAAGCCTCCTTATTTATAGGGTTGCATACTCGTAGAAGACTCTCCCGCGCCAAGGGTTAGTCGGACACGGCGCCGCAAAGGGGATGGCCGGCGTTGACGACGCGGGCTGCCGACTGAAACACGTTTCCACGTGTTTATTTGGGTAAGGATTTGGCTAATCCTCCTTAATCATGTGATTAAGTATTTCTAACTAAAACCACTAATTAACCTCACTAAATGATTTTTAATGAGTTTGACCCAGAAGACAAAATTGTTATACAACTTATGAGGAATCCATTTATTATTTTTGTGGATTTTTATCACAAGGTTAATTTCTAACCGATCCAATCTTAGGATTAAAATAATAGCTAATCAAATTCTAACGAATTCTAACGATTTAGTCGATAGATAGAGTTTCTGATATTTTACCGATTATACTCAAGAAGACAAAGTTGTTAATAAAAATATGCTCTATCAATTGTGATTTTTATAGATTTTTCTAAGGTAGTCGTATTTTACTATGAATAGTGTTTTTCACGTTTTTAAGTCAGGCTTAAATCACCGATTAAGCCATGTAAATGATTTTATTAGGGTCAGGCACAGAAGACCAAAGTGTTTATCATCGTGTTTACTATTTAACTACCATTTTTCAGAATTTCTATATGATAGTCAAAAATTTCACTATTTACTATTTACCACATCACTATTCAAAATTTACTATTTACGAAATTTAATATTCTATACAGAAAATTGGGGTCTTACAGCAACGGTTGTGGGATTATACGAGAATCATAAGTAATTGTGGTGGTCCACTAGTCCACATCGATGATGTATAGTTGACGCTGGCATCGGGCATCGTGTGTTATTCTTGGCCTTACTGTTTCCGTGTTTTCTATCTTTTGCTTCAGGAGCGAGCTTGGCGCCGAGGCGGAGCACTCGCTCTCAGCAGGGACAGTCGGCTGGAGGTTAGGAGATCCAGAAGGAGGTTTAGCGAGATCAGGAGGAGCAGAGTAGAGTGCCACCGACGGCCACCGAGGCAGTGGATACTGCGAGGTTTCCGGGGGCCGAGGATTTCTTTCGTGGCATGTACTAGCTTATGTCTCAGCAGTTCGGCGGAGAGGCTGGTGAGGGCTCGTCGACCAGGGGTGGGCTAGGCCGAGCAGTGAAGGATTTCATGCAGTTTCATCCACCTTACTACGGCGGTCAGCCAGACCCTAATGTGGCTCGGAGTTGGCTCGACGAGATGGAGCGGGTGTTCAGTTCCGCGCGGAGTACTGCGGAGGACAGAGTGATGTTGGCCTCCAACCAGTTGCAGGGTACGGCTCGGGAGTGGTGGTCTTCCGAGTGGAAGACGTCTTTCCAGCTTCGTCCACTTGAGCAGATCGTGTGGGGCGACTTTGCCAGTGCTTTCGAGCGTACCTACTATCCAGAGTTTATTGCTACGTAGCGGATGCGCCAGTTTCTGGAGCTGGTTCAGGGTGACATGTTAGTGTTGCAGTACATGGCCCGATTTGTTGAGCTGGGTCGGTATGCACCTCATATCATGGAGCATGAGAGGGTGAAGACCGCACAGTTCGTACAGGGCTTGAGGTAGGAGCTGAGGCACCATTTCATCGTGAATGCGGCCACTGATCTGGAGGCAGCGTCTCATTTTGCGGCTTCTTTGGACATGTATATGCAGAGGACTCGAGGACCGATCGGCCAGGGGCAGTCTTTGTCGGGTCGCAGCCAGCAGACGGCTACCCAACAACAGGGTTCCTTTCAGCATGCGTCGGGTGGTTCAGGAGCACCGGCACCGGTAGCTTCGGCGACATGATCTGTGTCTTTTGGCTCTAAGGTTAAGAAGTTCTTTAAGAAGGGTTTCCATAAGAAGCACAAGGCTCAAGGGCAGGCATCATCGGGCAGTGTACATCAGTCGGTCCCGTTTAGTGTCAGGGATCAGTGGGTGGATCGCGAGGACCATGTCCACGGTGTAGCGAGCATCACCCAGGCAGGCAGTGCACGGCGCCGATTGCTTGTTTTCAGTGTGACCAGCCATGGCACATGGCGCGTGACTGTCCTCAGAGGCAGCAGCAGCAGCAGTTTACTCAGTAACAGTAGGGTCCCCAGCAGGAGAGGCACCAGTAGGGACAATATCCGCCACTACCTAGGTCAGCTAGTGTGGGAGGCAGGCAGAGAGCTCGAGGCCAGATCACGCACATGACCAAGGCAGAGTGATGCGCTCGACAGTCGTCGTTTAAAAATACCGTGCCACACAAATTTCAAATTTTATAACCGCACTCACTCACTCGAATGATTTTTGAAAATACGAGTACAGTGGTGAATACGGGTCGATCCCACGGGGAGAGAAGTTTGATTTTAGTTCAAGTTGGAAATACCCTTATGTTGGGAAAATCAAATTTTGTTTGTGGAGTGCGATTATCACTAAAGAAATTGAAATTACAACTTTAAATGACAAGAGATAAGTAAAGGAAATTTAGCTAAAGGAAATTTAGCCAATTGATTGAAGAATGCCGTCGTTTCCACGCCGAGCCTTTGATGAAGATCGCTCCGCCTTGGAAGTCGACGCCATGAGATGATTTGAAGAAGACTTACCGCTTTGGGTATGTGTGATGAAACCATGAAGAAAAGGTTTGGATTGAAATTGAAACAAAACACAAGTGGAAACACAAGTGGCAATTACAACAGAAATCTATTGAAATAGAGGTTTGGAAGGCAAAGAATAATTTGAAATCTAGAAGAAATTAGACAAAGTGAACTAAATGAAAGTTGTAGAGAATAAAAAGATGAAGAACTTTTATGAAGAACACAGAAATAGAAAATGAAAGGAAGATAATTAAAAACTTGAAAAACTATGACCTATTGGTTCGGAGGAACAGTAACAGAGCAAAAATCAGAACGTTGAAAAATTAATTCTAACACACAAAATAAGTAGAATTTGGAGAAGTGGCAGAATAACAAAACTTAGATCTACAAGTAAGGAACAACTTTCATGAAGAACTCAGAGTAAAAGTAAGATGGGAAAGGCTTCAAAATGAAGAAATGGCAGAAGGTATTAACTAGGATGAACAGTAATCACATAAAATAGCACTTAAGAAAACGGGTAATAACTCTATGAATTAGGAAGAATTTGAAGAAATGCTAAACATAGAAGTTGAAGAACACTTGAAAACGAACAACTTTCGTGAAAAACTCAAATTGAAATGAAGATCACAACAATGAGAAATGAGGTTAAGAAAAGACTGAATTCCAAAACCAAACTTGTATTGAAATAACTTCAACTTACAATCTTGACATCAAAAGCTTACAAAACACCACTCCTACAATCACCAACTTCAGAAATACAAAGAACAAACTTACATTACAAATGACCCATAGCTTCCTACTCTCCTAACATCTCTTCCTTCTCTTACAATGGCCAATAGACCCCCTTTTATAGGAATCACAACACTCCCTTTCTCTTCATGTGAACATAATTGATGCTCTATTGGATCCAAAATGTTAGGCTGGATGTGCTACACACTCTTCTATTTTTTTCAGATTTTTCCAAATTTTTTTAGAATTTTTATAGCCCTTTCTTCCTTCTCTTTCTCTCTTTTCATTTCTTTTCTCTCTCTGTCGGCACAACGCGCCGGCCGGCCGACCGCGTTAGGCCGCCCGCCTGTGGGCCCGTCGTGCGCCGAACCCCGCCCGCCGTCGCCGCGTGTCGCACGCGGGCGCGTGCGCCCGCGCCTCCGGTGGGCCCTTGGGCCCTCCTCCCGCCTGCCACGACCCCCCGCGGCTTTCGCCGCGTGTACACCTGCCACGAGCCCCGCTCCCCCTTCGCCGCCTCGCCTCGTCGCCCGTGCCAATGGCTCGGGCGGCGAAGGCGGGAAGCGGGGGGCGGGGTTTGAATTTTTTTTAAAATTTTATTATATATAATATATATATATATATATTATATATATATA
>JAHNEJ010002821.1:0-71285 GCA_022559845.1 Amorphophallus konjac | reverse complement strand
GCCTGAAAGATACTTCGGGCACCTGTTCCCAGAGCCTCCACTTCCTCAGCATCAAGGTACTGATCACGACCTTCCTACTCAAGGCATCGGCGACGACATTCATCCTGCCCGGCTGATAAGACAGGGTGAAGTCATAGTCCTTCATGAACTCCATCCAACGCCTTTGTCTGAGGTTCAGATCTCTCTGCGAGAACACATACCTCAAACTCTGATGGTCAGTGAACACCTCGAACTTCTCACCGTACAGATAATGCCTCCAGATCTTCAGCGCGAAGATCACTGCCGCCAACTCAAGGTCATGGGTAGGGTAGTTCTCCTCATGGGGCTTTAGCTGCCGAGATGCATAAGCCACCACTCTACCATGCTGCATCAGAACAGCACCCAATCCGACGCCGGAAGCATCTGTACACACCACAAAACCTCCCGATCCAGAAGGCAAAACCAACACCGGAGCCGAGGTGAGCAATCTCTTCAGTTCCCTAAAGCTCTGCTCACACTCCTCGGACCAGACGAAAGGCACATCCTTCCGCGTGAGCCTCGTCATCGGGGTCGCAATGCGGGAAAAATCCTGGATAAACCGGCGATAATAACCCGCAAGCCCCAAGAAACTCCGGATCTCCGTCACCGACCTCGGCCTCGGCCACTGCATCACGGCCTCGACCTTGGCGGGATCCACGGAAATGCCATCACCAGAAATCACGTGCCCCAGAAAGTGCACCTCGCTGAGCCAAAACTCGCACTTGCTGAGCTTCGCATACAACTGGTGATCTCGCAACGTCTGCAGCACCACACCCAAATGGTACGCATGCTCCTCGGCAGACTGCGAATAAACAAGGATGTCATCCACGAAAATGACCACGAACTGGTCCAAATACGGGTGGAACACCCTCTGCATCAAGTCCATGAAGGCTGCTGGGGCATTGGTGAGCCCAAACGGCATCACCAGAAACTCATAATGCCCGTACCTCGTACTGAACGCAGTCTTCTCCACATCGGACTCGCGAATTCTCAGCTGATAGTAACCGGACCGCAAATCAATCCGCGAGAACACTCGCGCAGACTGAAGCTGGTCGAACAAATCATCAATCCGCGGCAACGGATACTTGTTCTTAATGGTCACGTCATTCAGCTGCCGATAGTCAATGCACAGCCGCAGACTACCGTCCTTCTTCTTCACGAACAACACGGGCGCACCCCAAGGGGAAAAGCTCGGACGAATGTACCCCTTGGCCAACAGTTCCTGCAACTGCGCCCTCAACTCCCTCAACTCCGCGGGGGCCATACGGTAGGGAGCCTTCGCCAAAGGTCCCGTACCAGGTACAACCTCGATCACGAAATCGATCTCCCGCTGGGGAGGTAATCCAGGCAACTCCTCAGGAAAAACATCGGGAAACTCGCACACCACCGCAATGTCCTCGACATTCGGCTCCATCCGGTCAGACACAACCACAGACGCGAGAAAACCCTGACAACCTGAATCAAGCAATCGACGGGCTCGAATAGCAGAGATAAGAAATCGAGAAGAGGCGGAACGGATACCTTGGAAATAGAAGGTCCTCTTGCTCGGATGTTGGAAGTAGACCCTCTTCATCCCACAATCCACCACCGCTCCATGAGTCTCGAGCCAATCCATGCCTAGAATCACGTCGTAATCCCAAAGCTGCAACGCATACAACCTGCCTGGCATACTCCGCCCATCGATCCACACCGGAACCTGGTCGAAGCAATACGGAGTGACCATAAAGTCACCCGAAGGCAACTCCACAGCCAAATCACAGGACAACTGGGTCACCGGCTCCTCGACGCTCGACGCGAAATCCTCCGAAATGAACGAATGAGACGCGCCAGAATCAAATAAAACCCGAGCCGCACAACCCAAAATCTGAACGGTACCTTCCACGAGCTGCGACGCTACTGCCTCTGCCCTGGTCAAGTGCGTGATCTGGCCACGAGCTCTCTGCCTGCCTCCCACACTAGCTGACCTGGGTAGCGGCGGATACTGTCCCTGCTGCTGCTGCTGCTGGGAAACCTGCTGCTGCGGCGGCCTCTGAGGACAGTCGCGCGCCATGTGCCCTGGCTGGTCACACCGAAAACAGATGATCGGCGCCGTGCACTGCCTGCCTGGGTGGGTCCCACTACACCGTGGACAAGGTCCTCGCGATCCACCCACCGATCCCTGTCGCTGCAAAGGAAACGGCTGCTGCACACTGCCCGATGAAGCCTGCCCCTGATCCTTGGACTTCTTCTTGCCGAACCCCTTCTTGAAGAACTTCTTGACCTTCGTGCCAAAGGACGCAGATCCTGTCACCGAAGCTGCCGATGCCGGTACTCCTGAACCACCCGACGCAGACTGAAAAAAACCCTGCTGCTGAGTAGCCGACTGCTGGCTGCGACCTGACACAAACTGCCCCTGGCTGATCGGTCCTCGAGTCCTCTGCATATCCATCTCCAAGGAAATCGCAACACGAGACGCCGTCTCGAGATCAGTGGCCCCATTCGCGATCAGATGGTGCCTCAGCTCCAGCCTCAAGCCCTGCACAAACTGCGTCGTCCTCACCCTCTCATGCTCCATGATATGAGGTGCGTACCGACCCAGCTCGACAAATCGGGCCCTGTACTGCAACACGGACATGTCACCCTGCACCAGCTCCAGAAACTCCCGCATCCGCTGCGTAGCAACAATATCTGGACAGTACGTACGCTCGAAAGCACTGACAAAGTCATCCCACTCGATCTGCTCAAGCGGACGAAGCTGAAAGGACGTCTTCCACTCGGAAGACCACCACCTCCGAGCCGTACCCTGCAACTGGTTGTAGGCCAACACCACTCTGTCCTCGACAGCACTCTTCGCAGAACTGAACACCCGCTCCATCTCATCAAGCCAATCACGAGCCGCATCAGGGTCTGCCTGGCCGCTAAAGTAAGGTGGATGAAACTGCATGAAATCCCTCACTGCTCGGCCTGGCCCACCCCTGACTGACGAGCCCTCACCGGCCTCTCCGCCGAACTGCTGAGCCATGAGATGGTACATGCCACGGAGAAAACCCTCGGCCCCCGGAGCCCTCGCAGCATCCGCGGCCTCGGTAGCTCCCGGAACTCTGCTATGCTCCTCCTGGTCCCTCTGGACCCCCTGCTGGATCTCCTGGCCTCCAGCCGACTGCCCCTGCTGAGAGCGAGAACTCCTCCTCGGCGCCATCCTCGCTCCTTAAGCACAAGACAGAAAACACAGAAACGGAAGGTCAGAATAAAACACGCGGTGCCCAATGCCAGCGTCACATGTACATCATCGTTGTGGACTAGTGGACCAATACAATTACCTATGATTCTCACGTAATTCCACAACCGCGCTCTGATACCAGCTGTAACGACCCGAGAATCCGATTACCGGGAAGGCCCGATAACCCGAGACTCGCACCGCCACCCACGAGCCCGAAGACTCGGAAGGGTTAAAAGGATGGTGTGGAAACTACACAAGCATCACAAATAATTGCAGAAATTAAACAGTTATGATATTAAGCAGGAAATGAATTAACATTTTACATGGTCCACAATAAAATAACAACAACAGCAACAGTAGTCCACGACTAGTACAGTGACAAGAAAGAAAAGTACAGCTACACGGGGCATCCCCCGGCTCTGACCTCTGGCACTACCTCTGGGCACCCGCACCACGCTTCCGCTGCGCTCCAGACACGCTCCCCGAAGGTGGCGCCTCACCTGAAACACGGTGAAAACACGCAGGGAATGAGTCTCGGAACAAGACTCAGTAGGGATCACTCGAACCCTACCTCGCAAAACGAGAAACCACTACTCTAGCGGTAGAAAGGTACCTCGGAAAGGAAAGCCCTGTACTCTACAGAACTAGACCCTAACGGCACGCAAACCGACACACGTGCCACGGTACGAGAAGACCGAAACTCAACGGTCGAACCGTCAAAACCCGAAGGTCGGAAACACACGACTGACAGTCTGACACTCCGTACTCGGCAGGAGTACCACCCACTAGAAGCACAGCCGGTAGCGTCCCCTGACGTCTTACACCGCACCGCAGGTGAACCGCCTGACATGGTAGGTCCTACCCGAGGCGCAAACACCGTACAAGTAACTACAACAAGTGACTAGCTGGGGTCACGCCCGTCGACGTGGGTCCAACCGCCCCCAACCACGTGTGCACACACAGACCGCGCGTCCCTGGTCTGGCCCTCTGACCGGTTTTCCCCTCAGCCGGACTCTGGCTGCAAGACGTGGGGCCCAACGGTAACCGGTCCACAAACCGTCTCTAAAGGTCAGCCCGTACACCACTCCCTGGTGCGACTAGCACACGCGTACTAGTAGGCTACGACTAGTGGAGGGTCACAGAAGGAGTAGACTCTCAAGTCTCGGAAAACAACGGTGCAACTGCAGGTACGAGGAACGCTCCTTGTACCAACACCGACGCACGGTGACCAGCTGACAACAACATCTCCCGGTACACTCTGTACGACGAGAGACACACCGACGCAACCCGTACCCTTGAACGGTCCACACTGGGCCGCTCAGGGATGTGCGGTCACACAGGGACCGCACAAGGATTAGAACGGTCATATCAGGACCGCTCCACCCAGGGTCCAAACGACGGATAAACGGCCAACACAGGACCGTTCAAACAGATGTGCGGCCAACTCTTGACCGTACGTGGGTGAGGAACGGTCACCTACTGGCCGCTCGTCTCCCAACGGTAAAAAGCCTGGACGGTTAGTCCTTAGCCGCACTTGGGGAAGGGCGGCTACGGCTTAGCCGTTCAGGTGTTGTGCGGTCAGGGCCAGACCACACATCCAACCATAGCGCTAGGGGATGTACGGCCAGCACCTGGCCGTGCAAGGGGTTATGCGGTCAGCTCCTGGCCGCACATCCCAGAGCACTGCACAACGGTCACAACCAACGGTCAAAACCCTTGGGGTTGGGCGGTAGCTGTGGGGCCGCACATTAGGATATGCGGTCCCACGATAGACCGCTCAAGCCCACTGCGCGCCAAGCCTCACCCAAAGCGCGCCGAGCCGATGAACGGTCCGAACGGAACCGCATAGGGGTTGTGCGGCCACTGGTTCGACCGCACATCGCTCACCGGCGAGAAAATGGCGAACCTCACCGGAATCGCCCAATCGGCCTCAAAACAAACCCCACGGAGGGGGAAATGGCGAGAGAAGAACCCCCAAGCCCCCTAGCATGCTCCTACGCCCTTAAACCGTGAAATCGGGGCTCAAAACGATGGATCGGACGAACTCACCCCGCGGCATGATCGACCCTTCCCGGCTCAAAATAAACCCCTCTCGACCTCGTCTCGAGCTGAAACTCACGGGGAAGGAAGACATGAGGCTAAGGAACGTCACCCTACCTCCGGTCCGCGACGAAACGCTCCGATCCGAGCTCGAAGTCGCGAAGAACGCCGCTAGAATCTCGCCTCTCCACGCCTCCCACGCTCGCCGTATGCCCGCACAATCGCCTCGCCGCCGCCCACGTCACCGCGCCGTCGCCCCGCCGCCGTCTGCAGCCGGAACGGGGGTCGGCACGGTCGAACGGGAGAGAAGGAGGGAAAGAGCCGGCCACGGTCGCGTGAGGGAGAGAGAGGAAGAAGAAGAAAAGAGAAAAGAAGAAAAAGAAAAGAAAAGAAAATGGGAATATATAGAAAATCCGATTTTTCGGAAAAATACCGAAAATTAGAAAAATACATTTCCGGAATCCTCGGAACGCACCGATCGCAACGGTACCACTCGTGCCTCGGGGAACTGCCCGGTTCGCCCGCAGCGAGCGTCCGAAGAAAAAGCCGAAACACACACCGGAAATCGGAAAACACGCGCGGAAAAAGCCGCGGAACGCCTCCGGGCCTCCGAAACGACTCCGGATCGCGCCGATCCGAACACGAAAGATGTCCGAAACGAAATTTCGGACACAACGGAGCCGGACGCTCCGAAAACTAGATCCGGGACCCACGAAGAAGGATCCGAAAGGTCCGGGACATTACAGATGTCCTCCCCATGGAGGTGGGCAGCATTATTCTTGGTAGGCCGTGGTTATTTGATCGGGATGCCACACTCCATGGCCGGTCGAACACATGTACCTTCGACCATGCGAGTCAACGGATTACTCTCCACCCCCATCAGCTCAAGAGCCCATCAGTTAAGGGTCCTACTGGCCCTAGTACTCCGGAGCCTTCCATCCCCGGGCCCAGTACCCCATCCCCAGCTCGGGCTATGACCGTTACATCTGGCCCAGGCGAGCCCTCGACTAGGAGGTTGATGATGATTAGCTCCCGGGAAATGGAGCGGGAGGCTAGTCGGGGCTGCCCTGTATTTGCTATTACGGTCCGAGAGGTGGAGCCGAACCCTGAGGGTGAACTCCCACCCGATGTCATTCCTATTCTGCAGGAGTTCGCTGATATTTTTCCCGAGGAGCTTCCCGAGGGACTCCCACCCATGCGGGATATTCAGCATGCTATCGACCTAATTCCGGGCTCCTCATTGCCCAATCTTCCCCATTATCGCATGAGTCCCACGGAACATGCCGAGCTAAAACGGCAGGTCGATGAGTTGATGCAGAGAGGGTCTGTTCGGGACAACATGAGTCAGTGTGCTGTTCCCGCATTACTCGCCCCGAAGAAGGATGGCACGTGGAGAATGTGCATTGATAGCCGTGCCATCAACAAAATCACCGTGAAGTACAGGTTCCCTATTCCCCGCCTAGATGACATGCTAGACATGATGGCTGGTGCCACTATCTTCTCGAAGATTGATCTTAAGAGTGGCTACCATCAGGTGATGATTAGGCCAGGTGATGAGTGGAAGACCGCATTCAAGACCAAGGATGGTCTCTATGAGTGGTTGGTTATGCCCTTTGGGCTGACCAATGCCCCTAACACCTTCATGCGACTCATGACTCAGGTCCTTCGACCATTCATTGGAGTCTTTGTGGTAGTGTACTTTGATGATATCCTTATCTATAGTCGCACCACGGGGGATCACTTAGACCACCTTCGGCAGGTCTGTCTACTCCTGAGGCGAGAGCAGTTGTATGCGAACCCACAGAAGTGTGCCTTCATGACACCTCAACTTACCTTCTTGTGTTTTATTGTGTCTAGTACTGGGGCCTCCGCCGATCCGGAGAAGGTCCGGGCCATTGTTGAGTGGCCGGAACTCCGTACGGTCCATGATGTCCGTAGCTTCCATGGCCTTGCGACGTTCTATCGTCGCTTCATCCGCGGATTTAGCTCCGTCACCGCCCCGATCACGGATTGTATCCGGAAGAGCACATTCGTGTGGACGAAGGCCGCAGCTGCTGCCTTCAAGGACATCAAGGAGCGCATGACCCAGACACCTATCCTTCGATTGCCAGATTTCTCGAAGGTGTTTGAGGTCTCTTGTGATGCGTCGGGTGTTAGGATAGGAGGAGTGTTGAGTCAGGAGACCCACTCGGTCGCATATTTCAGGGAGAAGTTGAATGACGTGAAACTGCGATACTCCACTTATGATAAGGAGTTCTACGCAGTTGTTCATGCTCTTAGGCATTGGAGGCACTATCTATTACATCAGGATTTTATCTTATACTCCGATCATGAGGCTTTGAGGTACCTCCATTCCCAAAAGAAGCTTAATGCGCGTCACAGCTGTTGGGTTGAGTATCTCCAGCAGTTCACATTTGTGCTAAAACATAAGGCTGGAGTGAAGAACAAGGTGACCGATGCCTTGAGTCGGCAAGCGTGTTTGCTTATCACCATGAGTGCCGAGGTCATAGGGTTAGAGAAGATGAGAGAGGCCTATGTTGACTGTCCTGACTTCGGTCAGATTTATACCACTCTCCAGGCCGGATCCTCGAGAGACCTTGATGATTATGTGCTTCAGAAGAGTTACCTCTTTCGAGGAGACAGGCTTTGTGTTCCCCGAACTTCGGTTCGAGACTTCTTAGTCTGGGAGCTACATGCGGGAGGTCTAGCCGGCCACTTTGGTCGGAACAAGACTATCGAGGCTGTTGAGCATAGATTTTATTGGCCGAGCTTGAAGCGTGATGTTGCTCATATTGTAGCTCAGTGTCGTACATGTGCTACGGCCAAAATGAAGAAGCAAAGCTCGGGCTTTTATACACCTCTTCCCGTGCCTGATGCTCCGTGGCATGATGTTAGCATGGACTTTGTTTTGGGATTACCACGTACCTCCAGGAAGCATGATTCGGCTTATGTGGTTGTTGACCGATTCTCGAAGATGTCCCTTTTTATTCCCTACTCGAAAACTTCGGATGCTTCGAGGGTAGCCCGCCTATTCCTTACTCATGTGGTGTACAAGTTTGGGTTGCCTCGTACCATAGTGTCTGACCGCGATGTTAGATTCACCAGTTATTTTTGGAAGACACTGTGACATATGTTGGGTACTCACCTCAAGTTTTCCACCGCATATCATCCCCAGACAGATGGTCAGACCGAGGTGGTCAATAAGAGTCTGGGTGACCTTTTGAGGTGTCTTGTCAGGGATCGTCTAGGGGATTGGGATCTCATATTACCATTGGCAGAATTTGCATATAATGATTCGGTTAACAGTTCTACCGGTATGAGTCCATTCGAGATTGTCACAGGTCGTAGGCCTAGGAAGCCAGTGGATCTTGTTCCCATGCCCATCCATGCACGAGTGTCGGAGTCTGCCGAGTCGTTTGCTAGGCATGTTAGGAGTTTGCATGACGACATCCGTCGTCACATTGAGGCCAGCAATGTACGGTATAAGGAGTTAGCCGATGCCCATCGACACCACCGTGAGTTCCAAGAGGGTGAATATGTCATGATCAGGGTAAGACCTGAACGGCTTCCCTCTGGAACCGTAAAGATATTGCAAGCTCGCGGAGCCGATCCATTTAGAGTGTTGAAACGTGTTGGACCCAATGCGTATGTTGTGGACTTGCCCGAGGAATATGGTATAAGCTCAACTTTCAATGTGTCGGATCTAGTTGCATATAGGGACCTAGCGGTGATCCCTAGTGAGCCTTTTGAGTCATCTCCTCCCATTGTGAGTGATCCCACACCTGAGTGTCCACCACCAGCCACATTTTCACAGCAGCGAGAGCATATCGATCATATACTGGATGAGCAGGTGACAGTTACCAGGAGTGGATCTTACCCGCGCTACCTAGTGCGTTGGAAAGGGTGACTCGCCACCGAAGATACTTGGATCACCCGTGGAGAGTTGCAACGGATAGATCCGGATCTACTGGAGCGCTACCAGAGCGATGCAGACCCTTACTCGACAGGGTCGAGTTTCTCCCACCCGGGGAGAATTGGTGCGGACACCAGAGCGAGCGAGAAGCACGAACCGGCGAGCCGTCGGTACCGTACGCGGAGCACCACTCGAGCTACATCAACTTCTCTTTGGCTCGGAGATAGTCTGGAATCTCCGCCTTGAATCTTGGACACTTTTAGCATTTACTTGCATTGTTTTATTACGTGTTTGCATTGTATTTGGGCTTGTAATGTGTGTTTTATTTGGGTTTTCATTTTGGGCTCATTGTAAGGCTCTTAATAAACCATTTGGGTTAAGCCCTTTAGAGTCTATTAAGGGGTGATTGCCATATTGGGCTATGAGGCTTCATTAAGCTTCATATTGGGTTCTTAAGCCACTTAAGGCCCAATTAAGCTTCCCTCTCTCATGGGCCACCTAAGTTGGAATAGAGTGGGCTTGTGGATGGGCCTTGTTGGCCCTGGATCATAGTGGCCCAAGAAGGGCCCATGAAGGGGGCGCCCCCTCTTTTGGAAGTATTAGGCTAGTTGTTTTATTTTCTTTTCTTGTCTTTCTTCTCTTTGACCACATGGGAGAAATATTTTCCTAGCTTTCCCAAGATGCCCTCATCAACCCTAGATCTGAGGGCATGGAAGGTCATTTGCCATGGGAGGTCAAGTCATATAAAGAGTTGTAATTTTCATTTCTTACACAATTAATGCCATAAAAATTTAGCAATTTCTTTGGGAGCCCAAGCTTGGTGCGCACCCCTCCTCTCTCCTCCCCCTTCTTGCAGCTGTGAAGGCTGCTTCCAGAGGTGTGAAGCCTCTCCTTCAAGTCTCTTTTGAGTGGGAAGCTCAGATCTATCACCGCCATCGAGCCGCCGTCGCACCGCCATCGCCACCTTATCGGAGTTCTGTCTTCATCCAACAACAGCCCCTTCCACGAATTTTAACTCTCCGATCTGAGATCTTCTGAGTGCCAAAATTTCAGGAGCTTGAGATCTGAATCGGAGGTCTATCCCGCGGTCAACGCCAACTCTCAGGAAATTCAGTTTCTGCCCAGTCAGATCTGAAACTGAGGACATGCTGGTTCTAAAATCGCCCATCAGAAGCACAGCTCCGGTGAATTTTTCTGAGCCCCATAGAGTCGAAGGACTTTGAGAGGGCTTTCCAATGAGCTCTTGTGCGTCGATCCGACGTCAGGAGTGATCGCAGCAGCCGATCTCGCCGGATCACGCGCCTGAAAAAAAAAGCAAGCAGTACGTGGGCAGCAACTCCAAAGCTTGGAGATCGGAGCCGATCGGCTTCCGACCGGCGTTCCCGCCCGACCGCCTTCCAGGGAGGCGCGCCACCAGGGGTCTCCATCACAGCGGGACCCACCCCATCAGACCCGGAGGACAGAGCGGTCCGTGGGCCCCACGAACCCGTAGATCACGCCGTCCGGACAACACTAAACGTGGGTTTCGACACCGACGGAGCGACATCAAGATGCTACCCGTCAACCCAATTCGCGTGACTCCCGGGCCCCACATGTGACCTTTTACCTCCCTGCGTGGAGTGGGTCAAATTGTTGTACGACAGTAAAACTTTGTTAACCGGGAGTCCAGTTTTGGCCGGGGTTGTCTTCCCCACGCCGGGTGCGTGGAGGTACGATCGTAACTTCTCAGCATTACTTTGCTTAGTTAGTATATGGTCATATGCCGCTGTGATAGCGTAGGATTCTAGCCCGTGAGTCCATGTCACCGCTATGAGCGATAGAGTGCCCCGTCCCGTGGCTCGATCCGAGCACGGAAGTGAGTCGGACTACCCTTAACTCTGCCGATTTCTCAACCGCGCACGATCCGCGTTTCCCTCGCTTGGGACGACGAGTGAGCTTGTGTTTCTGTTAGCGACGTATAGTGTAATGCTCCGGATTTTTTGGATTATTTTAGTGGGTCTCGGAGTGTATTTTGTGCTTTACACGTGTTTTTCCCTGATGTCCCTTCGGAACTCTGTGCAGAGCGAACCGCGGCGTTCTTCGACTCCGGGACAGTACCACTACGTTGTGTTCCTTCCGAGGATCGAGGAGGTAATTTTTCATAATTTTCTGAATTTCTGTAATTTTTGAATTTGTCTATATATATTAACCATTTTTCTCTCTCCCCTCTCATTCTCTCTTTCTCACTCTCTCTCATCTCTCTCTCCCCCTCTCCCCGGGCGGCCGACGGTGGCGAAGGAGGGCGAGGCGGCGATGGCGGGAGGCGAGGAACGGGGAACAGGTCGTGGATTGAGGGCCGATGGTGCGTGGAAGCTCGGTCGCGGGTTCGTGAGCGGCGAGGGTTTCACGACGATTTTCTTCGTGGATTGGCGAGCTCGGGCGCGAAATCTTCGGTGGAGGTAGGGAGATGGACCCCCAGCTCGTGCTCTTCCTTTCCCGCGAGTTTCGTAGGCCGTGATGAGCCGAGCGGGCTAATCGGGGCGATTTGGGAAAAATCCATATTTTTGGGGTTGAGCGTCGATCCGCCGTTTCATTGCGTTTTTGGCCGATCTGAGGCCATAGATGCATGCTAGGGGCTATTTGGGGGCTTCCCTCTTGTTTTCCCCCTCTCCCGTAGAGGTATGGGGGCATGGTGAAGTTTTTGGGTCGTTTCCCGTCGTAGCGTTCTCGGGACGGTGTGACAGTCGTTCCAGTGACCGTCACAGCGTGTAACGCGCCTGGGCAGGTGCGTTACGCTCCCTTTGTCTTGAGTGTTGGCGTTCGTGGGCCTGACGGTCCCAGGATAGACCGCCACAGGGCTGTGACGCCCTACTGCTAGACCGTCACAGTGTTTCGATCGTGATTTATGACCGTTGGGGTCACGAGTCTCTAACGCGCCTAGGTAGGACCGTCAAAGCACTATGATGCCCCTGAATGGGAGCGTTAGAGCTGACGCAACCCATTCTTCTTACGCGCCAGTGTTGGTCCATCAGAGACTGTGAGGCACCGAGTGGAGTGCGTCATAGCCGATTTCTTCTTGCCTTCTGACGCACTATGTTGGGTGCGTCAGGGCATGTGACGCACCAGGGTTGGCGCGTCACAGCCGGTGTTGCCCCTCTCGCGTAACGCTCCTGTGTTGGACCGTTAGAGTGCTGTGACGGTCGAGGCTTGGACCGTTACAGCTTGTGACGGCCCAAGGGTAGACCGCCAGGCACTGTGTTGCACCGAAGTGGTTCTTCGTGCTTGCTGCGATTGTTTCGCGTTGTGTAGGTTCCTGGTCGACCCGGTTGGGACCCAGTGGTCGACTTGCGGTCTCGTGAGTATCCCAGACACCCCGAGAGTTCTGTGTTCGTGTTTTGAGGGTGTCGGGAGGGCCGTGTTACCTCGATTAGCGTGCCCGTAGGTGTGGTGGGTCCGGGTGACCCCGCGTATTCCGGGCTTTCGTGTTAACGCTCGATCGAGTCACCGTGTATCGGTGTGTGTGCGGTGGGGTCTCCCCCGCATGTCGCGAGTTTCTTTGGAAGGTGATTCCCTTGTGGGCCATGTGTTTGGCCTTGGACTGCGAGTCCAGTTATCCGGCCTAGGGCTGGAGGTTTCCCGCTTTCCCTGGGATGGGGAATCGGCGTGGCGGCTTGTGTGCTGCCCTGGGAATCGTGCTTCTACGCTTTCTGCATGACCGAGTGTGTGCGGTCCCGTTTCTTCGACGGTGGTTTCCGTGAGTCAGTCCTTACTTTCAGTGACCTGTCCACTAGTCGTAGCTTCCTGCGCACGCGGGTGCGGACCCACCTGGGAGTGGTGGAGAGCGAGACCCGGTGAGAGGCGATTTTTAGGCTGGTTTCCGTAGGGCCCCTTGCCTTTGCCACCAGAGTCCGGTGGGGGGGAAACCAGCTAGAGGACCCGACCTAGAGCAGATGGTCTGTGTGTGCACACGTAGTTGGGGGCTTAGGACACGCGCTGACGAGCGTGACCCCAGCTAGTCCTTGTTGTGGTACTTGTTGCGTGTCTGAGTCTCACGCCCGGGGCGTCGTAGCTAGACACTTGTGACGCGGTGTAAGACGTCAGGGGACGCATCCGGTCGTTCTTCTAGTGGGTAGTGCTCCCGTTTGCTGGCAGGTGTGGACTCGAGTTTTGTTGGGCCGAGGTTCAGTAGTACGGTACTGCTAGAGTAGACGGCTTTTCCGTTTATTTACTTTAGCTTGTTGGTTCTACCGTACTCCCGTTAGGTAGGGCTTCTCTTTCTGCTTGACCGGTACAATAGGAGTAGTTGTAGTGCCGAGTTTCGACCGGCCACGGGTTACTGTTCCTGCTGTTACTGTTGCTCTTGTAGTTGCAGCTTTCCGTGCCACCGTTGTTCTCAGTTGGGGTTCTGCGGGATCCCTACTGGGCAGTGACAGGAGGCTCACCCCTGCTTTTCAGGTGTGGCGATTCGTCCTCGAGGTTCGAGGTTGCGGTTCTGAGGTTCTTAGTTGCCAGCTCACCGGGCCGAGTGTCCACTCGGCATGTGGTATGTTTTACTACTTTGGATTGTACTTTCTGTTGGACTGGACTCTGCTGTAGTTGTTTATTTATTTCTGTTAATTGTTGAATTATCCTGCTTTATTTCCTATTTCTTTGTGCCTCCACACTCCTTTTAGCCCTTCCGAGCCCTCCGGCTCGTGGGCGGCGGTTCGAGTCTCGGGTTATCGGGCCTTCCCGGTAATCAGATTCTCGAGTCGTTACAGCTGGTATCAGAGCAGAGGTTGTGGACGTACATAGGAATTCGAAATATTGCAGTGATCAGAGTCCATAATGTCCAGTACAGTCGGCAGCTGGCTTAGGGTTTTGTGTTCGATTTCCGCCTAGTTTCTCGCTTGAGAGCTTGAGTGCGCTGTGCGGCGCTGTGAAGGTGGTTGTTGTCCGCGGCTTTCGTGCCAGCATGGGGTCTAAGGATCAAGGTCGAGAGCCTTCTCCCTCATCGGTGGTGGCCCTGATCGTGCTGCGTTGGGCAGAGGTTGCTGGCAGGCGTGAACTCGCGATGCTGTGTTCGAGGAATCTGCAACGTGGTCAGGTGGCTGGAGAGGATTGTTCGTGGATAAGTGGCTGTGAGCATGCTCTGAGGGAGCTGCTGTCGGTTTTGGGCTGCTTCAGATCAAGGTTTATCCAGCCCCTGAGGCGCTGAGGTCGTGGTTTGAGGCGTTGGAGCGGGTGCTCTGGTCGAGAAGTGTGCTCGGGTGAGCGGAGGATCTTCTCGGTGAGCTGCTGTTTCGTCGAGCCTGATGTTCTTGTCGTGCTCTGTGGCGTTAGAAATGATGTGTCGGTCCCGATTGTTCTTGCAAATTTCGAGGTAGGATTGGACTGTGGTGTCCCAGTAAGTCTTTGCCCCTGCGTTTCTGTCAGTGGATGGGTGGTATCCGCCTTGGAGTTGGCTTGAGATGTGAAGGCTCCGCGGCGAGTTTCGGGACTCGAGGATGAGCGTCGGCGGTTGTCGTTATGGCTCGTGTTGCGGCTCTTGGCGTGGTGTGTTGCAGTTCGAGGAATTATAGCGGTGGTGCATCGAGAGATGCTGTGATTGTGGTCCGACGTGACACTCGCTGAGTGTGTCGGAGGCGTTGACCTGACGTGATGATGGTTTTCTCGGTGCTGGAAGGTGCTGTTCCCAGCATGTGCGAGGTTTGAGGTCAGGTCGAGCGTGGAGTTCTTCCGTTGGTCAGAAGTGCATTTGGTTTCTCCTTTGGTTGGAGAGATTATGTTTGGCTAGGATTGCCGTCTTGCATTGTGTGCCCAGATTGGTTGGGCTTGTATGCCATGAAGTCCGTGCGAGACGTGCTCCTTGTCTTGGCAAGGTGGTTGCCTGTGAGAAGCTGTGCCCATTCCCTTGTCGTGTGAGGGTGTGTTGGCGCTTTTCCGGAAGGACGAGTGCCGGTTGGGCGGTGTTCTGAGAATTTGACTGTGCGCGCGTGGATCAGAGTGCGCAGCGGAAGCGTGGTGGGCTTGTGACCCACTGGTTCAGGATCGTAGCGTTGGTTGCTACGGGCGGATTCCTGAGTTTGCGTTGAGCATTGGAGGATTGGTTCCTCTGTGTGAAACGTGTTGTTGCCGTGCCGTTGCCCGAGATATCGTGGTTCTTGGCACTGGCAGGATGGAGTGTTGGGGAATATGTTGGCAAGTGTGCCGCATGAGTACCATGTTCCTGTGATGGAAGCCGTGTCAGGCGTCGGTGTTAGACCTGGATGGGGTTGTTGAGGATGTCGCCTGACGGAGGTCGAGGACGTGTTGGTCAGAGTCGGTAGCTTGGTGCCCGACTTGTGTTGGAAGTCGTGTCCTCGGATGAGATCATTTTTGAAGAAGTGATCTCTGACAGGCTGTGGGTTCCTGTTGGTAGCTGCGAGTGACTGGTAAGGCTAGTCTCGTAGTCGACCACGGTGAGATGTATGTTGCTTCGGGACCCGTGAGCAGTGTTCAGGTGGTGTTCTGTGGCTCTGTGGTAAGGGCGGAATCGGGATTGGCAGGTGTCCACTTGGATTGATCGAAGGATTTGATGAGACCAGATGGAAGAGTGACGCCTGTGGGCGGAGGCCTTTTTGTGAGATTGGCGTCGGAGGGTGGTCCTTGATGGGACGTTAGTGTCACAATGGTTATCCCTGGTTTGGCGACCAGCATGGGATGGTTCCCCTGTGAACCTGAGTCGAGTGAGGTGATGACTGAGGACACCAAGATCTTGTCATTTGGTTTCGTCGTGCTCCCCGAGAGGGTCAAGTTGGCGCGATGTTCGAGATCGGATGCGGAATCCGAGAGGAGTGTGGCTCGAGTTGTGATAATTGTCTGTGTGTGAGTCAGCGGATGGCCTACTGTGAGTTGGATCGTGCCTGTTGGGCCGGTGGAGGTTCCTCGTTGACGTGTATCTGGTGACCAGTGGATGGTCTTTTCACAGACAGAAGATGTTGTTGGTTGTGCATCGTGAGCGGTGAGGGCCGTGTATCGGTGAGATCTTTGGTGGTCGTTTGCGTGATGTGCCTTTCCGGACGGGATCTGGGCTTTGTCGAAGTTGTCTTCTGGCAGAGTTGGCACACCGTTATGTCTGGCTTTCAGCTTGCCATGTGTGAGGTGTTTCTTGGTGCTGAGCCGGTGTTCTGGTTGCGGTCCGTTGTGATGGCTGCATGAGCTGGTGGAGGCTCTGTTCTGGTTGTTCCCTTGAGAAGGGTGTGGGACCAGTCAGCTGGATGTGAAGCTGATGTGTAATTTGTCTGCCGACCATTGGATGGATCGGTAGTTGTTTCTCGTGTCAAGGGTGTGTTTCCTCGGTGGGCGAGATGGTGGCAGTGGTGCCATGAGTGGCTTTCGTTGTGACTGAGATGACGCCGGACTGTGTCCTCTGGTATATGCCTGCTCTGATGGCCGGTGTGCACGGCGCGCGGAGCGAGGTGTTATTTCTGATTGTAAGTCTGGCTGTGTCCCTCAGGATCGGTGTTTTCGTGAGAATCGAGATTTTCTGTGCTGGGGCTCTGACGGCGTTGTCAGTTGGTTCAGTGTTCTTCCCCTGTGTTCATGTCTTTGTTCTGAATTTCGAGGATGAAATTCCTTTAAAGGGGGAGGGCTGTAATACTCCGGATTTTTCAGATTATTTTAGTGGGTCTCGGAGTGTATTTTGTGCTTTACACGTGTTTTTCACTGATGTGCCTTCGGAACTCTGTGCAAGGCGTACCGTGACATTCTTCAACTCCGGGACAATACCATTGCGTTGTGTTCCTTCCGAGGATCGCTGAGGTAATTTTCCGTAATTTTGTGAATTTTTTGTAATTTTCAGATTTTTCTATATATATTAACCATTTTTCTCTCTCCCCTCTCATTCTCTCTTTCTCACTCTCTCTCATCTCTTTCTCTCCCCCTCTCCCCGGGCGGTCGACGGTGGCGGAGGAGGGCGAGGCGGCGATGGCGGGAGGCGAGGAACGGGGAACGGGTCGTGGATTGAAGGCCGATGGTGCGTGGAAGCTCGACCGCGGGTTCGTGGAGCGGCGAGGGTTTCACGGCGTTTTCTTCGTGGATCGGCGAGCTCGGGGCGCGAAATCTTCGGTTGAGATAGGGAGATGGACCCCCAGCTCGTGCTCTTCCTTTCCCGCGAGTTTCGTATGCCGTGGTGAGCCGAGCGGGCTAATCGGGGCGATTTGAGAAAAATCCATGTTTTTGGGGTTGAGTGTCAATCCGCCGTGTCATTGCGTTTTTGGCCGATCTGAGGCCATAGATGCATGCTAGGGGCTATTTGGGGGCTTCCCCCTTGCTTTCCCCCTCTCCCGTGGAGGTATGGGGGCGTGGTGAAGTTTTTGGGTCGTTTCTCGCCGTAGCGTTCTCAGGACGGTGTGACGGTCGTTCCAGTGACCGTCACAGCGTGTAACGCGCCTGGGCAGGTGCGTTACGCTCCCTTTGTCTTGAGTGTTGGCGTTCGTGGGCCTGACGGTCCCACGATAGACCGCCACAGGGCTGTGACGCCCTGCTGCTAGACCGTCACAGTGTTTCGATCGTGGTTTATGACCGTTGGGGTCACGAGTCTCTGACGCGCCTAGGTAGGACCGTCAGAGCACTGTGACGCCCCTGAATGGAAGCGTTAGAGCTGACGCAGCCCATTCTTCTGACGCGCCAGTGTTGGTCCGTCAGAGACTGTGACGCACCGAGTGGAGTGCGTCACAGCCGGTTTCTTCTTGCCTTCTGACGCACTATGTTGGGTGCGTCAGGGCATGTGACGCAGCAGGGTTGGCGCGTCACAGCCGGTGTTGCCCCTCTCGCGTAACGCTCGTGTGTTGGACCGTTAGAGTGCTGTGATGGTCGAGGGTTGGACTGTTACAGCTTGTGACGGCCCAAGGGTAGACCGCCAGGCACTGTGTTGCACCGAAGTGGTTCTTCGTGCTTGCTGCGATTGTTTCGCGTTGTGTAGGTTCCTGGTCGACCCGGTTGGGACCCAAGTGGTCGACTTGCGATCTCGTGAGTATCCAGACACCCGAGAGTTCTGTGTTCGTGTTTTGAGGGTGTCGGGAGGGCCGTGTTACCTCGATTAGCGTGCCCGTAGGTGTGGTGGGTCCGGGTGACCCCGTGTATTCCGGGCTTTCGTGTTAACGCTCGATCGAGTCACCGTGTATCGGTGTGTGTGCGGTGGGGTCTCCCCCGCATGTCGCGAGTTTCTTGGGAAGGTGATTCCCTTGTGGGCCATGTGTTTGGCCTTGGACTGCGAGTCCAGTTATCCGGCCTAGGGCTGGAGGTTTCCCACTTTCCCTGGGATGGGGAATCGGCGTGGCGACTTGTGTGCTGCCTTGGGAATCGTGCTTCTGCGCTTTCTGCATGACCAAGTGTGTGCGGTCCCGTTTCTTCGACGGTGGTTTCCGTGAATCAGTCCTTACTTTCAGTGACCTGTCCACTAGTCGTAGGTTCCTGCGCACGTGGGTGCGGACCCACCTGGGAGTGGTGGAGAGCGACCCGGTGAGAGGCGATTTTTAGGCTGGTTTCCATAGGGCCCCTTGCCTTTGCCGCCAGAGTCCGGTGGGGGGGGAGTTAGAGGACCCGACCTAGAGCAGATGGTCTGTGTATGCACACGTAGTTGGGGGCTTAGGACACGCGCTGACGAGCGTGACCCCAGTTAGTCCTTGTTGTGGTACTTGTTGCGTGTCTGAGTCTCACGCCCGGGGCGTCGTAGCTAGACACTTGTGACGCGGTGTAAGACGTCAGGGGACGCATCCAGTCGTTCTTCTAGTGGGTAGTGCTCCCGTTTGCTGGCAGGTGTGGACTCGAGTTTTGTTGGGCCGAGGTTCAGTAGTACGGTACTGCTAGAGTAGACTGTTTTTCTGTTTATTTACTTTAGCTTGTTGGTTCTACTGTACTCCCGTTAGGTAGGGCTTCTCTTTCTGCTTGACCGGTACAGTAGGAGTAGTTGTAGTGCCGAGTTTCGACCGGCCACCGGGTTACTGTTCCTGCTGTTACTGTTGCTCTTGTAGTTGCATCTTTCCGTGCCGCCGTTGTTCTCAGTTGGGTTCTGCGGGATCCCTACTGGGCCAGTGACAGGAGGCTCACCCCTACTTTTCAGGTGTGGCGATTCATCCTCGAGGTTCGAGGTTACGGTTCTGAGGTTCTTAGTTGCCAGCTCGCCGGGCCGAGTGTCCACTCGGTATGTGGTAGGTTTTACTGCTTTAGACTGTACTTTCTGTTAGACTAGACTCTGCTATAGTTGTTTATTTATTTCTGTTAATTGTTGAATTATCCTACTTTATTTTCTATTTCTTTGTGCCTCCACACTCCTTTTAGCCCTTCTGAGCCCTCCCGGCTCGTGGGCGGCAGTTCGAGTCTCGGGTTATCTGGCCTTCCCGGTAATCGGATTCTCGGGTCGTTACATATAGCCCGTAGGAGCTCTTAGTGTCGGGCCTAATGTCTCTCCCATCGTATGTTGCTGGTCGTGTGTGCATTTAGAGTCTGAGGTCCATATCACTTAGAGTCGGTCCCATGTCCATCCCGCATCATGAGGTCTTCATCTAAATTAACTTCCTCATCACGTCCCGTTGCTGACTCGTCTCCAACCGTCTGCAGATCGATGTCATCTCCCTCCCCCACTGCCTGCTGCACAGCTGCTGCGAGCAAAGTATTAGGTCGTGGTGTCTCGCCTGGTTCTTCGCCCTCCTCATCAAGTTCCGCCTCACCTCGCTCAGTTGTGATTCTTGCAACCCATGCAACCATAGGGTCATCATCACCTTGCAAGTACACAGCATCTGTTGGGTCGTAATCTCCCTCTCCTCTCCTTGCATCCATTTGCACATGCTTAACCTTTAACTTCATGTTGTAATGAACATATACAATTTTATCAAACCTTCTGTGTGTTAACCTATTTCTAAGCTTGGTATGTAAGAAGAAGAATGTCGACCAATTCCTCTCGCACCGACTCGAGGAGGATGTTTGTGATAAAAATTTCATTGCAATCTTCCTTAATGTCGGTGCACTTATGTCGTAGTTGAGCCACCACTCAACTGTTATTAAGGCAGATGATGAACATTGTAATAATTAGATGAAATAAATACTGGCCGAGCTATATAATGTTCATTGTTAAAGTACATTACCTGCGTCAAGTCTGTCACGGCTGACAACGGCATTAGATGTCGCAAATGAACCAATTGTCTCTCTAAATATTTTCATCTGCATTATCAGAAAAAATACGTACATAATTGTTTTCCATTTCCAAAAAGATAAAATATCCAAATATATCACATTGAACGCATCAACAGCATCTGTTGGGTTACGAGATAGCCGATCTATCACAATGTTGACGAATTCTATCAAAATATCATCATAAGTGAGATCCCGAGCATACTGAAAGGTGGGATGTAGGTAGTACACTGCAATCACAGGATATTTAGATTATGAATTCATGTAACTACAGATACCGACATTAGAGACTGTAAATATTTACCTGTCATGTAAAGATCACGGCTCATTTGTCTGTCCCATCTATCCTTCACAATTTCTAAGATGATGGGTCCATATTTCTTTGACGTTGCAAGAATCTTCCGCTTTGCAACTTCAATTTTGCTGTACACCAACCCCATAGTTGGTACTCTATCCCCATCCACACATCTCAATATCTCGGACAGTGGCTCTATCAATGAAACTAATATCTTGACTCTGTCCCAAAAATTGCTCGTGTTGACAATCCCTTCGACCTCCCCACCTTCACGTGAAGCGGCAAAAGAGGAACTCAGCCAAGTCTCACCCATAAACATCTCCTTCAACCCACCCTTGTGCTTTAGAATACTCTGCAAGGTGATATAGTTGGTGACAAATCGTGTGATGTCAAACCTCAAGAGTTTGCCACCACAATGCTCTCTCATCCATGTCAATACAAGGGTGTGATTGTAGATGTATTTCGTGACCTTATGTGCCTCATCGACCACAGACTTGACTACACGAAGCTGACCAATCTCTTTGAGCATGAGGTCTACAAAGTGTGCTGCACAGGGGGTCCAGAAAAGGTGTCGGCTGGTCCTCATCAGCTCCTCCCCAGCCTTCTTATAGTTCGAGCCATTGTCTGTCACCACTTGAACAATATACTCCTCCCCAATCTTGTTCACCACTTCTTCCATCAATGACATTATATATTGATAACTGTGGACTTGACCTGACGCATCCACCGACCTGTGAAAGAATACATGTCTGTCATAATAAACAAGGAAGTTGATCAGGCTACTTTTAGTGGTACCTGACCATCCATCACACATTAGTGTGACTCCGTATTTTGACCACTTCTGTTTGAATGAGTCCACATAACTTTTGATCTCAGCAACTTGTTCATCAAGATATATGCCGGCCAAGTCTCTCGCCGTAGGTGGTTGTACGTGTAACCCAAGAACTTGTGCTTCTTGAAACATTGGCTTGTAGTAAGGGTTGTTGACCGCATTAAAAGGTAGTCCCGCGTGGTGCCACCATTTTACAACGGCCTGTCCGAGTTTCCATTTTGGCCCCTTCTGACCATATGCATCGTCCATCCTCGTTTGCTTGCCATGCTCTCGGGATAGTGCACCGGGCTCCACATCTTCAACATTGATCGATTGTGTCATTTTTCTTTGTGAACCCGAGTCACCAGTGAAAAAAGTCCCGATGCCCCGTGGATGACGAGTAGTAGATGAACCACCACTACATGATGCTCCCGTCCTTGCCGCCTCGCGGCTTCGCACTCTCGTCTCCTCGGGATGTGTTGCCTCATCTCTACTCTGACGTACAGCCTCATGAAATTGCGCTTCATAAGGATCATTCACTGTGACATACACAGTAGGCTAGTCAGTACGCGCTTCCTGTTCTTTGTCACTAGGTGTCCACGCGCATTCATCCTCGTCATTGTCGCCTGCTCTTCCACTTACTGCCGCTTCATCCCTTTTCTTCTTTTTTTACTTTTGTTGCATCTCAGCTTTCTTCTCCCGCATATGCCTAGTCATTGCAAGTTTCACATCTCTAGGCACATTGGTACATCCAGCAACCTCTGAGTATCCCGCACCTACTTCTCTTGCCAAGTGCCTCTTCAACCGAGATACACCTCCTCCCATGTGTTCTGTTTTACAGTAGTTGCAACACTAACAACTACGGTTACCATCCAACGGTTGCCATCCAACATAACTCCATGTGATCATCCAATGTCATTTGGACATTCCTTAGGAGCCATGAAGTGCTTAAATGTATCCCCTAAATTTAAGAATTACAAATTAAAAGTCAGAATTAAAAACATTCGTGATTTTATTATTAAAATTTTACTTATAAATGTAATATATATATATATATATATGTAAATTGTAAATATTTGATAAATATCACCAAACAAGAAAATTAAATCTAGAACATCTCAAACTTATTAATTATGATTATTCTATAATTAATTATTTTAAAACATATTTATTCTTATACATGATCTAGAATTATAAATTTTCTAGAACTAATAATTAATTTTTTACTTAATAATATTTTATGAATATCACCAAACAAGATAATGAATAAATATAAATTATAAATATTTTAAAACTCGTATTTTAAATATTCTACGCTTACTTCTTACATAGATTTTTTAACGAATAAAATTCACATATGAACATTTTATGTACAACATGAAAATTATTTCTATAACATCTAAAACATGAAAATTTTAATTTTTCTATAATTATATATTTTCAAACATTCGCTCTCTAATACATGATCTACAATTAAAAATATTCTAGAATAAATAATTAATTTTTTACTTAATAATATTTTATAAATATCACCAAACAAGATAATGAATAAATATAAATTATAAATATTTTAAAATTTCATATTTCAAATGTTCTAAGTCTACTTCTTACATAGATTTTTTTACGAAAAAAATTCACAAATGAACATTTTATCTAAAACATGAAAATTATTTCTAGAACATCTACAACATGATAATTTTTTTTCTATAATTATATATTTTCAAACATCATTATTCTAATACATGATCTAGATTTAAAAATATTCTAGAATTAATTTGAAAAAATTTACTTAATATTATTTTAGAAATATCACCAAATAAGATAATGAATAAATATTTATTATGAATATTTAAATATTCATATTTTACATGTTGTACGCAAGCTTCTTACATAGAATTTTTAACGAATAAAATTCACAATTGAAGATTTTATTTAAAACATGGAAATTAATTCTAGTACATCTAAAACATGACAATTATAATTAATGTATATAAAATAAATCTAAAATTTCAGCTCCTCACCCCCACCCCCACCGCCGCGCACCCCCTGCCCCGATCGGCCCCCCCACCCACGATCTCCCCCGTCATAGCCCCCCGCGTCCGATCACCTCCGACCACTGCCTCCCATCGACCAGACCCCCCCCCCACCCACCACTCCTACCACCTCACCACCCCACCCTCCCCCCTGCCATGGCCCAACCGCCCGCGCACGGCCCCACCCACGATCCCCCGCACCATCTCCCTCCCCCCTGCGGCCTGCTCTTAGCCCGCCCCCGTCCGATCACCGCCTCCCATCGGCCATACCCCCCCACCCACCACTCCACAGTCCCCCCGCCATGGTCGTCCCCTCTCCGGTCTCCCACCGGCCGCCTGCCACCTCCCACCCTCCCCCCTGCCACGGCCTGGTCGCCCCCCCCCCCCCCCCCCCCCCAACGTAGAAGACAATCCCCCCCCAACCACCTCCCCCCTGCTGGCCACCGGCACCCACGGCCTCCCACCGGCCACCGCCGCCCCCCTCCGCCCCCCACCAGCAGCCGGAGGGGGGCGACGGTGGCCGGTGGAAGGCCGTGGACGCCGGTGCCCGAACCCCCTCCAGTGACCCACGATCCCCCACCGGCCACCGCCGCCCCCCTCCGGCCCCCCACCAGCCGCCGAAGGGGGGCGGCGGTGGCTGGTGGAAGGCCGTGGACGCTGGTGGCCGAACCCCCTCCAATGACCCACGATCCCCCCCCCACCTCCCACGTCCCCCTACGGCCTCCACTGCCACCACCACTGGATGGCCTCCCGCCGCCTCCGCCCTCCCACGGCCCCATATCGCAGTCCATCGCCGCCTTCTTCCACCCATCGGCCACCCTCCTCCCCCCTCTTCACCAAAAAAAAAAAAAGAATCAAAACATTGAACTTACCTCGCCGGAGTTCTCCGATCGTCGATCATGGCCGACCTGCACCGTGGATCACCAACCTACACCGCCCCTCGTCGCCGCTGCAACGCCCCTCGCCGGCCACAACCGTTGCAACGCCCCTCCTTTTGTTTCGCCCAGCCACGCCCGCGGCCAACTTAAATCACTGAACCTACACAAGTCGACCGTCCCGCACGTACCAGCCCGATCCCGCCACGAACCAGCATGGTACGCAACAGGACGCACGGGACAGTGCGGGCCAACGCGTCTCGACCACATACCACAGCCCGACCGTTTCAATTTCCTCCTTGGACGGTCTGATACAGGCGGTTCGGCCCATCCCGAGACGGTTTAGCAAACCCTGCTAAAGTTTATAAATTATCTAACTCCTGAACCTTCCAAAAATTATCAAAATACTCCTAGAGTTTAAAATTATCAAAATACCCTTAAAATTCAAAAATTATCAAAAATATCTATGAACTTCTTAAAAATTACAAACATACCCTTACCCCTACCAAGTTTTATTTAATCCATGAACAACATTTAAATTGTGACATAGTCTTTAATCCATGCCCAAATTCTCACATAAATTTCCAACCTACCCATATTATTATAGACTTGCAAGCTCGTCATGTCTTGAATCAAATTACACTTCTATCCTTGCCATGGTTGAAGAATCCTTATCTTTTCTTTAAAAGAGCTTATTGTTGTCCGCCCTCAGCATCATAATCTATATTGTAGAGGACTATAATTTTTCTTCGACAGTTAAACAAATATGTTCAAACTTTATGTCGATGTAAATTAAAACCCACAAAATCAATATTGCACATGCTATTCAAATAGTTAATAAATGTGCATTTATATTCAACAAATGAACATAACAACCAAAGGAATTATATTTCCATTTTCAACATCTATGAATTTATATTGCACATTATGCAAATGCAATACATCACACACGGTTATGGTTATCATTCTCCTTTTCAACATTCTATCGTTTATGTTAGATATTATGTAATAGATGCCTCCTAGAGAGCGAGTCAATGACATTGAATGACAGTATAGAGTTATGTTGTAGGGCAATCAACATTGGTGGCGTTACAATTATTGCCTTGACGAACATGGGAGAGAAGATGTTTCCCGGTTGAATAAGCACTTGGTAAGAGGGCAAGGTGCTAGACACCCAAAGGTGAAGTAGAAGCATAAGAAACAAAACCTTGAGATCCTCTCCGAAAGATGAGATGAGAGTGGCGAAGAAGATTGCGGGTGGACACGTAGCGATGATGAGCAACCGCGAGTCAAGAGCCCGATGTGTATGTTCAAGTGCACGACCCATATGAGGAAGAATACCGAGAGGTAATACACAAGAGTAAACTTGAGGCACAAGTAACAGAGGAGGAAGCACGACAACAATGTCAACGTGCAGAGGTTGGAGCATCAAGGAGTGACACTTCATCCACTGCTCATCAATCACGGGACAAGGACATCATGAACTTCTTCACTAGTGAGTTTGGTACATAGAGAAAAAGAACACAAACAATAAACATTGAAGATGTAACCCACATGTATTCTCCAAAGAGCGTGGCAAGTGAACATGGGTGGACGATGTCTACACGCGAAAAGGGCCGAAGTACCAAGAAGGAAGGGCCGTTGCAAAATGACGACATCACGCGAGATTGTCATTCAATACAACCGATAGCTCTTACTACAAGACCGTGTTTTAAGAGGCACTAACACCTTAGGTTACTTGTGCAGCCGCCTACTGCAAAAGACTTATCAAGTAAATACCTTGATGAGAAAGTTGATGAGATAAAGACCTATGTGGACTCCTTCAAACGAAAATAGAAAATGTACAAAGTCACATTGATATGTGATGATTAGTCAGACAATACTTAAAGTAATCCAATCAACTTCCTTGTACACTGTGATAGACAGATGTTCTTTCACTGAGTCAATGGATGCCTCGGACCATGTTCACAACCACAAATACAATTTATGCATCGTAGAGGATGACCGAAATTGACAAGAAGTATATTGTGCAAGTGGTAACAGATATGGGTTAAACTACAAGACTAGAAAGGAGTTGATGAAGATAAAATAGCATATTTTCTGAACTTATTGTGCAACATACTGTGTGAACCTCGTGCTTAAAGACATTGGTCAACTTTCAATTGTCAGGTCATTGGTAGAGATGGCACAAACAATCATGCGACACATTTACACCATACACTTGTATTGACGTAAATGAAAAAATATTATGGTGGTGACTTGAGGAGACTGACCATCATATGATTTGATACCCACTACGTCACTTTGCAGAACATTCTCAAACATAAAGACAGACTTAAACGAATGTTCAAAGGTGATACTTGACTTGCTTCCTCTTTTGCTATCTGACATGAAGGCAAAGACATAGAAGCATTAATCATCATCGGAGACTTTTGAGATATTGTTGCAAAATTAGTTGAAATGATAGAACCATTGTATTTACCAAATCATAAGCCCACGTGTATACTAAAAGTAATAATCTACGCTAATGCTATTATTGTTCTTGGATCATGAGATTAGCTGCACATAAGCATTCATAACCACAACAACTGAGAGCATCCACAGTTTAAAAAAGACAAAAGAAAGCGGGGGAAAAAACAAACTGAACTAGAAGCACCATTGGACCGAATGCACAACCGAGCAACTTACACATGAAAGAACTGTAAGGTTGCCGAGTTCCACAAAGTAACAAAGCTGAAATAACGTGCGCACAACCCATCACAGTTGGGCCAATCACCACAAACGGAAGTGTTGACCAGTCTAAACAACTAGATCCATGAGCTGATAAAAATGGACCAGCACCCCTGAACGAAAATGAAGAACAAAAATTGAATATGTAGACCAACAAGCTAGTGAGCTACTGCTTATTTCCTGTGTAATTGCAGCGATATGCACAGCTTTAACAGATGGAGTCTGCCGGGAAGAAGAAACGGCATGATTATGCGATTTGAAACAAAAATAGACCTAAGGAGCCAAGGACAAATCTGAGCATCATGCCCACTTAGTTGATGAGAAAAGGAACGGGAATACATCTGAGCACGAAGTCCAAGTGGCATTTACCAAGATAACGTGGTCATACAGATAAGTCAACGCACAAATTGTTACTATTATTTACCATCAATATCGTTTCTGTTCACACCATCACCATTTGTCACTGATCCCGTTGCCACTAATATTACAGTTCCTCACTTGCCCAATAAAGGAGATATGATAGAAAAGGAAGACTGACTTGAGAAAAAGCAGGCATTAAAGCAAAATGTATGACCACACACTAGAGGAAGAACCGACCTTTTCACGGTTATCAGTAATATTTAGTACAGTAGTTACCAGGCAAATGAATTATCTAACAAAGTACAAAAACTGCCTTTGATGAGCATCGCACCTTATTTATTCGGCGTATAGACCCAACTGACAACAAAACGTTGGGAAGATGACCCCAAAAAATCTATTCCAGAAATCGCCTCTAATTACAAACAAGTCATTGAACAACTAAGAAAGCCAAGCCCAAACTCCACAAAATTTCCTTTGCCTCCCAACAGAAAGAAATCAGCATTTAGCAAAGACAGTATTTCTAGCAAAACTGGTAGACATCCTCCGTAGGCCCCAAGTAAGAACCAAATCTATCTCGGCCTAAAATTTTGATGGCGCAATCCTGACAAAATTACTCTGATGGAGTTCACAGTTTACATATTAGTCACTCCAACAGCAAGGATTTAAAACTAGCCAAGCAGGTTGACACGGATCAGAATAGATCCAATTCCAACGAGGAACAAATAGCAACAATCATCTGGTTTTGGCCAACAAGGTTTAGAACCAGAACTGCAACCAGAACCAGCCAGGACAAGTTCAGTTCCAGAATATGTTTCCTAATTAATTCCTTGTCTCCAAGGGCTATCCATCAGACCACAGTTGAGAGGAACATGATTTCCTACCAAAGGAAAAAAAAGCAACCAACCATGATGATGGAATGTCCATGAAATCTGTTTTTTGTAAAGATTGTTCATGAAAGCCATTGACGCCACAAAACTGATGTAGAGACATGGCAAGCCAGAAACAGGTCGGTTAGGGCTGCCACCGGGTAGGAGATAAAAATGGAAATGACATCTTCTGCCTCCATTTCCTATGAAAACTATTAGAGACGGAATGAAAACGGAAGTGGGTGTTTCTGCTTCCAAATCGTAAAATGGAAACGGAAATGGAAATGGAAGTTTCGCTTCATTCACTTGTAACTTTATCTACTTGACTAAACTTAAAATCTCCAGGTTATGTAAGTCTATATAGTATGTAAAATTGTAAAACAACTACCAAAGAGAAACTTCAAACTTACAAAAAATATTGATTGCCTATTCTTAAAAAGTCAAAAAAAAATAAAATCACACCACAATTAATATAAATGATAAAAACCACAAAATTCACATAATCACATGTAAATCTGTAGACACTCAAATTGGATGTGGAATAGAATTTCATCAATGGTTTAATTTCAACCTACTGATTAATAATATTTATTTGGAAAGATTACCTATATACCCCTAAAAACTTTATATATTACCCCTATACTCCTACCTTTATGGAATTTACCCAATACCTCTCAAATCTTTATGACGAGCACATCGTGCCCCTACTGTCAATGATCCCTCACAATCGTTAACCCTAGGTGAGCAGAGGGCAAATGACTAACCTACCCCTAACTTTGGTGACTTTCCATCTCCCTCCCGATCTCCCCCCCGATCTCCCCCTCTCCCAAGTGGTGGTGGCCCAGCCTCCACCCCGACAATAGCGGCGACCTCCAACGGAAATCTCCCCCTCCTCTCTGCGGCGGCAACATCCCCCCACTCTCCAACAACCACCTCTTCATTGTCCCCCCTTCCCCTAACTATCTCCCCCCCCACCCTATCTCTATCTCTCCCTCTCTACCTGCATGTGTGTTCGTGCACAGAGGGGAACATCCCCTCCAGGGCCACCCCCTCTCCCCCTCCACCAACGGTAGCCTCCCCTCCCCATCCCCGTGGCGGTCCTCTCCAATACCAGCGACAAAGAGAGAGAGAGAGAGAGAGGTACGGCGATCCCCTTCGGTGCCACAGAGAGAGAGAGAGAGACAGTGAACAGCTTCCGTGGTCTCCTTCACGGCGGGCAGATGCAACGGAACTGGTAGGTTTCCTAGGTCGCATTGGGAGATGTACAACCGACTCCCCCCTTCGGTGTTAGGCGTTTGGTGGGGGAGAAAGAGAGAGAGGTGCGGCAGCCCCCTTCGACACCCGGCAAGACACTGAGAGAAAGAGATGTGCTGGGAGAGAGCAAGAGAGGGTACAGTGGCCCTCTCCGGCACTGGCATGCCCATGGGAGAGAGAGAGAGAGAGGGCCGCTGCGGTCTCCTGCGTCGGCGCGAGAGAGAGAAAGAAATGGACATGGTGACGACCCAGCAGCTCTACTACAGCAAGGGCAGCATGGGGGAAGGGAGGGGGCTGTCTGCGGCGGCGTCCAGGGTCTTTGCATAGTCCCACAATGCCGCGGCAACAAGGCCAAGGTGGGTGCAGTTCTAGGCATCCAGACCATACGCCGGTGAGGGAGTAGTAAAAAGAGGGGTAAGATTGTCATTTCATATGAACCATTACCACCGTTAACCAAGTAACTCAGAATGTAACCCCAGGGACATTCATTGTTGGCAGTTTCGGCCGGTACCAATCCGAAACCGGACCAAAACACTGTAGCAAATCCGAAACAATTAAAAAATATTATTTAAATAGTTTCGGACGAAACCATTAAGAATTTCGACCGAAACTGGTCAGTTTCGGCCGAAACTAGACAGGATTATTACTATTTTTAATTTTTTAACTGGTTTCATCCGGTTTCGGCCGAAACCGAAACCGGTACGTATCGGTTTCGGAACCGGCCGAAACCGGTACCGAAACCGATACTGCCTTCCTTGGACATGATAACTCGAGTTAAGAGATTTGAGGGGTATTGGGGTAAATTCCATAGAGGTAGGGATACATGGGTACTATTTAAAGTTTTCAGGGGTATACAGTTAATTTTCTCTTTATTTAATATATAAAAATAAATGCATCCTGGTTATCGGAAACAGAAATGGACTTGCGGTTGCGGAAACAGTTGTTTCTGTTTCCAACTCCAATACTCATCGTGTATCCACTTTCTGATCCAATAAGCTATCAAATGGACTTTATCACATTTCTGTATCCATTATCTAAATCAGAATCGGTTCAGAATAACGGATACCAGATATCTATTGGCAGCCCTAAGGTCAGTAGAGTCTACCATCATCGGAGCCACATTACACCTTACCGTCTTTCCCCACCAGAGCTTACCTCTGTCATCAAGAAAATAGAAGAATGAACTAAACATAGAAGTGAAATTTCCTTTCCAAATGTCAATCAGATCAATGTACAGGCGCTAACCTCGGGATTCATTTCATCCACTTGCCGAATAGGATTATTCATCAAACATCCCAAAGAAACCAATTTTCTTGTGGATATGTCCAAAGGTATATAAATAAAGTTAACTGAGGAAGAAACATTGAGATTTTTAATGTTGCATCACCAGCAAACTTACATCAAAGCTTTACTTGCTACATAAAGGATCAACAAAAATTTTGATATTATTTACATAGCAGCTTTATAACGGATAAATGGGGATCTTGGTTTCACTATTTCTTGAACATTCATTGTCATCAATACCCACCCATCAATCTTTATTTTCTTTAACAATCTCTAGTTCAATTTTCCGATATAAATACTGCAAATATACAAAATAAATGAAGAAAATGCTACAATACAGGTGTTTTATATCTAAAAGGAGAAAAGGAAGAGATACAAGTAACCATGGTTAGGATGTCAAGCATGCCAAGGGGTGCAAAATAGCAATTGCATTGCATAAATTTCGCAATTTTACTAGGATGTGAGTGGCACTATTGCACCAAAAGCATTCATGCCCCAAGAAGGAAAAAAGACAGTTTGAACATCTCACACTTGAGGTAAAGAAGACCTAGCCTGTAATAGGAGACAAAAATCATTAAGTTGAAACACCAATCAAATTTAGGATATTCAAAGGATAGAGAATAATACCTTTACCTAGCTTGAAGATGGGTGAGAGAGATTCTTCTGAACCACTTTCTTCGTCCACCATTCCAACCACTTTGCTTAAGCAAATGCCAGAGAAAATAGTAGAAAGACCAACCTCCGATTCAACTTGCAATGAAGCTGTAAGTTATTAACAACATAATACAAGAATTAGTTAAACAAAAGACTAGATAAATTCAATTGTAAAAGCTTAACAGAAGAATAAAAATTATCACCTTCCATTTCATCCCTTATCCAATCTTGTGCACATCGTAAGCCCTGTACAGTCTCTGGATCTAGACGACTTCGATAATGATCAATCACTCTACTGCTGGTACTAAAGGCACTTCTTGAAGCAACTGTAGAGACAGGGACAGCTAAAACATCACGAGCCATCATAGAAAGAACCGGATATCTCTCTGCATGCTGCATCCACCATTTTAAAACATCAAAATCATCATCATCTGAGATGACAACACCTTCCTCTAGGTACAGATCGATATCTGACTTTTTGGGCTGAACTTGTGAGGATTCCACAAGCAATCTTCCAAGTCCCTTGCGCATACAATCCAATGTGTTCCTATTTGAAGGCTGAACAGTTCTACCAGATCCATGCTCTCCATAAGCATTGTCATTGTTTATTGAAACGTGAGAAGTCTGACTTATCACAATACGTTCATACTGAGCTAAATAAACCTTGTATAGCTTTAGAAATGCCCCTTGAACATCATAAATCCTTGCAGAGAGGTCATCAAAGTAAATTTGACCAAACAAGTAATCAATGGATTTCATCTTAAAACGCGGATCCAATATAGAACCAATTGCTAGGAGCATGTTTATTTCACTCAAAAAATTTGCAAACCTCTCTAACATTTTCAGAGCCATAGAATGGATACATTGACTTGAACTACTGCACCATTCCTTCAATTTCATGTGAAGAGAGCACATATCAACAAAACAAAAATTAATAGTGGGATACTTGGTGCTAGAGAATCTTGTTGTTGCTTCATCAAACAGACACAAACAATCAACAATAGCCTGAACATTCTCCCAGTCAGTAGAAGATGGTGGAAAATTGTATGACCTGTCAAATCCTGTCAAATGAGAAAATATATTTTTGTACTCCAATGCAGTTTCAAGCATTAAATATGTAGATTGCCACCTAGTTGGACAGTCAAGCACTAATGACTTCCCTGGATCTCCACACTGTTGCACACATCTCCGAAGACATTCCTTTCTTGTTTGTGACTTCCTCACATGCTTCACACTTGCTCGTATCCTTTCAACAGTGCTGCTAACTTCTTTCACTTTTAGGCCATCCTGTACAATGAGATTCAAGAGACTTGCACAACAGTGCATGCTAAACAAATCAGGATCAAAAACAAGCTCAGAACTGAAATGAGAATATCCAAACTCTCCAACAACAGCATCATTACTTAAAGAATCATCTACCACAAGATTGAACAATTTGCCATCAATATGCCAGTCACGAATTTTCTCCTCGATGACCTTAGACATTTCAACAGAATCATGTGGTAAATTGATATTTAAAAAGTTCAAAATCTTCTTTTGAAGTTTCCAATTATCATCTATAAAATGACAAGTCAGACAGAGGTATTGTGTATTCCCCATTGCATTCCACAAACTAGCCGCCAAACTGACTCTTGATCGAATTGTCCCAAGCGCTTCATGTAACTTCTCCCTCTCGTTTTCATAAATTTTCATGCAATCTGCTTGGACTGTGTTTCGAGACATCAGTTTGAATTGTGGCTGGAGATTCTTCAAGAACATTCTAAAACCAATATGATCCACCATAGCAAAGGGATAGTCATGTAAAATAAGCATACGAGCAAAATCTTGCCTGCTTCTTTCTTGATCAAACTTAAAGCAATCAAGATCATTGTTTCTCATTTTCTTTCTTTCACTTGATTCTAAGAGTTGTCCAACATCTGCTTGACCACTTTTAGAATGTTTAAAAGCTGCACAAAATCGCAAGTGATTTTTCAAGTGTGTAGTTCCCCTTGTACTATTTCCCACCATTTTCTTTTTACAATGATTGCAAATAGCAAAATAACCCCCATCTTCTCTTTGCTCCTTGGTCATTTCATTCCAAACTGCAGACCTCAGCTTCCTTCGTCTAGGCAAATGTGGATAAGACTCTTGATCTTGCATATTTCCATCACTCTCAATTATATGAGCAAAATCTTGTCTACTTCTTTCTGCATCAAAATTGACACAATCAAGATTATTGGCCCCAACTTTCTTTCTTTCGCTTGATTCCAAGAAGAGTTGTCCATCATTTACTTGACTGCTTTTTGAAATTTTGAAGGCTGCACATATCCGTAAGTGATTTTTTAAGTGTGTAGTTCCACTTGCACTATTGCCTACCATTCTCTTTTTACAGTGATTGCAAATAGCAACATAACTTCCGTCTCCCTTATATTCTTTAGTCATTTCATTCCAAACTGCTGACCGCAATTTCCTTCGCTTTGGCAAAGTCAGATATGACTCTTGATCTTGCGCATTGCTGACAACCTCATTCATCTCAACATGTCCCTGACCACTTTTAGCGATTCTAAATGCTGCACAAAACCTCAAGTGATTTTTCAAATGTGTGGTTCCCATTGCACTACTGCCCAGCATTTTCTTCTTACAGTGGTTGCAAATAGCAAAATAACTCCCATCGCCTTTTAGTTGTTTGGTCATGTCATTCCACACCGCAGATCTCAATTTTCTTTGTTTTGGTAAACGCATATGTGACTCTTGATCTTGCACATTATTGTCACTTTCATTGATCACCATGAGTCCTGATGTTCTATAATCACCAATAAAAGGAACATCACTTACATTCATCAGTTAGTCGTTAAGATAGTGTCTCAAAATGAACACATAGATATTCAAGAGAAAGTGAAGAAGCACAAAAAGGATAAGCAGCAAAGTGCTCACTGGACACTAGGCAATGCGAGATCTTCATGAGCATCCATGATGTCTCTTCAGAGAATGCAGAAACAAAGATCCTGAGAAACAATTTACAGTCGCATTCATCTGAGTTATCAAGAATATCCAGAAAAAAAGAAGGAGAAAGATGACTCCACAGTATCAGCATTCAGTTGAAGTTTCTCAGATTTAATAATGCTTCCTGGAAAAAACAATATGCACTCCATTCATCGACATCATCAAATACAACGTTGTCTAGGAAAAGAAAGGAAATACATGATTTCGCAGCTCCACGCACTCCGTTAAAATGCTCAGATAACAAATAAAAAAGTAACACATTAGAAGTTTCAGATGAAGTAATTCGTTTTTTCTCTTCTATTTTGTTTGGCATTCCATCACAAACGGCACAAAATTTATGATGGTTATTCCAGTCAAGAATTTCCTTCTCTTTCCCCACAATTAGCCACATGAAGAGAGAGCTGCTTTTAAACTAAAAGGCATCTTTTCCTACTTTCAAGTAGCAAGAAGCATCCATACCTGCTTCACATCCGAACCAGTAGCAGTTACGATGCGATCCCACATTCCAGGCTGAAGCACCCCGTAATTCTGAAAGATTGACATACTGAATCCCGTAAAGGATCTGATACTGTGCCCATGGATAACCAAGCCTAAGAGAACGCATAAGTTAGTCCAACATATATTCACAAAAAACGCAAACTTTAAAAAGGATAGGTCAAGTGTATACACCTATCAGCAACCCTCCTAAGATTGTTTGCACACGGGAAGACAGCATTTTACGCTACGCAGTCAGAGGTCTGAGGCAACAGAGGCGTGGGCACGTAGGTGTGGAAGACCAAGAGCGACCTCCCTGCTTCACCTCCCCCTCTTCTCATCCAGCTGTCCCCACCAGGCACCGCCCGCATGCGCAGGGGAAGAGATGGTGATGGACTGATAAGGGGGGAGAGAGAGAGAGAGAGTTTGTCGGGAGATTCGACGAGAGTTACAGAGAGAGTGAGAGAGAACACACACACAGAGAGACAGGGAGAGCGTACCGGAATCAGGGGGTTGGCCGGAGACGGGGTAGAACACCGCCGGAGTTCGCCAGAGACCGGAGCTGGACGTGCTGGAATTGTTGGCAGCGTATAGGGTTAGGGCTCGCCCGGGGGGTGGGGGCAACCGGAGACAGGGAAGGTGGAAGAGTGAAAACCCGATCGGGCCATTACGTACCCGAGAAATGTGGGCCGAACGGATCTGTCCGTTGTGGGCTGACACGGAGTGGGCCGGGCCGGTAACGCTGTCTGAGCTGACCGCATAGGCGACGAGACATATGAACGGGAAGAGTAATATTTGTCACAGTAATGTTTATTTTTCAGAGATTTTTGTACGTGAAAATCGTTGTTATAGGTAAATTTGTAAAAAAATATTCTTAGAAATCTATACTGTACACTATAAGAGAAAACAGCGATTTTTTTCCGCCGATTCGATGACAATGGTTCACTTTTAAGTTTGGTCCCAGCTTGATTCTCGAATCTCTCAACCGGACTCTGCTGGCTTCGTTCGCTACGGTTCCGCTCCCGCTCCGTGCAAGGAAGCCTCCGCCTCTCGCCTCTGCTTGCGATCCTTCCTCTTCTCCCTTCTCCCTCCCCGCAATCCCCCACGCTTACATACTCTTCTTCTCAGAGGGGGGGGGGCGTATGCCATGGACTACAAGGACACCAAGGTGGTGGTCATGACGGGCAACAGCAGCGGCAGTTTTTGCGACGGCGAGGTGGGGAAGAAGGGGAGAGGAGGCGGGAAGGGGCGGCTGTGGAAGAAGATGATCAGGTACCAGCTGGTCGAGTACCACTCGCTACCTGGTTACCTCAAGGACAACGAGTTCATCCTGGCTCACTACCGCTCCGAGTGGCCCCATAAGTAGATCTTCCTCAGCATCTTCACCCTCCACAACGATACCCTCAACGTTTGGACGTAAGTCTTGTCGCCATGGTTCAAAGATCATTTTTTTCCGCTCTCTCTCTCTCTCTCACGAACCACGTACCCGGTGTCTGGTGTCTTTAGTTTTAACCCTTCTGCACTTGTTAAAGTTTTCTTATTTCTAAAGGCTAAGTTGATGTTGTTTCTAAGTAAATCTTGGATCATTCATGCTTATGTTGTGTTAAATGGGTGTTGCCTTACCATTTCAATAAAAGGATTTTCACATAAACGTTATCCTCTACTTATTGTTAAAAAGTGACACGTGAAATGCAATCTATTTATGATTTTGAGTTTATAAGGATATGTTTTGGCACTTGCCTTAAAAATTTTAGCATGCAGTTTCTCAGGTAAATGATTATTCTTTTGCTTCATTGCTGGCATAAAATTGGTTCTTGCTTCTGTTCAAGGCACGCTATACATCTGGGTGTATTTTGCATATTCGTAAATGCTATACACTTTTCTACTTGCAGAATTAAAGGCTGCATTGGCTACACCAAAACAAGGACCATCTGTGGGAACTGCTGCTATTGGTGGTCCATTCAAGCTTGTGAATCATGATGGGAAGTCTGTGACTGAGAAAGACTTTCTTGGCAAATGGACCTTCATATATTTTGACTTTATTCACTGCCCAGATATTTGTCCAGATGAACTCCTGAAATTAACTGCTTATGTTGACAAAATAAGAAGGTCCTCTTTTCTTGCTTCTTTCCTGATTCAGATTCATATGCTTATTTTGTTTTGTGTAAAGGGTTGCATGCTGACAATGCCATAATGTTTGGTCTGGTATTCAGAGCTTGGCATGTTCATTGCATTCTATGGTTTCTACCGTGCTTAACTTGTCAGGCCTCAACCAATTCATTCGTGACTTCTAAGCATCATATGTAAGCATATGTAAGCATTTTCTACTGTAAAGAAATGCAGCATCTTTTGCTGTTGTATTCATGCATCATTAGTCTTTCTTGAAATGAAAAATGCATAGGTAAGGTGAAGTACTTTGGTCCAATAGGTGGGTATTCATGTCAACAAAAAGATTTATGCTTGAAATTGGAATGGGTAAGACATTCTCCCGAAAGGTCTTATAGAGTGGAATTGTCATTTTGTTGAATCTGGATAAGGAAAGTATGATCTATTGTATCATATTTTTTATTGGAAGGCATTCCAGACTGGGTGAGTCTTTGAGGCCATTCCAATTCTTGGGAACAAGCTCTTCTTCCAGAAAAGGATATTCAAAAGTTGTTACCAACAAAGATAAAATCACCCATCTCTCGTGTGAAGAAATGACCAGCTTCCTGGAGTGAACACCACATATTGTTGTGTATTTACTTTTATCTTTATCGAGTGTCACTGTGTTTTCTGGTTGCTGACATGGCCCTTAGATGCATTTGCTGTGCAACTATGATGTGCTTCTACCAGGGTTTGATGGACCGTTCGTCCCGATTTTTCACTTGGACGGGACGGGTCGGTACCGCTGCGTACCGAGATAAAAAAACTATACTATATATATATATATATGTTATATAATAATATAACTTAAAAATATTTGTATCTCAGTTGGTTATGTGCATGGTCGTTCAAATGGGAGCCTCCCGTTCGAATCCCACCTCCATCGTTGTTTTAAACGTTTTTTATTAAAAATCATCAAAAAATACGTCCAACGTGCGTTTCGAACCGAGGATCTCACATTTAAACGTGAGATCTCCTCGACTAACCAACCTACAAAACATATCTGTTATAAAAAGTTTAAAATAATATATAAAGCGTCCCGGTTGCGTCCCACAGACCAGTCGTCCTAGTCTATGGCTGGGATGGGACGGGACGGCCGGTTCGGGCCGTCCCGTAACGGTTTGTCAAACCCTAGCTTCTACATATTGATATTTGCAGCGGATTATCCACTGCCTACCCTGCTACCCTTTAATTTGCCTTTGTTAATTTTTATTATGTTGTTTACATATCCCTCTGATTCTTTTCGATAAATAATTTCATCCTGCATACTAATGCTGCTACTTCCCTTTTTTTAGCCATTGTTAATTTTATGATCTCCAACTTGTGGTTTCTTCTTTAGCTGTATACCTGCGTGCCTTCGAACTGTAACCACAGCAGCCAACGTAATTAGTCATGCGCGCCTATGTGTCAATCATTCAATTAATCTTAATTTGTACTTATTTTCCCTTCTCCATTGTGTTATGGTCCGTGTCACCGTTCTAACTCTGCTATTCTTTTTTTTTATCTTTCAAGACTGCCAAGATCAAGACTTGGCTTTCATCTTTCAAGACTACCAAAATTAAGTACCATCAAAGTTAATTTCTCTAGGGTTAATTCTTTGATGACTTAAATTGCCACCATTTTGATCACTTGGTTTGCTTGCTTGCTTGCTTTCCATCCGTGTTTGGAATAGAAAGATTCTGATATATGTTGGCTGAACTTAGCATTGTCCTCTCTCTCTCTCTCTCTCTCTCTCTCTCTCTCTCTCTCTCTCTCTCTCTATATATCTATCTATATATATATATATATATATATATATATATATATATATATATATATATTATTATTTATGTATTATTTATTTATTATTTCAGATCAACATGCGATAGATGATGATCAAGGCTGCTACGTCTTCTCTTCCACCAAACGAAGGTATGGAAGCAGGCCGGACCGCTCGAACGGCATGGGAAAGTGGCACACGACTCAGGGCGGCCGGCCAATCCATGGGGTCGATGAGGATGGGAGGGACGTCATCTTGGGGCACAAGACGAGCCTTACTTACCACGATGGCAATGAGCGTAAGACGAAATGGCTCATGGATGAGTACGTGATAAAAGAGTTCCGACGGGATGGAACATCAAAACCCACCTGTTGCCATGGCAGTAAGAAGAGGGGGAGATATGGTCATGATCGTAAGGTAGACAATCAGATATTGGATAGATGGGTGGTGTGCTATGTCCACATTTCTCCAGTGAAGTATTCATCACCTGTAATACTCAATGCTTTGGGTCGACGTAGAGAAGAAGAAGAAGAAGAGCAACATTTAGACCATCTGGCACCGACCATGTTGTCTAGAGTACCGCACCAAACACCAGATGCTCATGTTGTGAATTCTGAAGTGGTACCACTACATTTAAATGGCATGATCATCTGTGAGGAACCTATGGTGTGGCCCTACTTACCTTTGTATGCTAACCAAGGGTCCAAGCATATTGTGTCTTAATGGTGACCGTTGCTCTTGCTGATATTTCATAATGCTCCTTTTTTTGAAGGCTCTACAGTGCTTAGGAATCTTCATTCTTCCTGTATCGTAAACTGCCTTACATTCTTCAAGTCAAGGGAAATTTTCAGGTGTGTCGCTTGCTTGTAGGTTTCCAGTATGTCAACTTGGCCCTCAAGGACTGTAATTAGGCATTCTTCAATTTTTACTCTCTGTGAGTAGGAACTTCAACTGATGTCATGCTGTCACCAATATATGAGGATTTGTGGATGGATATCCAACTGGATTCCTTTTTCTGTGTCTGGCATCCTACAGCCAACTTAAAATTGAAGATGAAATCATAACTAGAATTTAAGAATGTAAGCTAGAGTAACTTCATTGAGAAGTCTCTAGGAGAACAAGTGACTTTATTAAATCCACAAGAACTTCCAACAAATAGTATTGCATGTTGTATGAATGTCATTGGAATATGACTTCAATTTCATTCACTGAGGCTGGATGTTCTTCTCTCTCTTTTATTTTATGTGTGTAAAAGAAGATGCTAGATAATAAACTTATGTGTTGGTCATTATTTGGTTTATGCTCGTGGACTTGTATGGAAATTCAAGTAGGGGCAAATTAACTCGATCATTGACTAGGAAATTAGTTTGGAAAGTTTCTATTAACATTCTCTATCTTACTTTTTAATCCATGTCATCTTGTGAATTGTTAGACCAAACTCAATCTTTCAGTTCTTAACATATCAGATTCCCTGGGGAGCTTCAATCATTCTTTATGCTTGTTCTAATGAAAATGAACTGTTCTTTTATGTTATATAAACAAATCTATGAGTATTTGTTCATCTTACACCCATGATTGGTCAAGTTGCTCGCAAGGATATCTAACTTCCATTTTTCTAGAGATAGCTGGTATCTCTTTATGGCTGATGGTGTTTAATGGGGAATCACATAGAGCAAAAATAGGTGAAGAAGATAGGGTTAACGTAATGATGGAGGATAATTCAGCTACATCTAGCATATATAATTCTGTATAGATGTTGTGCCTTGTGATTATGAACAATCCAAGAGCACTTCTACTTCCACATACCATTCCAGTGTCAACTGTCAAGCCATACATGTTTGCCCTTGAGTACTCCTAAATACTTGTGCTACATGCCTGTAGTCTAATACTCATGCTTGAAGGAAAGAACTTGATCGGTTAATGGACCATTAATCTATGACAGAATATGTGAAAGGAACATGTGAGTGAGGTAGGTGGAGGATTAAGGTTATTTGTCAAGGGTTGGGCTCTTTCTGTTCTTTTATTTTCTTTTTCCTGAGATTCCATCTTCAGGTAATTATTCACAGTTGTTTCTTCATTTATTATTAAATGAGTGAGAGGGATGGCATTTCTTAGTCCTTTTTCACGTGCTTCTGATCTCATAAATTGTTAATAATGCAATTCCAAAGTAGCATATTTCCTTTTTTTTGATATTATTTTTGTAGTTTCTTAATTTGTATTGGCATGCTTGCATTACATGTGCCTGACGAGTACCTTTTATTGCGCCAGAGATTAGTAACTTTGATCTTCAGCGTATGTGCCTGAACATTTCTTTGTTACATCAGTATGAGAAAATGTTGGTTAATTGATATGGTCTCTGAAACTACGGATGTCAATGGGCAGGGCCTCAACCGACCTCGGCCTGGCCTGGTCCTAAAAAGCCCAGCCAGCACAGCACTGTCTCGCGCCTGAGAGAGGCCCGGTTAAGGCCTGGCCCACGATTATTTTTATAGGCCTACCCAGCCTTGTTTAGAAGTTTGTGTGATTCTTATTTTTAAAAAATCATATATGCATTCATTATTATATTTTATGAACAAGAGTAGCAGAAACTTTCAATCCTTATGAACTCAAATTTGTAACCATGTATGAGAATTTATGGCCTACAATGTCATTTAGAAACTATCTACTAAGATGAAAAAAGGATGGAGAACAAAGAGAGATAACTGTCTACTAATAAGAAGAGTTATTGGAGACCTAAGATTATCAATGCTACTACAGGGGAAGAAGATGGTGCTACTGCCCTGACATAATGCAGCTATCAGTTTATCATCCATCTTACAAGCTAATGCCAAGTAGATTGCATTTATAGCTCCTGAGACTTTTGAAAAGTATCCATGACTTGATGCAATGATTGTTGATGTCCACCTTGTTTGTTTCAAATGGGGTTGGTATGCTATTTGAAAACAAGAATTTGATTTTATTCTTTAGCCAAAGTTGTGTTGTTCATTGATTTTCTCTTACTTTTCTGTTATTCATTGTAACAACAACATTCATTTTTCATAATCATGTCTCACATTTAGTTTGTTTTTTTGTCACTTTCTTTTGCCGACGTCCAAATAACTGAAAATGATATTATAAATTTAACCAAAAAAATAAAATAAACTCACGTGCGAAGCGTGTTCATTTGACTAGTATATTAGTCAGTATATCACTGAACTAATTCAAATAGTACATAATTACTATTTAAACGTGATTTTTTAAATTTTTGACAAAAATATGTGATATGTCTGTAAATAAATATAATATTTTTACACAATTTAGATTTACACAATGATATATAGGCTAATATATTTAAAAGAATATTTTAAAAAATATATATTTAACAATAATTTTTATGTAAAAAACTATTTTTTCCTATCACTTAGAGTCATTGCTCGAAGCGAGCGGTCGAAGACCGGCCCCACAATACTGGAGGTCTCGGCATGAAGGTGTTGATGTCATTACCACGGCGCACCATAGGTAAGCGAACCCGATGGGCGGATGTTCTCGCGGTTACCATAGCACTCCATACGTAGAGGAGAATGTTAGTGTGTTTTGGCTAAACGACATATGAGGGGTATTGATTTGACATACCCTCGGCGTCTGCTAAATTGAACATGAACAAATGACCAGGTTACACTCCAAGCGTTTTAGTTGTGATTTTTGACACCCGTTTTTTGCCGATAAGTTGAGTCATTTCTCTTACTCTCATTTATTGATGACTCGAGTTATCCATCACTCGCTAGGCAGTTTCAAGACAACATCTTTGGGCCTATTTTATGGGTAGCCTCCCTCCCTTGCTAGGTCTGCTTCAATTCAGGACTCAATGGGCCTTGATTTTGGGTAATTGATCTTTTTTATGAAATTTCAAGCGTCCAATTTATGAACGGTCAATCCCTGGCCGCGCAACACTTGTGTGGTCGTATTTGGGCCGTCCATACATTTATGGGGTATTTTAGTTGATTTTCTGAATTATCACCGACATGATCTCATCCGGCCCATGATTAGTCGTTCAACTTGTTGAGCGGGCTGACATTAGCCGTTCTTGTCCCATAGTCCTAAGCTCGGTTGATTGTTCAGATAATTATCTAATTATCTCATTTATTTTGATTTTCCACCGGCAGGGATTGAACGGTTGTCTATTTGCCGCTCTTATGGATAAAAGGTTCACAAGTAGTCGCTCAACTCATGAGAGTCCAACGGGGAAGTTTTCAACCAGTTCAACGGATAATTTGGATTATTCTGTGAAATTATAGAAATTCCACCAACGGGATTGGACGGCCCAGGACTAGCCGCTCATATAGATGAGTGGTCTATCGTGAGACCGATTAACTGCTCGTTTTCTGAAGATTTAACAGATTTTCTCTCTTCACTCGTGGATTTATCCCCAATTTCCTCCAACCATTTCTCCGCGAATACTGAACCAAATTCGATGCCGTTTCTTCTGGTTGAGAGATAATTCGATTATCTACAACTTATCTTTGATAATCTCGACCTGAAACTGGCTGGAAATCCTAATTTCGAGCTAAGACTTTAGGTGCTCTATAAATAGACCCTAGAGGCCGGGCTTGAAAAGGGGGAGAGATTTTGGTCGACGGCGAAGCCCTGCCGAATCTTTGAGCGACCTACCACCAGGGAGGGAGGCCTGATGGGACCGATGCGATGGATTCAAAAAGGGGGGGTGAACGAATCCCTCTCTAAAACTATGCCCAATTAAAACTTATAATAAACAGAGATGTGGAATTAAAACCCACGGGTGCCTTAATCAACTTAGATGCACCCTTCGAAAGATGGAAGAAAGATCAGAGAGACTGTACTTCTGATCTACTCCATATAAACTAAAGAGATGACTCAATTCATCTAATCAACTAGACTCTATCAAGACCAGAATCAAACGCACGGTGTGCAAACCTATCTCTCACTAGATATAAGATCAGACTATCATGAACGTTCCTAAGCATACATCTAGCGGAGCAGAATAAACAATCAAACCACAATGAACAGAAGATTTTAAGGTGGTTCAGTCCTCCAGACCTACGTCCACCCCACACTCCAACCAGAGTGCGACTTCCCGCTGATACACAGCTTAACAGCTGGGCCTCACAGCTTGCCCATATCCGTTGAGCATCACAGCTTGCTTATGTTGGGCAATACAACTTAGCCATCCGCTGACACACAGCTTGACCCGCTGGGCATGTGGACACCAAAAATTACACACCCAGATACCCTGCTCGGCCCAGCATCAACAACGGCACCGAGTGAAGAAGCCCCGGAAGGACTGGTCATCCGGACTCCCCAAATATACACACTGCCGTGAAGCCGTCTCCGGAGTCACGACAGTGAAGAAAAATAAACCACCAAGAGCCCCACAATCCATGGGCCTCGAAGAAAATCAAATGGGCCGCAACTCGTGCTCACAACGGGCTCAAAACTGCCCATTTAGCCGTTCAACGGCACGCCCAAGGCCCTTCAGCGGCACGCCCCTGGCGCCTCTCAGCGGCACACAACCAAGGGCCTTCAGCAGCACACCCCCAAGGGCCTTCAGCGGCACACCCCCAGGGAGCGCCAGCGGCACACCCTCCAGGGTCCTCCAGCGGCACACTCCCGTGGAGCCCTTCGGCGGCACACCATGGCAAGCCCCAGCGGCACGGCCATTTGCCCCTCCAGCGGCACGCCCTTTTGGCCCTCCTGCGGCACACTTCTTGAGCCCGCCAGCGGCACAGCGTGAAGGCATTTCAACGGCCGAACGACGTGACGCCCATGCCCTGCGTATCCTTGGCGCGCAGTGGGTTGCCCGAGGTGTCGGCCGGAGGTTGGGCCACGTTGCCTACTCCTCCTGCCACCCAGGACAAGGGAGTCAACTCCCATTAAATGCACTTCGGACGCCTCCCGCCTTCGAACGCTTCCGCCGTGTGGGGTATAAAAACCCCTCTCCTTCGCTGCGAACAGGCGGAGGAAGAGGGGGAGACAACAAAGAAGAGGGAGCCATACACACAGGCAGAAGAGAAGAAGAGGGAAGAGGGGAAGAGAAGAAAGAAGAGGAGGGGAGGCTTCGCCTCCCCCTTCCTGCTGCTCCGTCCACCCGCCACTGCTGTCCGCGCAAAGAGAAGAAGAAGAAGAAGAGAAGAAGAGGAACTGGCCGTTCCACCTACCGCCGCCGCCTGTGCGAAGAGGAGAAGAGAAGAAGAAGAAGAGAAGAAGAGGAGCTCGTCGCTCCACCCACCACCACCGTCTGTGTGAAGAGAAGAAGAGAAGAAGAGTGGGTGGAGAGAGGGAGTGAGGTCCGGGAGGGGAGGAGTCCACGCTCCGTTCCCCCCGCTGTATTTCTTTTTTTCTCTTTCTTTCCTTTCATTCCCTGTTTTGCCAATGTTACAATGTATTGGTCCCCTCGGGACATTTTTCTTGTAAAAATAGAAATAGAAGGCTTGTAAATATTTTTGGGCATCTTCCTCAGGCATATCTTCCATGTCTGCATCCTTCGGTGTTTCACGCCCCTTTCTATTTTTCCTTCTTTAGGGTTTACTTCTTGCCAAGCGTTTTCGCTTTCGTTTGCCCTAGTCGTGCCTTCAACGGCACGCCCTGATTGTGCCTCCAACAGCACGCCCTCTTTGAACCCTTCGCCGGCGCGCCTGATCAAGCCTTCGCCGGCACACCCCATCGGCCCTTGCCTGGTACACTCGCCCCTCCTTCTTGTCCGGTGCACTCCCTCTTTGGCTAGTCCTAGGAGTAGTCTTCCACTCGCCGGTCCCTCCGAGTTTTCTGAGGTTTTATTAAGGTGTTGCCGCTCTCGGGGGCCCACCTCCAGTTGTCGGGTTCCTCCACTCCTTGTGGGCGCGTTCCCTATATCTCCCTTACGCTCGAGTCAAGGGGAGGTGCTGCAAAATTTTTGTTAGAAACAATAACATGTTAACAAGATAAAAGAAAAAATAACAAACAAATAAAAAAGAGAACAACGGTAAAATGCTTTAATCAAAGTAAAGGGACTACAACCAACTCAAAGAGAACCAAATCGAACGACAACTAAACAACTTGAACATTCGTCCTCATGGGAGAAAGAATGGAAGTTAATCAAGAGAAGAAAAGAAGAAACCCGTGCAAACTTAATAAAATCAGAAAAGAAGAAAAGAAAAGCCTTAAAAGAAACGGAGGAGGAGTGGGCTCCCCATGCCCTTCGCCGGTACGCCCCTCTGGCCACCCTTGGCCGGCACGCCCTTCGCCGGTACACCCTACAGCGCCCTTCACCGGCACGCCCCAGCCCAGCTTCCCCCGGCATGCCTCGTTTGACCTTTCGCCGACACGCTCCCCCTACGCTCAGCGGCACGCCTGCTCCAACCCTTCGGCGGTACACCCTCAAGCTCCTTCGACGGCACGCTCCCGTGACCCCTTCGCCGGCACGCTCTCCCCTGTGCAACCCTTCGCCGGCACGCTCAGCCAGGCCCTTCGCCAGCACACCTAAGGCTCCTTCACCGGTACGCCTCCCATAGCCACCACATCTGCCCCTTCGTCGGCACCCTTGGCCAAGCCCTTCCCCGGTACACCTCCCGCGAACCTTCAGTGGCGCACTCCCTCAGCCCCCCCTCAGCAGTGCACCCTTCTACCTTCAGCGGCACGCTCCTTCAGCCCCCGTTTGGCCCTCCAGCGGCCCACTCTCTCTCCAGAAGAATATGTATAATAATAATAATAATAATAATAAAATTAATAAAAACTATGATGAATAAATAAATCTGAATATATATATGAAATAAAAAAAATTAAAATAATAATAAATAAAAAAGGAGAGAAAATATAATAGTAATAATAATAAACAAAACAGAGAAATCATCTAGAATAAATACATAAGAGGGAAATAAGCAATAAATATATATATATATATAATTTAAAACCCAGATAAAAAAATGGTAGAATCCACTTTGCAGCCCCGTCTCTCTCGTGACCCGGTGCTGAAGGAACAACAATGTCGCCCTTCCAGGTTGGGCCCGAGTCTTGGGAGTTATCCCGAAATGGCCATGGCCCGACCTTGCCTCGGGCTTACATTCCGATTAAACCGGACTCGTTTCTCAGGCCGGATCCTTTCCGAGCCACTACTAAAATTACCGCACGCTCGGTAGACATTTGAACGAGTTCACCTCGGTTTTTGCCACGTTTCTATTACGGACCCGTGTCTGAACATGAAAAGACCCGTGAGCAACCAATATGGCCGACGGCTCCCTCCCCGACATGGTCGTGAGCCGGCATTGCTCCAGGCCGATAGCCCGTTAAATCGGATTCATTCTAATGGGATTCGGTCCCGTTCTTTCATTGAAACTGCCGTAAACTCGGCATACATTTGTACGGGATCGTTTCCATCCACGTCGTACTTTCAATATGGGCCCTTGCCCGAACATGAAAAGGTCCGTGAGTGACCGACAAAATCGGAATAGAACGAGACGGTCCTCGCCACCCCTGGACCCCTTCCATGGGAATATCAATAAGACCTCCGTGGGCCACGCTTAGACCTCGGGTCCGTCCCAATTGTGGTCGCCGTTCGGCTCATATCCTCGGTTTACAGCCCGCTCTCTTCGAACACATTTTCAGTTTTGGAGTCTAGTCCTGGGACTCTCCCCCGTTGCCCTCCGGCACCGGAAATATTGATGATGCCCATGCAAGCCTCGTTCGGACCACGGGAGGCGCCCCCGGTATGGTCTTGACTCGATCTCGCACCGGGCCAATAGATTTACCGGTTTCCTGCTACACTAACCGAGATTTAACCGAATGTTTTTGGTGTCTCAGAATAATAAACTTGCCATATCCCGGCATGCATATGTTCCAGGTCCTCCCGCGACGATTATAATATTCTCAAGCGGGACTCCCGTCCGAATATTAAACGGTCTCCCGAATGACCGACACGTTTCGAACGTCCGCTTCCCTAGACACAGGGCTTTTCAGCCGATTCAAAGGAGATTCCCTCGTTGCCCCTTGGCACCGGAAATATTAATGACGCTCACGCAAGTCTTGTTTCGACCGCGGGGGCGCCCACCGCAGTATGGTCGCAGCTTGCTCTTACACCGGGCCAACAGATTTACTGGTTTCTGACCGCTCTGACCGAGGTTTATCCGAACGTTTTCCATTCTTTTGAACAATAAATTGTCATACCCTGGCATACATATGTGTTGATTTGTTTTTTTTTTAATTAGATTACTGTCCCGCCCCCTTTAAATACATACATGCATAAACATGTGAATCAAAGACAAGGGGGGTGAAGGGATGGAAATACTAACCGTGATCGCCACCAAGGTTCCAACAACGCCAAAGGATGAAGAAAGGAGAGGAACGGCGTCGTGTACCTTGGAAATATGAAGACTTGATCGCGCTTACTTAAGAACGGGATGCGGGGAACTTGTGGATTCAAACCTCCTCTCCTTCCAGCCGGCTAGAGGAAGAGGGCCTCACGTTGTTTTCATGCTCTCCTGTAAAACAAAGCCAAAATAAGGACAAAAAACCCATTAGAACATGAAGTGTAGCATCGATCCTGCAGTGATAAAATAGCATGAATAAAAGGGGGAGAACGCACCGGGGGAGGGTTTTTAACCCCTGTGGAAGGGTGGAAAAGATAGGTGGGTGTGTTGTGCATGCATGAGATTTGAAATCACGAGATTTGATTGAGAGAATAGAGAGAAATCAATGATGCAAAACGTGCAAAAGTGCATGTGTAGCAGAAAGTGCAGAAAACTGTGATGATTTGTGATTTTGAGAGGAAGAGAACTAAGAGTGGAGATCATGAAATCAAGCCCAGAAGGATGAAATTTAAAGTTAATACTTCCCTCTTCAAGATGGGGTCGAAGGATTGAGTCGGCGGTGCAGCATGGCTTCGCCCCACGTCCGAAAAGAGCCCCCCGTCGCGACTGCGAACTGGGCAGTTTTTATAGAGTTTTACAAGAAAGCCTCATCTTCTTATCACGATTCCCGGAGATAGAGTCCAAGATAAATCGAGTTCTTTGGATCAAACTCGAGATAATACTAAGGACAAGAGATAGGAACAAACGGGGATCAATTTGGAGGAGGATTCTAGAAGATATGGCTCTTGGAAGGTAGCCCCGGAGCTTAATCTGTAGAGTTTTAGTTGAACTAGGAAACATAAATCCTGATCTTGCGACCCAGATCTCAAGAGATATTGCCAATGAAAATTTGATTCCTATGAACCAAATTCAAGATAATACCAAGGGCTAGAAGTAGGGAAAAACGGGGATCAATTTGGATAAGAATTTAAGAAGTTATGGACTCTTCAAGAGGGCCACGGCGCACAAAAACGGAGCAGAGTCCAGCACGAATTGGACTCTCTGGTGCATGTAACGGTCTATCGTAGGATCGTCAAAGTGATGTAACGGACTAGGGTGGGTCCGTCACACTCTAGAGGTCAAACGGGACGATTTCGGGCAAGTTTCGGTGTAACGCACCCATACTAGACCGTCACATGGACTGTAACGGTCTAGGGTAGGACCGCCACATTCTGAGGGTTGAACAGGGTGTTTCGGGCAAGTTTCGGTGTGATGGTCTATCGTAGGACTGTCACACTGAAGTAACGCACCTATGTAGGGCCGTCACTTTGATGGAGGTAGATTCCGGGTAGACTGCGCGCGACTTTAGAAATTGAAGCGTATCTCTCAAACGGGGCAGAACTAGACAAAGTGGTAAACATAGAAGTTGTAGATAACTGAGAGAGGAACAACTTTCATGAAGAAAGAAATTTGAGAAAATGATTGAAAGATGGAGAAAATGGGGCTAAAAGAGAGAAGAAAATTCTGGAATGTAGGTGAACAGCACAGCCTGCTGGAAAAACGTGAATAACTCACAATCGGGGCAGAACTGGCCAACGGCGTAGAAGAAGAAATTGTAGATCTTTGAAAGAGGAACAACTTTGGTAAAGATAACTTTTTGAAAAGAGGAAAATAATAGGGTGAAAAAGAATCTCTTTTAAGACTGCACAGTGAGAGAGAGCCGATTACTTGAGGGGAGCTGGCCTAAATGGGCCGTAAGTCGACTTGGAAGCCGGAATTTGACAAGATAAGCTCCGGAGCTATAAGAAATCATGATCTCCAAGACTCAAAGGATATGAAATGGTAAAAAATGGGCTCAAAATCCATCCAAGAGAGCTCCAAAACAATGGCTAATTCGGGACATCAAAATGGTGAATAAGAGAAATGACACAACTTGTGGGCTAAAATGGGTGTCAACAGATGCCCCTCCTTGATGTCCGCTTTGCAAGGGAACGAGCGAAAGTGGCGCGGAGATGAAATGGAAAGGAGATGGAGCGAAAGTGACAGCAACGTGAAATGGAGATGAAGCGGAGATGAAGCGGAGAGAACTGATAAGCGAGCATCAAGGCAAAAAGACACCCGTCACAACCAACAAGCGATAGGAATTCTCCCGAAAACGTCGAACTAACCACCTGGAATGGATAACAAGGATGAGACATGTCTGGAGAACTAAACTAAAGGAGGAAAAGGAAACACGACCAGCCTCATCGGGGACATAATCCACGGACAATGAGTGGGTCGGAAGGAGCACAGCATAAGAGCTGGAAAGGAGAGATAAGACTGAGATAAAATCCAGACAGGAATCACGCTGGCCAAACAGACCAAGCGGCAAGATCAGAGAAATCGTTTGAATTCAGAGTGGAATGAGGAATCTCTTACCAAAGAGAGCTTAAGTGCAATTAACCATTGCTGAGGAGAAATCGTTGAATGGATCACGAGGCATGAATGCTCAAAATGACATGATGCATGCTGGGCTGAAATAAAGAAATCATTAAAACGAATGCAAAGAAAGATAAAATAGAAAGTACTCAAGGATAATATTGCTAGACTGAGCCAGGACGGGGTCAAGAGTCTTCTTGCAACCACGGCGTGCGAGAAAGAGTCTATCGTCCCCCACTCGACTCAACCGAGCGGCCTATCCAACGATTAACCGTATGCTCCTAGATCATCATCGTTTTTGTTAAAGGGGAACATCAGATCCTAGAACACACGGGTAACCAGCCGGTCCTTGAGAGGTTATAATAATATAGATACCATATAGTACTGCAACAATGAGCAGGGATAGAAAGCCATACCTGACTTACCTGCCAAGCGACATGGCATCTTTTTTAGAATTTTTGATTTCTGCTTTTTATGGATTTTCATCATAAGACAACAACCACATGACATGATATGATATGAACATGAACGAATATAAACAAGCATGACATGAACACAACATAATAAGAGAAATATGAACGAAACATGTCACAACATAACATAACGAAGATGGATGAAACATAACAAACAAACAAATGGCAAGCATGCATGCGACTAAAGGCACGGTGGGACAAGAAAACATGCACACGGTGGAATAGCACACGCGATGGTATAAGGACATGGTGGGACAAAGACACGTGGGATGACAATACCACGGAGGACAAAGACACGTATGATGAATGACACGGCGGGATAGGGACACGTGTGACGAATGACACGACGGGATAAAAGACATGGAGGACCATAGACATGATAAAGATAACAAACATATTCTTCAATCAAAGCCCAAGATCAGATGAAGCGGAACCGCCAAGTTCAAGATCATGAGATATTACCCACTCATGGAGACATGATTAAGCAGATAAGCGAAAGTTGGGAAGGCCATGAGCTTCAGAAGAGATATTGAAGAGATGAGAACAGATCGAAGAATGTGAGCAGGAGACAGAGCGAATGATAGAGCAAGGAAAGCTCGAACCTGTAACCTGCAGCCTGCACACTTAGCAAACAGATTACGTATATGTCCTCAAGATAAAAATAAAAGGAATAGAAGAGAAGTATTTTTAGATTTTTGTATTTCTAAATTTTTTTTTTGCCATATTCAAATTTTTGTTATTTTTTTGACATATTCAATTTTTTTTGGAATTTTGACAATATTTCTTTTTTTTTCTTTTCAGAATTTTGACATATTTGATTTTTTTAGATTTTGAACTATATTTTATTTTTTTAGATTTTGACATAGCAATCTGCAGCACCCAAAGACGGGCTCGAACTACTGGCCAGGGATCGCCGTCCCTCCCCTCTCATTAAAGGCTTCCCTTAAGCAGGGCGTGCATGTGAGGGTGGCTTACCATAACCAACCGCCTCTAAAGAACGGTGCCCCTACTAAGGCCATACCCGGGATACAATCCAGCCTAAGAGGGAGATAGAAGAAAATTGGAGACAAGCTTTATGCAGGATGGGAGACATCAGGATTTGAATTCCTTCTAGGGCATCACCCCTCAAAGAGATAGTCTGTTACGCTGGGGCTTTGTGTCTTTGATTTTGAGACCCATATTTATCAGGCACGCATGCGACCAGGCTCATGACGTCCCGCGGGACTTCGCCACTCTTGCCATGCCTTTGATTTCATAATCTTCTTTTTGATTCATCATTGATTTTTGACAACCCTTGTTGGCTAGATATTGCATGAAAGCTCACTTTCGAGGGTCAAGACTGCCCCTATTTGAGACCTCTCTCATATTGGAGAGCACCTAGGTTGGTCATCTTATCCATCAATCTCTTGCCCCTTGCACTTGGCCTAGCAGAGAAGAGAGAAAGACCTTCGTGCATACCCAAAGTATGGCCAAAGCAGCAGCGTTGTTGCACTGGAGGGGTCGGCTATGGCTCGCCGTGTGGTGTGTGAAAAACCCATGCTCAAAGGTCACCCTCAACAATCAAGGAAAGAACTAGACTCCCAGCACGGAGCTATCACCAGGCTAAGGATGCTGCAGAAGCGAACTCATTTTAAATGAACTAAGCAAATTTCTAAAAGCCACTTAACCATGTAAAGGAATAGCATTATAAGCGTGTGCATGAGTAAGAGAGATAACTAGCGAAGATAACATTTTCTTGCACAAAATGATGATACCTTGCAAATCCATAGAGTGGAAGTAGCGTCCTGACGCGATCTTGATCATCGAGCTTCGTTCAGCACGAGCTTTGTATTCCTTGCTTGATAGGACGAAAGGGAGAGGATAGCAAAGGATCAAAGATTCCTCTACACGGAGGAGCGGCAGACACGACACTGGATGAAGAAGGATAAAAAGGAAGAGAGATGAGGGCTAGAACTCCCTCATTAAGGCGTAGAGACCTTGATAACAAGGAACCAATTACAGAAGAAACCAGATTAACCGAGATCAAGGCGGGCTAAAGCCTCGAAAACAGCAAGAGAAAGGGCGAAGACCCCGAAATGGAGAAGAGGAGAGAATAGAAAGATAGTGAGAGGATTGCGGAAAAGGTAAGGGGGAAGAGGAGTGATCATCCGACATGGTTGGAGAAAAGGAACTAGGACCACCCGACAGAGTCGGGGAAGGAGAATGAGAGTCACCCGACAGGGTCGGGGAAAGAGAATGAGAAGTCGAACCCAAGGGTACCGGGGGAGAAGAATCAAAGGAGGACATAGGCTGAGGCCAGGAATGGTGAGGAGATGGAAAGTCTGGAGGTCCCAGATAGGAAAAGGAAGAATGGGGATTCACAGACTCGAGATAGGAGGAGAGAATCGTGGAGGGAGAATTAGGAGAGGGTAGATACACCACCCAGGGGTGGGAACCAAGCAGAAGAAATGATGAGTAAAATGAAGAAGGAAGAGAAGTGGACCCCTGAGTGCACAACTGACGGCCCTTAAACTTACGCCGCCGCCTCTTCTTAGTTGATACTTCTTGAACATGGACTCGCCTGGCGCGGGCTCGAATCCTTGGGCACCTTGCCTTGCAACATCTTCTCAAATAGCAAGCCCATCTGGCAGATGGCCTGGCCCGGCTATGAACATACAGCTTCATCGGAGCGGTTGCCCCTAGACTCCCGGAGCTAACAATAGTAGGACGTTCTTGAACAACTAACTCCTCATAATGCTGAATATCATAAAACCATGGAGTCTTGTTACTTGGCACAAGTAGCATGAGATTCGGCAACTCCACTCGGAACTCAGCCTTGAAGCACAACTCCCTTGATGAAAGAGACGGGTGAAGCTGAGGGAGAGTAATACACGGCGTTGACATGGCCAGTTTGCTAATAAACCGAGGAAGATTGCATAACAAGTGCAGAATATCCTTGGAAAGTGTAGAAGATACGGCCAATTGCCCCTTGAACATAGAATCCATAATCTGCTTGGCGGCCGTATGCGTTAGCATAACATGGGTAGAGAACCCTTCTTGGCTTGTCATCTGAATAGCAATAGAGCGAGGAGAAATAATAGCATCAATGGTGAACTCTCCGGCGAGCAAGGAGATTGCCACCGGCCTCGCTCGGGAAGAAATTGGCGTCAACTCAAGGGAACTCTTCTTAGCAACTCTCATCTTTGAAAGTAGAGGCGCACCATCCCCAAAATAACCAGGGACGAGGACACGAACCGGCATCCGACAGATAAAATCCTGAATCTTGAAATGCACGGTCGGCACTGAATCATCCTGACTTGGCTCATTGTCTCCCTGGGGATTAGACCCGAGGGGCACCATGGGTAACCTGCACCCGCTCCGTGGGGGATAAGTGGATGGAGGAATGGGGATAGGAATCGGTTTAGATGGCATGGAGGTTTCAATGGGAGTGGTGATGTGTTTAGGGGGAGGCAAAGGGGTTGAGATGGTGGCAAGCCTAGGTGCGGACAAAGGTGAAGTCGGAGGTGAGGGTGGAGGTATAGCCTGCTCAGGCCCGAGCCACGATGGTGACGGAGATGGCAAAGGTGGTGGAGATGGTGGAGGTGATGGAAGCACTGGTGGTGGAGACGGGGATGATAGTGATGGCAATGAGGATATTGATGAAGATGATGGGGGTAGTGGACATGGAGGTGGAGAGGGTGAAGAGGGAGGTTGTGGTGTCCACCGTCGACGTGTCGATACTACGCGTCGAGCGGTGTGAGGGATAGAAGTAGTGGAAGTGGCGGCAAGGGAAGAAGGGGAGGCACTGGCCTGAGCGGAGGCTTGGGTTTGTGGAGGTTGCGGAGATTGGATAGGAGATGGCGGAGGTAATGGAGTAGGTGAGGTAGTAGGTGATGGAGCGAGTGCAGAACTAGACGAGGAATCACAAGGGTGCCCCTGGCCTTGAAGTAAGGGAGACGGCTGCCCCGGCGGCACTTCTTGCTGCTGCTGTTGGTTGCGAAGATGTAAAATGACTTTGTGAATAGCGGCCCAGTCAATCCTTTTCTTAGCTTCCAGATCATAAACATAATCCCGGAACTCAGGACAATCCTCAACCAAATGCCCCGGCTGGCGGTGAAAATCACAGAACTGAAGCATATCCCCGACTGCGGGTCGGCAAGGCACAACCGGAGAGAGCGGCAACGCATGAGTGGCCATCAAAGCCCGAAATATATCGGTGAAACACTCTGGCAACGGAAGATGAGGAGCCTGCTTCGGGCAAGGTGGATGCCGAGGGATATGTAATGGTGGAGAAGGTTGTGGAGTCGGAAGTGGGGGTTGCGTAGGCAGGAGTGCGTGGCTAGTGGTGGAGGGCTTTGGTGATGGCATGTGTGGAATAGGATGAGGGGGTATGTAGACGGCATCTACTTGCTCGGGATGTGGTGTTCCCTTGACCGGAAGTGGAGATGGAGACGGGTATGTGGATGCGGGAGGCTGACTCATGGAAGGTTGATATGCGGAGGCGTATGGGTACGTAGAGGCGGGAGGTTGGTGGAGACTCGAGGAGGGATATGTGGCAGAAGGCTGACTCATGGCCGGCTGACTCATGGGAGTGTAGGGTTGGCACGTGGAGGGTGAAGGTTGATATGTGGAGGTGGATGGTGGAGACTCAAGGTCAATGGAATCTTGCATTTGTTGGCGAATGAAGCGGGCTCGGCTGTATAATTGTTGCCAGGAGGTGATGTTGTTGAGGGCTAAGATGAACCGATACTCGGGCGTGGCATTAGATATCAGCATCTTGATTTGCTCTCTTTCTGGAATGTGCCCCGGGACTTGCGCGACAAGGCGACGCCAACGGTCAGCAAAGGTGCAGAACTCCTCGTCGGGCTTCATCATCTCATGGGCCAGATCTACCATAGAATACTTGGGCCCAACCTGGTCTTGATACTGCTGAATAAACTTTTCTTGAACGGCTTGAAAACTCACAACTTGCTCTTGCGGAAGAGAGAAGAACCAATCCCGAGCCGGGCCTTCCAATGACAGACCAAACAGATAAGCCATCAAGTGTTGGTCATGTCGAAACTGGGCCGACTCATAAACAAACTCCTTCAAGTGCACATACGGGTCACCGACTCCACTATAACGGTGATATGTGGGAATTTGTGATGGAGACGGAAGTCGAAGACCTTGAAATGCGAACGGAACACTTAAGGAGGATTTGGGATCGATCCGGCGTTGAAGCTCATCAAGCTGGCGTTGGGTTTGAGCAATCATCTCCTGGGTAGGGAGAGATCGAGAAGGATATGGGCCAACTTGAGCAAGAGGGTGTGAATTAGGACCAGGAGCATGGTATTGGGCCGAATAAGAGGATCCGGGCTGAGAATAAGAAGGGCCCATTCCGGGAATGGAAGGATATGTGGGCCTGGAAGAGGCATGAGCATAAGGACCCATTGGGCTGGCAGCAACATGGGCAGAAGGATGAGGCCCATTAGGAGAATAATGCCCATTAGTAATTGGGCCAGCAACATATGAAGGAGAAGGAGGAGGCCCATGAATAGAGATGGCCCATTATGAGAAGAAGGCCCATGAAGATGAGATGCAATAAGACGTTGGGCCTGGGCCGGGTCCATTTGGTAACAAGGCTTGAAATACGGGCCATGAGATTAGCCTGTTCCTCTGATGGGTCAGAGGGACCACGAGAAGATGGGCCCCGTGGGAAGAGGATTCCACGCGGGAATAGGAAGTAGATTGGGAAAAAGAATGATACAAGGGGTTAGAATGATGCTCCATGAGGGCAAATAGAGACTTAATACAAGGATGTCAAGGAGAATACAAGTGGGGAAGCACTGGCTTAATGGGCCCAAGGACAAGAGGGGACTGACCCACTAATGCAAAGATGAATGGACAACGGATCACGGGACAATGGACTAGACAATGGACACACAAAATGGGGTAACCTAAGTGGGACTAATAATGATGAAAGACGTGGGTGCAACACAAAACACCACTAATGGGCTTGGACAAGCCCAAATAACACAATCAATGCAATGTAAGAGTTTTCACCCAAGTCAAACAAGTTGATATGATGGGAAATATTTTAGAGATTTCAATGGACCTTTTAATGATTTGAATTAATAATAATTCCCTCGAGATAGGAATCCTATGGGAATAAGATCCAAACTTTGGGTTGACTAAGGTTAACTCCCTCACACTTATGCAAATGCAAGCCTAAGGGGTGGAAAGGTACAACCGGCCCGGTGTCCGTGTGGGAATCCACGGCTCACGGGGACTTATGGAGGTCCTTGATGTGCTTTCCTGGTCGGCTCCAAGGAATATGGAGACGAGAGGTCCACGCACCAAGGTAGGAAATGCAACTATGATATGCAACGTATGGCCCTATGTGCACCGAGTGCATGCAAATTCTAGCTTAAAACTAGAAAATCAAGACTAGATTAAACTATGCAAACATGATCCAACTAAAACAAATAGTATATGGATGGAAAGACAATACAAAGGTCTGCACAACGGGCCCAAGAATAGATCAATCTGACCCCGGGAGGTCAATCAAATCACTGAGCAAAGATGCCCCCGTGAACCTATGCGCAAACCACATGCAGATTTTATGGACAAAATGCTAAAATGATGACAATTTTTAACTAAGCAAATAAGACCCAAATGATGCAAATAAGCTATGGATGGAAAGACAATACAAAGGACTATCCAATGGATCAAAAATCAGTGTAATCAGACATCGGGAAGGCAGTCAAATCACTCATTAAAGATGTACCTGTGAACCTGTCCCTGAGCCTACCTGCAGAACTTATGCACAAAACTCAAAAAGTTGGACAAGATTAGAATATGCAAATGTTAACCAAATGATGCAAATGATATATGGATGGAAAGACAATACAAAGGGCTATCCAACGCAACAAGAATCAGCTCAATCGGACTTCGGGATCAAAAGTTATGCCTCGATGAACACGGCCCTGTGAGCATGCACGCAAGACTGCCAGAAGCCGTGTAACGGTCTACCAAAGGACCGTTACCTACATGTGACGGTCTACTGCAGGACCGTCACACTACCAGAGCCCTTAAAACACCAAAAATAGTTAGAGAATGGAAGAACTATCACCTAAACATGAACATGCACCCACCCAACTTACAAAAGAGCATGAAAACAAGCGTGATGGGCATTGGTGTCCCACCGTGATCGCCAAAAAATTATCTGTTGATATTTATTTATCTATCTTCTATCTTTCTTTTGAGGTTTGGAGAGTGATACGGTAAGATAACAAACAAACAATCAAAGATCTACTCAAACCTATGAACATGTGATCATGAACCTAGGCAATCATAGCTAGCTCTAGCATGGGCATGCTATCTCAATCCAACTATGCTAATGAAAAGGAAAACACACGCCGGGGCGTGGAACAAGGAATAAATAAAAACACACCGTGAAGGTGGAACAAGCAAGGAAAATAGGAAGATATGATGAAGAAGACAGCTAATGCCCAATACCAAGGAAAGATGTGATCGCCACCAAAGTAAAACAAGTCAAAAGAACCTGAATATACCTTGGAAATAGGTGGATGAAACACCCGCCCACGGGAGAGAAAACCAGAGAAAGCCTGCAGATCAACTTGGAAGTAACGGTCAGGACCCCGTGCGTCGCTTGGAAGTGACGGCCACACGATAAACCGCCAGAGGAGAATGACGCGCCTGCACAAGGCCGTCAGGTAACCTGCAGTAACAAAGCTTGAATTCTTTTAACTCCAACTCTTCCAGCCTGCTAGAAGACCTGGGCCTCGTGTCAATGAACCTGTAAACCTGCCAAAGATGTAGAAAGACCAAACACAATAACCTCAATTAGTCCTTTTCACAAGCATAGCATCAATTCTCAAAGGACTTAACATCATCAAAAGGAGAGGGAATTACCGGGGAGTTTTGGTTTTTTAACCCCTCTGGGTATTTTAAAAGTTTGGGAAGATGTTTATATGCTTAGAGGACAGTGAAAAACGTGGAGAAGGAAGAGGGACAATGCCTTGATTGAGGAAAAACCAGGGAAGAACTCAAGCATGCAATGATGAACTTGAAAGATAAAAACCAAAGTACTCCCTTGATTATGAGATGGATGGACGTGGGAAGCAGTTCCTCTTGGATGAAGATGGCTCCTGAGTTTGGCAGCACTTCGTCGTGAATTCAAAATCTCCCCCCCTTTGGCCATGAAGTCAAGGGTTCTATTTATAGACCCTCAAACTCTTAGGTCGAGCAGAGGATAATTCAGCGAGATAAAGAGATAACTATTAGCAAATCCTTGAAGATAATATCACCAAGAGTCCATAGAATCGAACGGTAGGTCCTGAGGATCAGATTTGAAAGAGATATCGTCAATCCAAACCCTTATCTCGACCACGGAGTAGCAGAGAAAAGGCCTGAACTGTCAGGACTCTCGGAAGGAAGTAACGGCTGCACGACAGACCGCCACTTGGAAGTAACGCATCAAGGAACGACCGCCATTTTCAACCTTATCCCAAAGAGATAAGATCAACGGGAAGAAAACCCAACAAGTTGGACTCTTCAAGGAAGCAACGGCCAAGACATAGGGCGTCAGAATGAAACAACGGCTGCACGACAGACCGTTATTATCAACGTGGAATCAAAAGGATAAGCTTTACAACGAGGCATTAAGCCTTAGGACTCTTCAAAGAGTAACAGTCCAGGACCCATCCGTCAGAATGAAACAATGCGCCTGGAACCGACTGTTATTATCATTGAGGTTCAAGAATGAAATGAGGGGCTTGCTAAGATTCATCCAATGAAACACCACTAGGAGCCATATCCGATCAAAGAGTTCAGACCCAAGAAATAGGCTTCAACTAATCAAGAGACTCAATGAAGGGTGAACAACTCGGAGCATCGTATAGAATGAAACAAGGAGATGACCCATCTTATTGGGTATAAAACGGGTGTCAACAGATGCATCAATTCTCAAAGGACTTAACATCATCAAGAGGAGAGGGAATTACCGGGGAGTTTTGGTTTTTTAACCTCTCTGGGTATTTTAAAAGTTTGGGAAGATGTTTATATGCTTAGAGGACAGTGAAAAACGTGGAGAAGGAAGAGGGACAATGCCTTGATTGAGGAAAAATCAGGGAAGAACTCAAGCATGCAATGATGAACTTGAAAGACAAAAACCAAAGTACTCCCTTGATTATGAGATGGATGGACGTGGGAAGCAGTTCCTCTTGGATGAAGATGGCTCCTGAGTTTGGCAGCACTTCGTCGTGAATTCAAAATCTCCCCCCCTTTGGTCATGAAGTCAAGGGTTCTATTTATAGACCCTCAAACTCTTAGGTCGAGCAGAGGATAATTCAGCGAGATAAAGAGATAACTCTTAGCAAATCCTCGAAGATAATATCACCAAGAGTCCATAGAATCGAACGGTAGGTCCTGAGGATCAGATTTGAAAGAGATATCATCAATCCAAACCCTTATCTCGACCACGGAGTAGCAGAGAAAAGGCCTGAACTGTCAGGACTCTCGGAAGGAAGTAACGGCTGCACGACAGACTGCCACTTGGAAGTAACGCATCAAGGAACGACCGCCATTTTCAACCTTATCCCAAAGAGATAAGATCAACGGGAAGAAAACCCAACAAGTTGGACTCTTCAAGGAAGCAACGGCCAAGACATAGGGCGTCAGAATGAAACAACGGCTGCACGACAGACCGTTATTATCAACGTGGAATCAAAAGGATAAGCTTTACAACGAGGCCTTAAGCCTTAGGACTCTTCAAAGAGTAACGGTCCAGGACCCATCCGTCAGAATGAAACAACGCGCCTGGAACCGACCGTTATTATCATTGAGGTTCAAGAATGAAATGAGGGGCTTGCTAAGATTCATCCAATGAAACGCCACTAGGAGCCATATCCGATCAAAGAGTTCAGACCCAAGAAATAGGCTTCAACTAATCAAGAGACTCAATGAAGGGTGAACAACTCGGAGCATCGTATAGAATGAAACAAGGAGATGACCCGTCTTATTGGGTATAAAACGGGTGTCAACAGATGCCCCTCCTTAACGTCCTCTTTGCAGGGGAGCGAGCGGAGGTGAAGCGAAAGTGAAATGGAACATGAAGATGAAGCGGAAATGAAGCGGAGTGTATCAAAAAGAGGGCGTTAAGGTAAACGACACCCGTTCTTTACCAACAAGCGATAGGAATTTTTTGGAAAGCTTCGAATTGATCACAAGGAAATAGCCAGCCAAAGGGATGCGAGTCTGGAGGAACTAATTAACTAAGGAAAGGAAACACGGCTAGCCGCCGGAGGCAACGGAAAAGAAAGAGACTAAAACTCCAGACAGGAATCTTCAGCGAACCAGATCAAGCGAGCAGATCGAAGGAAACTTTCTAATTCAGAATGGAATAATTCTCCTCATCCAGAATCAAGAACACAACTATTCACCATCACTGAGATACCTTGAACAGATGAGGCTTCATGAATGCTCAAAGAATGCGCATGATGCATGCTGGGCTAAAGGAAAAGAAATCTTCAAAACAAATGCAAAGAAAGATAAAATATCAAATACTCGAGAATAATATTGCTAGATCGGAGAAATCAGAGTCAGGACACTATCTGCAACCACGGCGTGCAAGATAGAACCATCGTCCCCAAATTTTCCAATCTAACGGCCTATCCAACGATTAAACATGTGAACTTAGATCATCATCATTTTTGTTTAAGGGGAACATCAGATCCTAGGACACATGAATGACCAGCCGGTTCTCGAGGTAATATATCATAAGTAACATATAGTAATGCATCAAGGGAGTGAGGGAACGAGATACAATACCTGACTTACCTGCCTGACGGACAGTAAAGCATGATTTTACTCATAATTCCTTCGTGAAAGATAGGTTAGCCAATAATAAATATGATCATGAATCAAGGCATAACCATTTGTACATGCGAGAGGCATCAATAAGGAACAACATGGAAGAAAATGGAACCATTTTGACATTAATTAAACCATTTAATTCATCAAGAAACTTGCAAGTTTGTAACGGTCTCATGTATGTGCGTCACATCAAGTAACGGACCACCCCTGGTCCATCATAAACCAGGCGGTTCACATTCTTCAATAAAACAGGGCCAACACATGTAACGGTCAGATCCAGACGCGTCAGAATGATGTGACGGTCGGTTGATAGACCGCCGCATTTCCTAAGCGTTCAAAAAAAATAAAACCGAACGGTCACGGCCTCCATTCAATCCACATTCATCACCCAAAAACCAACCGAGAGAAACCACCGGCGACCAACGTCCCACTACTACCATGGCCGGGGACGAGGCTCCCCAGCCACCACCACAGAAGAGGGGGAGGGGAAAGAAGAAAGCAATCCGGCGGTTCCACCGCCGGCTCGAGCGAGAAGCAATCCCACCGGTGGAAGAAGAACAAACGGCGAGAAGAGATCCAAGGGAAGAAGATGAAGATCCCACGGCCGTGGGGGACCAAGGGGAAGCCCTATTGGGCGCAGAGGAACCCAAAGAACCCGAGAAGAAGAGGAAAAGGGGCATGGACAGTGAGGTAGGTCCTTCCGCCCTAACTTCAAATTTTAAAATTTTTTTTGTGTTTTTATTATGAATGTATGTGGGGAATAGGGGTAGAAATGGGTCTACGAACTCACTAGGAACAATTGTAAGCCATTTGGCCACAGTGGGAGACTACGGGGATGCAAGGGAAAAAGTTCCCACACGCAGACCATGTGACGGTCTTGCCAGCGACCGTCACACGCCCGACGCATCATGATGAGTCCGTCAGAGTCAAACGACACCCTAGCACAGGGCCGTCACTCACGCCAGGGACTTAAACTATTTTTTTAGGGTTTTCAATTTTCAAATTTTTGTTTTCTTTTTAATCATGAATGTTTATGCAATGATTATATGATGCCAATTGGACTAATTAATGATCTAATATGTAATGCAGGGGAAGAGAAGATCGCGGATCTCCTGGCTACAGATCCGGGCAGTGTACCAGGCATTGCCCGACTACCAGAGAGAGAGAGATTAGCCGGCATGGGATTCGCCGAGGTGCTCAGCATCGAGGTGATCCGGATGGACACGCCGCTACTGTACGCCTTGCACGAGAGATGGGACCCGATCAGCCGAGCTTTCATCTTCCCGTGGGGCCACATGATCCCCACGCTAGAAGACATAGCGAGGATTGCCGGATTGAGAGTCCACGGAGCCGCGGTGACAGGGTGGACATACGGCGACTACCGAGAGATGGCGCAGCAGCTGCTCGGGCTAGATTTGATCAGGCCGGGACAGTCCTCATCTCAACTTTCGAGATCAGTGCTGCAGGAGAGCTTAGGCTTGAGAGGAGCGGTGATCACCGTGGGAGAGCTACCCGAGGAGCATCTGGGCAGAGTGATAGACCAGGTGCGCCCTCGCGTGGCGGCGGAGGCAGGACCAGAGGGGGACAGAGTGCTCAGACGCTTCCTGATGTTGCTATTCGGGAAGCTCCTCTTCGCGACTCGGGCAGATGTCATCAGCTGCAGACTGCTGCCGATGATAGAGGATTTGGGCAGAGTCAGGAGATACGCCTGGGGAGCGGTAGTGCTCGCATTCCTGTTCGAGTCCCTCAGCACTACGGACAGGCAGACGATGCTGGGCGGCTTCTCGCCTTTCCTACAGGTAAATGCACTTCTCATGTTTTCTATTATGCCATGAATATTGATGCTATGATTTATGCAAATGATTTATGCAATGATTTATGCAATGATGCGACTGACTCGATTTCTAAATGCAGGTCTGGAGCTATATGTACCTCCCAGGCATCGGGAGAGGCGCACTACTCCATCCCGGCCTCATACCGATCGTGAGGCGTTGGTCGGTGGCGAGGGATACAGGGTCGATCATTAGACTGACCCAGACGATCCAGGATGACCTGGACTCCTTCCCGCTTACATCGGTAAGTCCAGAACTCAAAATGAGTTCTATATGCTTTTAAAATGCTTTCTACACATCTCATAATATCTTTAATGCTTTTATATGCTAATGAATGAACTAAATGCTCTCAGGTGAGATGGACCCCATATCGCGACGAGGGTTACACGGGACAGCCGTGGGTAGAGGCGGCCTTATCGTACCGGGGGCGAGACATATGGTTGCATTGCATCCATATCATCGAGCCTCTGCACTACAGGCTGATCCTGCGGGCCCGGGGACTACACCAGCCCGAGGTGACCTTTCCACGTCACAGCGATGACCACCCCGGCAAGTCAGCAAGGGGCATCAGCGGTAATGTGGATTGGTGTGCCCAGAAGGCGAAGTACGTCCACGATTGGAATAGGCGGGGCCGAGCGGTGAAGGAGCGAGACGAGAGCGACGATGCATATCTGAAGGCCTTCGCTCGACTCTACGGCGACCGGGTGTATCGAGGTACCCGACGACCGATATGCAAACTAAAACTCTAAACTTTTATTATGCAATGTGCAATGTGATATATGATGACTCATGCTTTCTAAAATGCAGCTAGACCCTGAGGGACGGATAGCCGAGCTGGAAGGGCTACTCCACTCCACCATCCAACCGCGGGATGGGTACCGGTCTGCCCTGGAGCTCCTGGTGAGACTAAAAACTTAAATGCTCATGATTTATGCAATGATGTTCATGATGCAAATGCCAATGTCAACTAACCATGACTTCTAAATGCAGCGGGCCGAGGGAGCCCAACGCGCTGGACCGGATGCCCCATCGTCTTCCTCGCAGCCTGCGGGAGGCAGGGCTGAGCAGGAGGCCGACTTTGCTCGGGCGGTTCCCCGGGCCGAGGAGGCGGAGGCCACCCTCGCGGAGCGGGTAAGAGACTAAAAATGCTTATGACTATGCCTAATTAAATGCTTCATGACTAATGATATGAAAATGCAATCTACAGGCGAGGGATCTAGCAGCAGTAGTGGCCGAGGCCAGCCAGGCGAGAGCTGAGGTAGAGAGAAGCAGGGCCGAGACCGATCGAGCCCGAGCAGAGACGGAGCTGGTACGGGCAGAGATGGCCCGACTGAGAGCAGAGACCCCGCGACGCCCAGATGATGCAGAGATGGAAGAACTCCGGAAGGAGTTAGCGCGGGCACGAGCTGAGGTGGAGGAGCTTCGGATCGGGACGGCCGACTTGGATCGCTACCGGACCGAGGCACGGGAGACGCAGCGTCAGATCTTTACACTGAAGATCGAGCTGCGGACACTGGAGCAGACGGTCCGGATGATGGGCCGGGGACCGGAGCGGAGTGCCTCCCAGAGTGGGGTACATAGGAGTGCTGCCCCGAGCGGCTCAGTAGGGAATTTCCTTGTCAGCTCCTCCGCCCAGCGGAGGAATGAGAGGGCAGAGAGAGGACTGCAGGAGGAGAGTGCTTCCATAGCACCGCCACCCGTGAGGAGACCCGAGGATAGAGAGGATGAGGGCGGTCCGGCGGATAAGCCGACCGAATGATGTATTTTTATGTTTTTCTTATCTTTGTATAGAACTTTGGCAAAATGGAATGAGATCCCTTCTTTTTAGTTTTCTATTTTGTTTTAATTTTATGCGAGCGTGAATGAATGAATGTGAAAAAAGCAGGATGGACGAAATGTGAATGAATGAATGAGATGTATGCAGGAATGAGTGAAAATGGGAAGAGGACGAGGTGTACAATGTGAAAGACCGTCAGGTCTAGGCGAGGGCAGAAGGAATAGCCCGAACTCAGCAGCAGAGAAAGTGACGGTCTAAGATCTGACCGTCATAATCAAACGTCGCTCTGGTGAGAGACCGTTAATCATCAGAGGCCCACTCTGGCAGTGGGGCATCAAGATAAACGACGGCCAACCGAGGGTGCGTCAAAGACAAATAACGGCCAAGGGTCAGACCGTTGATCATGGCAGAACAATAGTTGGTCAGGGCAACTAGCAGGAAATGCGACGGTCTGAAGGAGACGCGTCAGAATCAAGAGACGGTCATAAGCAAGACCGTCCCAGAAGAGAAGGAACTGAGTGGCTGGGAATGCGACGGCTCAGGGTTTGCGCGTTACACAAAGCGACGGTAGACCCGTAGACCGTTATTCTCCATAGAACATGATTCGGGGAATTGAAACCCACAGAAAATGCGACGGCCAAGGGCTGGCGCGTCGGAATGAAGTAACGGCCGCACGATGGACCGTTAGAATCTGGGTTGTAATCCAAAATGGATTGAGCCGAGATAACTAAAACCCGAGGTTTAGCCACTTAGTCCATCACTAGAACTTATCCTGATTGAAGATAAAGCCTTCTAGCCCGAGTATTATCCTTCCAAAGTTAAATATAAGCCTTAGCAACTTGGAACCTTAATCAAAATCGCAATTTTGCTGAAACCACTGTTCTAGGGTTTGAAGAGCTCTTCCAAAGAGCATAAAGCAAGATGAAGAGGAGCTTCGAGATGATGGCTATGGAGGAGAAGGTTTACACCGGCCCTAAGGCTGCTAGGAGGGAACATGGAGAGCTTCAACGGCTAACCTCAATTCCCAAACACCTAAGCTCCATCGTCCAAAGAGTGGTAAGTTCTCACAACTCATCCAAAGTTCAGAATTTTACTGCACTTATTCTTTTCATGACTTCCTTCTTTCTTCCTTTCCTTCTTCAAGCCCCTCCCTGGCCCAAGGTGTTATTCCAATCTGAAGTGGGTGGCTCCCATGGTGAAGGCACTCCCTATAGAGGTCACATCAATCCTTAAAGCATGGCACCTCCAACCTCTCTTGGTTTTAGGCAAGAATTTCCAGAAATTATCCTTTGATTGGCCAAGCCTTTCAGCACTTGTGGAACTATGGCATCCACAAACTCATACTTTCATCTTCCCTTCCTTTGAAGCAACCGTCCTTTTAGAAGAGGTAGAGACCTACCTAGCCCTTCCTAAGACTAAGGTGGGGGATGAAGACCGGGTTTGCTACACGATAGAGCCTATCGACCCGTCCTTGATCTTGAGTGATTTCATTCACAATCCAAAGGACGTGAGAACCATGATCAGCCCACACCACATTCACTTGATACCCTTGGCACAGTGGATAGTGTCTCATTGTAAAAATAAGTGGGAGAGACATGAAGCAATAGCCAAGGCGGTGGCGGTTTGCTTGTGTGGAATCTTTCTTTTTACCACTACCGACCACCTCTTAGACATCCAAAATCTTGGCATTATTAGCGGGCTGTGGCGGGGAATGTCTATCTCTCAAGCGGTCCTCTCATACCTTTATGAAGGACTAAGCTCGGCTTGCATAGGAGACCCCTTGTTTGGTTCCATGATACTCCTTGAGTGCTGGATGGGAATAAGAATCAAATTCCTTCCTAAGGAAGACATAATTTCAGCAAGCCGGATCTTCGGGAGCCACCCTCTCTTCTTTATTGGAGGGGCATTTGGATATTCTCCTCAGGTTGAATGCAAGACGGCGGATAAGAAAACTCGGGACGAATGGCGCCTCTTCCTTAACATTCTTCCAATGGACAAGTTCATCATGCGACCAAGAGTCCTCCGAAGCACTCTTCTCAAAATACCGCGGCGTCAAGGCCTGGACCTCCAGCTAGTAGGGAACACTACTATGGCGATCTACAACCCGCACCGATGCCATCTTCAGATCGGATTACCTCGAATCGGCATTTCTGCACTATCACACTACCCTCCCCTTCTACCTAGGAAGATGGGGACCGAGGAAGATGAACGAGCAGTCCGGAACGCGCTGACCATGTGGGAGATCAGCAAGGTGCGTCCGTGGCAAGCAGAAGTTGAAGAGAACGACGAAACACGCCGAGATTACATGAAAGAGTTGAGAAGAATCCGCCCTCTTGCGGATAAGAAATTGAATGTATGTTGATTTTCCTTTTTGCTCATGAGAGATATCATGTAATTGACAATCGAAGTTGAATTTATCAAGAATTATATTTCATTAATCTTTGCTTGAATGAGATGAGATTGCCATAGTTGAATGATCTTGAGCTCCATAGTTTGAAAGGCTAGAATGATGTGAACAGACAGGGCTTCTGGAGTAAGAGACGGATATGCACTGGGCCGCCATAAGGAAATAACGGTCTTGCGACAGGCCGTCATAGTGAGAATAACAAGAGCCCTGTCTCTGAAGGATATGACGGATGGGTCTTGAGCCGTTATATTCAAGTAACGGTAGATCCCAGACCGTTATAGTGATGGTTCAATGAAAAGGAAGAAGGCCCATGCCTGAAGGGAAATAACGGTCAAAGATGGGCCCGTTATATGACTGTAACGGTCTGATGCTGGCGCGTTACACACTTTGAACCTGCATAGTTGTGAGCTTTTACTTTTGGACTTGTCCCTGTATTCTGCACACACTCAAACATGAAACAAGTTAGATCTGTTCTTAGACTCAACCCCTTGCCTTGAAGCAAGTTAGATAATGATCGTTTCTTGATATTTGGTCAAGGGGTGGAGCCTTATTAAATAGGCGAAAACATAATGAAAATGCGATGCATGCTATGCATATGATGGTATTTTTGGGAGTTTTGGAAAATATTTAATGTTTTTGGATTTTTGAAAATATTTGTTTTGGATTTTTGAAAATACCAGTGCCTCTCTAGCAACACGAGACCTTCCTTGTTTTAGGTTGAGTCTCGAGATTGGCGTGCAATAGTGTGACAACCCCTGGCCAAGACCTAATCATTGTGACGATGTTTTTACCAATGCCATACCTAGGGTACTCATCTCAGTCATAAAAGGAAAAAAGATCATGGGGGTAAGCTTAGGCCAGATATGGGAGTTTTAGAACTTGTCCCTCACCGTACAACCCTATTAGAGATTTGGTCTGTTGTGCCGGGACTTTTATGTCCGTCATCGAACCTTTGTCCACTTAGGCATGCATGCGACCGGGCTCATAACGTCCCGCGGGGAACTGTACAGCCACTCTTGTGATGCCTAGTTTTCTTTTTCCTTTGGAGCTTTTGAAAATTCATTCACAGACTTTGAGATGATGCTTTTGATTTTATTGTAAAGAGCACTCCTTTTCTTTTCTTTTCCTTTCTTTCTTGTGGCGTCAGGTCATAACGGACTTGCCCCTATTTGAGACCTCTTCTCGTTAGGGAGTTTGGATTGGTTGTCTCCTCCTTATTTACTCCTTGCCCCTGGATTCAGCCGAAGAATGAAGCGGACAGGGACTTCGACTTTCCCCTAAAGCATGGCTGAGGAAAACGGTGTCTTATAAGCAAGGAGCCCGACCAGGGATGTCGTGTAGTGTGTGATTGCCTTGCTCGGGACCTCTTCTTTTGAAGATAGGAAGGAAGATCTTGCCGGAGAAGCACATGGTTTAGATTTTAAGGAAAGAAACGCTTAAGATACAACCCATTCCACGGGTGAGAGAGCTCCTCACCTTCCGCGTTTACTAAACGATAAGCATTTCCTGGATAAGCCTCCTTTACTACAAACGACCCTTCCCATTTAGGTTGCAACTTGGACCTAGGACCTGCAGACCGAATGAATTTACGTTTCAAAACAATATCACCCGTCATGAATTTACGTTCAATTACCTTCTTTTGAAAATAACGCGAAACCCTCTTTTGATAAACAGAAACGTGATCAGCCGCATTCATCCTCTTCTCATCCAAGAGTTCCAACTGGACCAGCAATGCCTCGCGACGTTCATCGAGATTAAGTTCCTTATCGAGCTGCACTCTAAGGGAAGGGATTAAGATCTCATATGGGAGCACCGCCTCCATCCCATAGGTCAGGGAATAGGGAGTTTGCCCCGTAGGGGTACGGACGGAGATGCGGTAAGCCCACAGAGCTTCCACCAATCTTTCAGGCCAATCAGAAAATTTATGTGCTTCGCATGTTTTCTTGATGATTTTAAGAAGGGTTTTATTAGTGGCCTCGGCTTGACCGTTGTCTTGAGGGTAATATGGAGATGAATGATGCAGTGCAATATTGAACTTCTTACATAGGTCCTTAATGCTCTTGGGAGACGAACTGGGGTCCGTTGTCGGTGATGATGCTGCTTGGCACTCCGAACCGCGAGATGATATTCTTCATGATAAAGCGGCACACCGTTGTAGCTTTGATTTCTGCGTACGCCTCGGCTTCGGCCCATTTGGTGAAGTACTCAGTAGCGGTGAGGATGAAAGATTTCTGCTTGATCTGAGAATTAGGATCACCGAGCGGGCCGACAACGTCGAAAGCCCACATAGAGAATGGCCAAGGAGCAGTCATAGGATGGAGGGACGAAGCTGGAGAGTGAATTTTATCAGCATGGAGTTGGCATTTAAGACACATCCGGACATAGAGGGAGCAATCTTCCTCTAGAGTGGGCCAATAGTAGCCCTGCCTAAGGATCTTCTTCGCTAGAGCCTGGCCATTGACATGACCTCCACACTCACTAGAATGGGTCACTTCAGCCACTTTCCAAGCTTCTACATCATCCAAGCATCTCATGAGCATTCCATTAGTAGCGCGCCTATACAGTTCTCCTGCAATGATAGTGTACCTTGCGGCGGCTCTTCTTATTGCTTTACGCTGCTCGGCCTTTGCCCCTTCTGGGAATGACCCTTCTTTGCAAAACAATTCGATTTCATGATACCAAGGCAATTCTTCTTCGTCTAGAATCTCCTCTAGTTCTGTTAATGAAACTTCCTTGAGATCTTCCTTCTCAACTCTCGCCTCTACAGATTTCCTGAGGTTGATGAACCAAGGATCTTGAAGAGAAGGTGCATCCAATCTCTGGATGATGATGGTCTCAGTACTACGACTGAGAGGGAAAGATAAGGAGGAAGCAAGAGATGCCAAAGCATCAGCTAGAATGTTCAGAGAACGGGGAGTATGGATATAGATCAGCTTACGGAATCGCTTAGCAATGAGCGTGACCAAATCTTGATAAGGTTTGAGCTTGGGGTCACGAGTACGGTAAGTGGACAGAACTTGCCGTAGAACGAGCTGAGAGTCTCCTATGATGTTTAAATAGCGCGCGCCTAGGAGATAGGCGTGCTTCAAGCCGGCTAGGAGAGCCTCATACTCAGCGATGTTGTTGGTAGCAGGAAATCGAAGTTGATAAGCGAAGGGGATGGTTACTCCCTCCGGAGTAAGCAAGACAGCACCGATCCCTTGGCCTTAGGAGTTGAGCGCACCATCGAAGTGCAGAGACCAAAAGGGATGATGAGAAAGGACAGAGAGATGCTCATCAGGGAAATCATCCTGAATAGAATCGGTATGAGGAATAGGGAGATATGCAAGATGCTCAGCAATGGCATATCCTTTGACTGCCTTCTGAACGACAAAGGTGATGTCGAACTGAGAGAGGAAGCTCTGCCAGCGAGCTAACCTACTAGAAAGGA